>CM056056.1:90726797-91210925 GCA_029574335.1 Rana kukunoris | reverse complement strand
CAGACTACGAGGATTTCATATTGGAAGCCGGCCCGCTCCGGCGAGATGAACAAGAAGGAAGATAGATGCGGCCACGGAGAAAGGACAGCGGAAAAAAAGAAGATGGAGAACACGACCGGGCAAGATCGGGAATGGGAATTTAGAAGGACCCAAGACAGAAGCAGAGGAAAGATGAAGGAGGAGGAAGAAAGAAACCGAAGGAAAGAGGAAAAAGAAGAAAGAAGATAGATAAAGGACTTGTCAAAAAACGGCTGGCTCTGTCGTTATTGGTTTTTTACCCTTTTTACAGTCTTTTTTTTACTCGTGAAATGGTAGAGGTACTACATATATATTTGCCATACTACACAGGTTATTTTAGCCCTACCCCCATAACCATTTCAAACTGGGGGGGCCGGGATCTGGGGGGGCCCTTTGTTATTAAAGGGGTCTTCCAGATTTCGATAAGCCTCCCGCCCGCAACAGACCCCCACAACCACGGGCAAGGGTTGTGTGGGGGGAAGAGACCCTTGTCCTCATCAACATGGGGGACAAAGGTGTTTTTGGGGGCAAACCCAACAAAACACCCCTCCCAATGTTGAGGGCATGTGGCCCTGGTGCGGTTCAGGAGAGGGGGGGGGGGGGGGGGGCCGCGCCCTCTGTCCCCCCCTCTTTTCTCGGCCCCGGCCCCCGGCCACCCCGGGCCCCAGGGCACCCGCCGGCCAGGTCAACGTGCTCGGTTAAAGGGGTATGGTGTGGATTTTTTTTAGGGGGGACTCCACGCCATTTTTTTTTTAAATTTTGGGGTGGAGTTCCCCTTAAATTCCACACCAGACCCGAAGGGTCTGGTTATGGTTTTTGGGGGGTACCCCACGTCATTTTTCTTTTTTTTAATTGCGGCGGGGTGCCCTTTAATATCCATACTCAGACCTAAGGGTCTGGTTATTGAATTTTTTTTATTGATTCTGGTTATTGGATCGATTTGGTGGACCCCCATCGCCTTTTATTTATTCGTTTTTTTATGAATTTGATTTTCTCCTGCAATTTTCCAGGAGGCTGACAAATTCATCTATAGCCCGCGAGGTCTGATTTGTTTTTAAATGGCTTTTTTTTTTTTTTTTTTTCAAATGTCATTTTGTGACCCAAAGAAAATATTTCTACACAACATGAAAAGTGCGCTTTATTCAATGCTCTGACATCCCCCCCCCCCCCCATGGTACGAATTTTAAAATTAATTATTCAAAGGACGTGGGGGTCCCCCCAAATTCCATTACAGGCCCTTTCAGGTTGATATGGATATTTAGGGGAACCCCGCCGTCAATTAAAAAAAAAAAGACGTGGGGTTCCCCCAAATATCCATAACCAGACCCTTCAGGTCTGGTGTGGAATTTAAGGGGAACTCCACCCCAAATTAAAAAAAAAATGGCGGAGAGTCCCCCCTAAAATCCACACCAGACCCTTATCCGAGCCGTTGACCTGGCCGGCCGCAGAAATGTGGGGGGGACAGAGCGCGCCCCCCCCTCTCCTGAACCCACCAGGCCACATGCCCTCAACATTGGGAGGGATGTTTTGGGGTGCCCCCAAAACACCTTGTCCCCATGTTGATGAGGACAAGGGTCTCTTCCCCACAACCCTTGCCCGGTGGTTGTGGGGGTCTGCGGGCAGGAGGCTTATCGAAATCTGGAAGACCCCTTTAACAAAGGGGCCTCCCCAGATCCCGGCCCCCCCCCTGTGTGAAATGTAATGGGGTACCTTGTACCTCTACCATTCACGATAAAAAAAATGTAAAGGGTTAAAAACGACAAGAGCCGGTTTTTGACAAGTCCTTTATTATCTTCTTTCTTCTTTCCTTCGGGTTTCTTCTTCCTCCTCCTTCTTCTTCCTCTGCTTCTGTCTTGGGTCTTTATTCCCGCCTCTTGCTCGGCGTGTTCTTCCATCTTCTTCGCTGTCCTTCTCGTCCGCATCTTCTTCTTGTTCTTTTTCGCTGGACGTGGCCGCTTCCAATTGAAATCCCGCTGTCTGCCGCGGACCACGCCCCCCCCTCTGACGCCACGGGCAAGCTCTAGGAAAGTCCCCGTGTGGTGCCACTGTGCGTCAGAGGGGGGGTGGTCACATGTTCCAGAAAGGCGTGGCAATTCAATTGGAAGCGGCGGACTCTGGCAAGAAATTGAGCGCACAAGCTTCAAATTGAATTGCCCGCCTCTCTCACTTGTGACCACGCCCCCCTCTGACGCACTTTGCGAGCACACTCCTAAGAGCATTGCCCGTGGCGTCAGTAGGGGGGGCGTGGTCCGGCAGAACAGCGGCGGGGATTTCAATTGGAAGCGGCCCGCTCCGGCGAAGAAGAAAACAATAGAAGAAGATGCTGGACGATAAGGGACAGCGGAAGAAGATGGAAGAACACGCCCGGGCAAGATGCTGGGATAGAAGACCCAAGGACAGAAGCAGAGGAAGAAGAAGGAGGAGGAAGAAGAAACCGAAGGAAAGAAGAAAGAAGATAATAAAGGACTTATTGTCAAAACCGTGGGCTCTACTGTCGTTTTTAACCCTTTACATTTTTTTTACTCGTGAAATGGTATATTTACAAGGTTACCCCATTACCATTTCACACAGGGGGGGCCGGGATCGGCTTGGGGGCCCCTTTTTTAAAAGGGGTCTTCCAGATTTCTATAAGCCTCCTGCCCGCAGACCCACAACCACCTTCAATTTTTTTTTGAAAAGACCCTGTGTCCACATCAACATCTTTTACAATTGTTTTTTTTGGGCACCCCAAAACACCCTCCAATTTGATTTCCTGTGGCCTTTTATCTTTTCAGGATTGCATTTTTTACGCGCTCCCACCATGATGTCCCCCCCCTTTTTCAGGTTGGCGGCCAGGGTCTAACGAGCTCTGGTTAAGGGGTCTGGTGTGGATTTTAGGGGGGACTCCACGCCATTTTTTTTAAAAAATTTGGGGGTGGAGTTCCCTTAAATCACACCAGACCCGAAGGGTCTGGTTATGGATATTTGAGGGGACCCAAGTCAATTTGAGGAAGAAATTGACGGCGGGGTTCCCCTTAATAACCCCAAACCAGACCTAAAGAAGGTTTGTCAAAAACCGGCTCTTGTCTTTTTTTAACTGACACTTTTTTTTTCTCGTGAAATGGTAGAGGTACAAGGTACCCCATTACCATTTCACACAGGGGGGGGGGCCGGGATCTGGGGGGCCCCTTTGTTAAAGGGGTCTTCCAGATTTCGATAAGCCTCCTGCCCGCAGACCCCCACAACCACCGGGCAAGGGTTGTGGGGAAGAGACCCTTGTCCTCATCAACATGGGGACAAGGTGTTTTGGGGGCACCCCAAAACACCCTCCAATGTTGAGGGCATGTGGCCTGGTGCGGTTCAGGAGAGGGGGGGGCCGCGCTCTGTCCCCCCCTTTTTCTGCGGGCCGGCCAGGTCAACGTGCTCGGATAAGGGGTCTGGTGTGGATTTTAGGGGGGACTCCACGCCATTTTTTTTTTAATTTGGGGTGGAGTTCCCCTTAAATTCCACACCAGACCCGAAGGGTCTGGTTATGGATATTTGGGGGGAACCCCACGTCATTTTTTTTTTAAATTGATGGCGGGGTTCCCCTTAATATCCATACCAGACCTAAAGGGTCTGGTTATTGAATTTGGGGGGACCCCCACGCTTTTTTTTTGTGTTTTAATGAATGAATTCTCCTGCAATTTCCAGGAGCTGACAATTCATTATAGCCGCGAGTCAGTCAGTTTTAAATGGCTTTTTTCCTTCAGAGAATGTCATTTTTCACATGCTGACATTACACCCAGGGCCGCCATCAGGGGGGTACAGGCAGTACACCTGCAGGGGCCGCCATTAGGGGGGTACAGGGATTACACCGCCCGGGGGTCCCAGGGGCCCCCAGGGGCCCGGATGGGAACCACCCTAAAACAAAAAAAACTTTTTTTTTAGTTTTATTTTTTTAAGGCTCCGAAGGTCCCCAGGGGCCCGGAGGCCACTAAGGGCCCAGATGGCAAGCCCTTTTTTTTTTTAAATAAAATATATATATTTTAAAAATAATATATATATTTTTTTTATATATTTGTTTTTTTTTTTTTATGAAAGGGCCCAGAGGTCCCAGGGCCTGGAAGGCAACCCCCTTGTTTTTTTAATTTTTTTCGATAAATGTTATATTTAAAAAATTTTTATATATGTTTTTTCTCTCTTTTTTATTTTTATTTTATAAAGAGCACAGAGGTCCCAGGGCCCCGGATGGCTACCCCCCTTTTTTTATATTTATTTTTCTTTATTTCTATTTCTGTCAAAATTTTTGTAAAGGGCCCCCCCGCTCCTCAATTTGCGGCACCACCCCCCCCCCCCCGCTTCTCAATTTCATGCGGCAGCACACCCCCCCCCGGTTCTCTGCTCCAGGGGGCCCATGCCTGAAGCTGTGTAAGGGGCCCCCAAAATTCCTGATGGCGGCCCTGTACACCTGTAAGGGGCCCGGGGGTCCGGAGGTGCCCAGATGCCTGGAGGCCCCCCAGCGCCCCAGATGGTAACCCCCCTCTTTTTTTTTTTGTATATATATTTGGTAGTTGGTTTTTGTAGGATTTTTTTATTAAAGGGCCAATTTTTGGAATTTAATATTTTTTAGCAGTCTGGAGGTCCCCAGGGGCCCAGAGGCCCCAGGGCCCCGGGTGGCAACCCCCCATATTTTTTGTTATTAAAGGGGCCAATGTTTTGTTTTAGGGGTCTGGAGGTCCCCAGTGGCCCGGAGATCCCAGGGCTCCAGATGACAACCCCCCACCTTTAAAAAAAAAACAAAAAAAAAAAAATTATATATTTTTTGGTTATTTTTTTAAATATATTATATAATATAATTATGAAAGCTCCCAGAGGGCCCCAGATGACACCTTTTTGCTTCTAAAAATGTTATAAACATTTTCCCCAGGTTTGTTACTTTTTTATTAATTTCTTTTTTAAAGTGTATTTTGTGCGTGAAGTCGAGAGAGAGGAGCTGGACTTGCAATCGCCATCCTTCTCCATGCCCCGGGTGGCAATGGTGGGTGTGAGGGGGGCCTCCCACTCACCCCACCTGCTACACTTGGGAGCCCGATGGGACAGAGGGACTCCCCCTATGAGGGAGTGTAGCCCACCCAGCCAGCCCTGTAGGTCCTTCGCCTCCCTTTATTTTAGGAGACCTCATGGCCAAAGTGCGTGCAAGTGTGGTGTTTTTTTTGGGGGGGGGGGGGGGTGGGCGTACTAAGCACAGGCGTACCTTGCATAGCACACCCACCGGGAGCCGGGCTGACACCACCAAACTCAATTCACATGTAGCCGAGACCGGGATCCGAACCCTTGGCTGCAGAGGTGAACGGCTTGTCAGCGCAGTGCCATTCACGTTGAGCCACCGCAGCTCCCACCCAATGTTATTTTTTTTTTAGATTTTTGGTAGTTATTTTTTATTAAAGGGCCCAGAGCTCCCAAGGCAACCCCTTTTTTATTATTTTATATTATATAGATATATATATATAGATATTGTAATTTATTTTTCATTAAAGAGCCCAGAGGTTTATTTTTATTAAAGGGCCCAGTGGTCCCCAGGGCCCCCGGATGGCTACCACCCTTTTTATATATTTTTTCTATATGTATTTTTTAGTAAAGGAACCCCCCGCTTATCAAATTGCGGCAGCCCCCCCCCTTCTTAATATCAGGCGGCACCCCCCCCCCCTATTCTCTGCTCCAGGGGGCCCATGCCTGAAGCTGTGTAAGGGGCCCCATAATTCCTGATGGCGGCCCTAATTGCCCCCCCCCCATGGTACGAAATTTCAAGGAATTTTTCACTTTTATTGTTGCACTTTAACCACTTCCATACCGCGCCTATTCTGGCACTTCTCTCCTTCATGTAACAATTATATTTTCTTCCTTGAAATTACTCAGGACCCCAAACATTATATATATTTATTAACAAACACCCTAGGGAATAAAGTGGCGGCCATTTTTTCGGACACATTTCCAACAGTATTTGTGCCAAAAATTTGCAAACGTTTTTTTTTTTTTTGGCTTTCAAAAAAAAAAAACCTGTTTCATGAATGACAAAATAAGAAAGCAGTAAAGCTAGCCCAATTTTTAGGGATAAGGTAAAAGATGATGTTACACCGAGTAAATAGATACCTAACTAGTCACGCTTTCATATTGCGCACACTCATGGAATGGCGCTAAACTTCGTTATTAAAAATCTCCATAGGCAACGCTTGACTTTTTTTCTCAGGTTACCACTTTTGAGTTACAGAGGAGGTCTAGTGCTAAAATTATTGCTCTCGCTCTAACGCACGCTATGATACCTCACATGTGGGGTTTGAAGGATGTTTACATATGTGGGTGGGACTTGCATGCGTGTTCGCTTCTGAGTGCGAGCTACTAGGGACAGGAGCATTTAAATTCCTTTTTTATTTTATTTTTTAACTTAATATTTTCATTTTTTGCACTTGTTTGTCCCTTTTTTTGTATTATTTTTCACTTTTCTTCCTATTACAAGGAATGTAAACATCCCTTGTAATAGGACTAGTGTGTGACAGGTCCTCTTTATAGAGAAAGGCGGGGTCAATTAGACCCCACATCTGTCCTCCAGGCTGGAAAGCATGGAATTGGTAAAAAAAAAAACATCTCATGCTTTCAGCTGCGATCATGTTCGTTCAGCACAGTAGTGTAGTGTGTAGCATGTTCACCTAGCAGCAAAAGGGTTGCTGGTTCGAATCCCGCCCGTGACACTATCTGCCTGGAGTTTGCATGTTCTCCCTGTGCGGGTTTCCTCCCACAATCTAAAAACATGCTGTAAATTGGATCCTGTCTAAATAAGCCCTAATATGCAGTAGGATATTTAGGTTTTGTGCTGCCCTAGGCCTGACCAAATTTTGGCACCCCCCTAATAGAAAAATGACCCACCCTTCCTGTCAAGCCACACCCTGTTTTTTTATGACCCACCCAGGAATTTTCAGGGGACACACACAAGTTCTGTGGGGGGGGGGGCACAGGAGACCTTAATTTGCCTAGTTTTTCGATCACTTCCTGTTTGGCTATGGGGCAGGAAGTGAAGGCCAATCTCCCAAACGGACAGGGATAATACAAAATAAACTGACAGAGCTTCTAACCCCCCCCCCCCCCAACTCTATCCAAAATGAAAGAAATCCAAAAAATAAAAGTGATGATTATTGTTCCAGTTTAACCCCAAATTTCAGATCATTTTATTGAGAGGCTTAAGAAAATATAACCATGCCAATAGGCCAGGATCCAGCGTTGCTAATATGTATGAATGTGTGTTAGGGACCCCACAAACACCACCCAATGTTAAATCAACTATTTTCTTGTTTGTTTTGGGGATGCCTGCACCCCTGATAGGGTAAAGACACCTCACAAATGTTGTCACTTTCTACTTAATTCATTCACTTCCTGCCACACAGCCAAACAGGAAGTGAGGGAAACACCTGAGTAATGTTTTGTTGGGGACACACAGATCAATATAAATAGTTTCCCATTTTGGAAATGGCATTTTGCTGTGTACACCCCCCAAATTAGTAGGAATCTTGGACTTTGGGGTCCATTTACTAAAGGCAAATCCACTTTGCACTACAAGTGGACAAGCAAGGAAGAAAACTCAAAACTTGGCGGGATTGGAAGTAAAAACCATCAGTGCTTCCCTTCTGATTTTCATTGCCTACGCTTCTACTGCAGAGCGGGCTTTGCCTTTACTAAACCCCAAAATAACTAATCATTTGGGGTGTACACTGCAGTGCAATTTGCTTAATGGTGACACTAGTTAGATTGACCTGTGTCCCAAAGAAAAGACCATTGGTAGGGTTTTAACCTCACTTCCTGTTCAGCTGTGTGTGACAGGAAGTGAAGCCAATTTTAGGAAAAGGGACACAAAGCCCAACCTAAAAACACTAGCAGGGGTTCTAACACTCAATTGGCTTCCCTCAAACAACCCACAATTAGAATAGGATTGTCTTGTGCTAGTTTCAAGCACAGCGCTGTAAATCAGCACTTCAAGCCTGTCCACCAATACACCACCCCCCCCTCCAACAGGCCATGTTTGCAGCTTTTCCTACATCTTGCACATGTGCTTTAAAAAGTCAGTCTGGACATCAGTTCTAGGAAACAATACTTACCGCTTTGTCCTTCCTTTTCTGGTGACTAAACATTTCATGCATACACACCAGGAAAGAGCTTAGAGACAAATCACACTTGATGGTTTAGGCCCAAACTAGTTCAGCTGCTGCAGCGGTTGAAATCCATAGCAGGAAAAAAATATCACAAAACAAACTTCAAAATTTGAAAGTAATTTTATTGGTCCACAAAACAAGGAAAGCAAAAAAAAAAATTACAAATAAACACACCAAAAATATATAAAAACACCTAAAAACAAAAAAAGACCAACGTTTATTTCACAGTCATTGGAAAATAAATCATGCTTTTGAAATAACAGGATAGACCCACAGGATTAAAACATTAGTCATTAACATCTTGAGAAACATTTAGCAAAATTATGTAGCAGAGAGAAAACATCAAAAAATACAAAACTTGCTCCAAAACATCTCTGTTTCACTCCGCCATTACTTCCAGCCAGCAAATCTGCCCCCTCTGAGGGGCAGCTGACACGTGCAGTATCCACGCTTTTTATAACATGTGTGCTAATGAACCAATTGGAAACACATGAAGAAATGTCAGCCTCTAGTTTGTGTGCACTTGTAACTGCTTACACCTGTTAAGGATGTCCTTAAATTACTAAGCCAAAAAAAAGCTTTCTGAGCATGCTCAGAAAGATGCAAGTCATTTTCAGGATGAAACTTCCAACTTCTTTTTCTAAGTGTTCGAGCATGCCCAGTTCACTCGAAATGCAGTACCAGAATCAAATCTGCAATGGCGGATGAAAGCATTAGAGGTGTTTAATTTTTTTTTGGTCCCCATGAAGTGATGCTTTACAAGCTGAACGGGAGGTCTTATAGAATTTTTACGTAACAAACCTAAATAGTAATAATTTAAAAGCCCCTGTCCCTAGTAGCTCGCAGTCAGAAGCGAACAAGCAGCATTTTTATTGTTTCCGGTTACCAGTTTAGATTTACAGATGAGGTCTAGTGCTAAAAATATTCCTCTTGCTGTTACGCACGCTATGATACCTCACATGTGTGGTTTGAAGAATGTTTCCATATGTGGGCGGGCCTTAAATGTGTAAGCCCCGCCCACATATTGAACCCCCGTTCAAACCCCACATGTGAGGTATCATAGCGTACGTTAGAGCGAGAGCAATACTTTTAGCACTAGACCTCCTCTGTAAATCTAAACTGGTAACCTGAAACACATAAAAAAGCGTTGCCTATGGGTATTTTCAAGTACTGAAGTTTGGCGCCATTCCATGAGTGTGTGCAATATTAAAGTGTAACATGTTGGGTATCTATTTACTCGGTGGTAACATCATCTTTCACATTATGGCCATAAATTGGGCTAACTTTAGTGTATTCTTAATTTGTAACCACTTGAGCCCCAGAGCATATTACTGGTCACTGACGGGGCCATTTTTTGCATTTCAACACTGCGTCATTTTGACTGACAATTGCGTGGTTGTGCGACGTGGCCCCCAAACAAATTTGGCGTGTCCTCATCCTCCCCCCCCCCCCCTAAAAAAAAATTTTTTTTTTTTTTTGTTGGTGGTATTTGATCACCTCTGCGTTTTTTCTTATTTTTGCTTGACCCAAAAATATAGCGACAATTTGGTAACTAAAAAAACATCTTTTTTACTGTTTGCTATAATAAATCTCCCCCAAAATATATTCAAAAAATGTTTGCCCTCAGTTTAGGCCGATAAGTATTCTTGGACATATTTTTGGTTGCAAAAAATCACAATAAGCGTTTGATTGGTTTGGGCAAAAGTTCTAAGTAGGGGTTGGTCTTATGGGTTTTTTTGGAATAATTTTTTGTTTTACTAGTAATGGTGGCTATCATTGTTTTTTCTGGCTACTGCGACATTGTGGCGGACACATTTTTGTGAGATTTGGCATTTTTGTAGCGAGCAATGGTATAGAAATGCATTGCTTACTATAAAAATGACACTGGCAGGGAAGGGGTTAACACTAGGGGCGCGCGGAGGGGGTTGAATATGTTACCTGGGTGTGTTCTAACTGTAAAGGGGGTGGGACTGTGTAGGGGAAATGACAGATCGCTGTTCATACATTGTAGGGACAGACGAGCAGGCATTCCCCCCCCCCCTGACAGGACCGGGATAAAGGGGAACTCCACCCCAAATTATAAAAAAAAACGGCGTGGGGGTCCCCCTTCAGGTGCACAACAGGCTCTTAGATTTGATCTGGAACATAAGGGGTTAAACCCACGCCTTAAAAAACGGCGTGGGGTTCCCCCTCAGATCCAGACCAAACCCTTCTCCCAGGCACGCAGTCTGGCCGGACAGGAATGGGGGTGGGGACGAGCGAGCGCCCCCCCCCCTCCTGAGCCCGTACCAGACCACATGCCCTCGACATGGGGGAGTGTGTGCTGTGGGGGAGGGGGCACTGCCCCCCCACCCCAAAGCACTCTTGTCCCCATGTCGATAGGGACAAGAGCCTCTTCCCGACAACCCTGGCCGTTGGTTGTCGGGGTATGCGGGCGGGGGGCTTATCAGAATCTGAGAGCCCCCTATATTAAGGGGGCCCCCAGATTCTGGCCCCCCACCCTATGTGAATGAGTATGGGGTACATCGTACCCCTACCCATTCACCGGGTGGAAAAGTGTAAACACAAAAAAAAACACACAGAAAAAAATAATTTATTAGTCAGCTCCGGGGGTCTTCTGCCGGGACCCCCCACCACCAGCCCATTGGGCCCCGGGCTTCGCCGTCTTCTGCCGGGGGGGGACACCCACCGATGCTCTCCGCCATGTCCAGCCAGGCCCCCACCCCAAAATAAGCTCTTTCACATCCGGGGGGGGCCGGCCGAAAAAAAGCAGAGAACAACGGGGGCGGAGCCCCTCGGTCTTCCAGACGTTTTCTGCCGGGGGGGCTCCAGCCCCGCACCGGTCTTCGCCGCCGCCTTCCGCCGGGGGGGGACACCCACCGATGCTCTCGGCCATGTTCGGCCAGGCCCCCTACCCCAAATCAAGCTCTTTTACATCCGGGGGGGGCCGGCGGAAATGGCGGAGAACAACGGGGGCGAAACCCCTCCTCGGTCTCAGTGCAGCTCCTCCCACTGGCAGTAGTTCCGGCTCCTCCCACAGAGCTCATTCTGCTTCCTGCTGGAGAGGAGAGAAGACCTGTCTTCCAGAGCTCCTGTGTTCCAGCCTACCAGGACCAGCCTCCAGCCCCCAGCCCCCTGCCCCGGAAGAGGGGTGGGATGGCCTCCCTCAGCCCCGGAGGTGGACCGGCTTCCGGCCTCCGGAGGAGTCAACAGCACCTGCCCTCCAGCCAGACCACCGCCACCACCATCAGCAGGGAGGACCGTCTCTTCCTGGAGACCCAGGAGGGTCTCTCAGACTGGACAGCCCCTCAGCCAGGTGAGAATGAGGCAAGAACCAGGAGGAGGCGGGATAAAATCAAATCCCTGCTGGTGAGGATATCTCAGGCCTGCGTGGAAAAGATGACTACTCTCGCAGGCCTGAGGGAAAAGAGGGACAGGTGCTCCAGTAATAAAAGATCTGAATTCAAGGGGGCCATCACCACCCTAGGACTAGAAGTAAAAGAAATATGGGAATACCTGGGGGGCTTTTGCCAACGTGGGGCTGGAGAGATGAACTTCCTAGAGGAGCTCCGGAGGACCCTCCAGCAGGCCAACCGGGAAGGGAGCCAGGCAGCGAGGAGGAGCGGGCGGTCTAAGAAGGGGTCCCAACCCCCCAAACAGCCAGGAGAGTCAGGGGAGCCTGGGTGCAGTGGGGGGGGGGGCGAGTGCCGGTGGTGCAGGGCCCAGTATGGCCATAAAACCTGGGGAGGGTTCCCGGGAGCCGATCCCTCGGTCCGTGGAAGGGACTGGGGGGTTGGCGAAGTCCAGGGAGTCCAGTGATCCAGGAGGTCGCCGGGCCCAGGTGCCGCCGGCGGTACCCCCCCGCCATCTTCAGGTCAGCATACCCAGGCTCCCCCAGGATGGTCGCACTGCCACAGCTGAAGCCCGCCATGTGTCGGCTTCCATGACCCCTCAGCTTGCAGTGGAGCGGGAGGATCTGGCCATGGAAAGGCCAGGGACTGCTCCTGCGGCTGCTATGTCATCGGGAGAGAGGCAGACACATGGTGGAGGCATTGTGCTGCGGTCATCTGGAGGTAAACAGCTTGTGTGCAGTGTGGCCAAGATGGCGCCGGCTGTTGGGGGTGGAGTAGACCGGGACCCGGAAGTGACCGCCCAAGAACCGGAAGTGCCCCAGCCGGACCGGAAGTGCCCCAGCCGGAACCGGAAGTGCCCCAGCCGGAACCGGAAGTGACCAGACCGAAACCGGAAGTGACCATACCGAAACCGGAAGTGCCCGTCCCGCGACCGGAAGTGCCCCCCCGCGAGTTTGCGGTGGTCGGTGGGGGCTCAGGGGACCTGGGGGATGAGAGGCCGGGGGTACAGGGGTGCCCAGCCCCGGACGCTGCAGCAGGCACCTCCAGGCACCCCCGGCAGGAGTTGGACAGAGACTTTGAGGACGGTAAATTGGACGGTAAGCTGCCACCCCCCCAGGTCCCCATGGACACTGCCACAGGCCCCGAGGGGCTCCCTGCAGCACAGGCGGGGTGGGGGGAAAGTCAGGTGGGACCCCTCCCAGTGGACTGTATAGCATACGATTATATCCGGCAGTTGGAGGGGTCCCAGGGGGGCTCCCCCCCAGTACAGGTGGAGTCCCAAGGGGCTGGTGTGGTCGCGGAGGGGTCTGGGTGGGGGAGTTTGGTGGGGGTGGTACCCCCCTCTGCTGTGGTCCCGGGGGGGGGGGAGCCTGTAGTCAGGCCAAAGGTGGTGGGTCAGGGTGGTCAGGGTATATCAGCGGGGGTGGGTGCAACACCACCGGCAGGGATGGGGGCCCCCCCGTCCCCCCCCACTTCTGGGGGTGCTGAGGGGGGTGCCCCACTTCCGGAGAACATCTTTCGGGGGTCTCCGGAGGCCAACTTATTGTCTGCCCTAAAGGGGGGTCGCTCTTTCGCCCAGGTGTTGGGCTCTCGTGCCCCTCTGGACCACCTGTACAGCCGGTTTGGCGCCCAGAATTTCCGCGCCCCCCCTGCTGACCAGGAGAGGACGCAGGGGTCGGCGTGGACGAGGGGTACAGGTGGTCCAGAGAGGAGGCGTAGGAATGTTGTCCAGCTTCGGTACGAGGGTCCGGACCCCTGCCCCGCTCGAGGTGAGGTGGTGGGCCTGGTACTCTCCTTGGGTTTTGGGGTGGATGACCTTTTTGCTGTCATCCATCCCACCAACACACGGGAGTTTGATATAAGTTTTGTCACTCCCGTGTGTATGGAACGCTTTATCACCGGCTTTGGGTTGGTGAGGGGCGTTGACCCTTGGAAGAGGTACAGGCTCATTCCCATCTCCAGGCAGGAGGAGGTTAAGAACATCACCATCCTGGTGAGGAATGAGTCGCTCCCTCCGGAGGACATTGCCACCTGGCTCGGGAGGTACGGGCAGTTGCAGACCCCCCTGAGGAAGAACCTTGATGAGCGCGGGGTCTGGACCGGGGCTTGGCTGACCAGGATCCGGCTCAAGAGGGAGGGCAACAGTGTTGCCCACCTCCCTGGCAGCGCCTTTCTAGGCAGAGACCGGATCCTGGCGTTCTACCCGGGACAGCCCCGTCGTTGCTTCAAGTGCGGCAGCCCGACCCACATGAGCTCGGACTGCACGGTGGTCAGATGTGGCCGGTGCCACGAGTTTGGCCACCAGTCCGAGTCATGTGGGAAGATATGCTGCAACTTGTGTGGTGAGATGGGGCACCCATTTAGCAGGTGTCCCAAAGCATATCGGGGTTCTTCCTCAGGGGGGGGACCTCCCGGGCCGGGAGCGGCCGAAGCCCCCCCGGCGAGTGATGGCCGGGGGGGTGGGGATCCTGGAGCCCCTAGTACTACTCCGGAGGGACCAACAGGCCCATTGCCTCAAAGAAGGCGGAGCAGGCGTGGGCGTGGGGCTCCCCCCCCGGGGGACACGGGCTCGGTTGGCCAGGAGGCTCCCGATCCTCCGGAGGGCGGAGCCGGTGGGGAGGAGTCGGGGAGGCCTGGGGGTCCCGGGCCTGAGGGTCCGGGGCCAGGGCCTTCCTCTCCTAATGTTGCAGGGCCGATCCCCATCCCCCTTCCCTTTCCCCCTCCTCACCATTGCCCCTCCCCTCCACCTGGCCCTCCATCTGTTTCCCCATGCCCTCCTCCTCCTCATCTTCCCCTCCTCGTACCCCCCCCCCTCGTCCCCCCCCTCCCAAGTCCCGTCCCCCCCCTTCCCCTTCTTCTTCCCGTCCAGCTAAGTCTGGTCCCCCCCCTGTCCTCTCCCCTGTCTCTGGCCCCCCTCCTGCCTCTTCCATTCCCCCCCCTTCTGGACCCAGAGTCTCCTCTGGCCCTGTGGCCATGGAGATGGAAGCTGCTCGAGCCTCATCCAAGAGGGAAATCTCGAGCAGCGGGTCCGAGGAGGGGGGTGGTGTAGTCATCTCGGAGAGGTGGCAGGAGTGGGAGCAGGTGAGACGCAAAAAGAAGAAGGGGAAGGCTGCCAGATCTGGGGGCGGGAAGTCCCCAGTGAAGGGTGGGGTTCCCCCAGGGGCACGAAGTGGGGTGTCCCTGGGGAACCCGTTTGGTATCTTCTCCTCCTCCTCGGGCTCAGAGGAGGAGGAAGTGTAGATATGTAAATATGTTTTTGTGTTTGTAGTATGAAGGAGAACATGACCACTTTCAATCATTCTGATGGCGGTACCCTCTCCAATACGGCTTGCGACCATTAATGTCGCAAGTATTCGTTCTGCGGGAGCTCGTTTTATGGCCTTCGATTTTCTCAGCCGTGTTGAAGCTGACATTTTGTTTTTGCAGGAGACCTGGCTGGCATCTGTGGCAGAGATGCATCTAGCAAAGAGGGAGTGGAGATGTGGGCCCTCCCTCTGGTCTCTTGCGGCCGAGCCCTGCAGTGGGGTTGCGGTCCTTTTTAAGACTGGTCCGGTGGCTTGCCGGCGAGTGATTGAAGTGGAGATCGGTAGATGTCTGGTGGTGGACGCTGTCGTGAGGGGGCAATTCCTCCGGCTCATAAATTTTTATGGGCCTCAAACTAGGAGGGAGAGGAGGAGCCTCCTTACGGCGGTTAAGCCTTATCTTTTTACGTCCCAGCAGGTGATTTTTGGTGGCGATTTCAATATGATCACTAGGCCCAAAGACCGGGCAGGTGCCGCCAACCCTCTGGGATATGATAGTATTTTTTTGAATAACGTAGTGAGGGAGGCCAGGTTGGTGGATGTGCACGTTCGTCACCTCCCCAACCTCACTGGTTTCACATTTTCCCGAGGTAGTAGTAAGAGTAGATTAGATAGGTTTTTTTTAAAGGAGGACTCTGTCTGCTCGGCTCCTGAGCTGCAGTCGGTAGAGTTCTCCGATCACTGTATGGTATCTGTGGCCCTGAATGTCGCTGACACTCCTCAGAAAGGGAGGGGTTTGTGGCGCCTGAATGGGTCGCTACTGGAGGATCCTGAGGTTAGGGAAGCCTATGAGGTTTTCTTCCTGGGCCAGACCTCGCTCCTTGAGGGCAACTGCTCCCGCCTTGAGTGGTGGGAAGTAGTTAAAAAGAGGTCTGGCGACTTTTTCCGGGAAATCTCTGGGTACAGGGCAGCTTCCAAGTACCAGGCTTACCAGAGACTACGCAGGCAGCTTGACCGCCTGGTGTCCTCTGGGGGCTCTCAGGAACAGATATCCGGTCTGAAGGCGCAGATGAAGGAGTGTCAGTACGACCGTCTCGCCTCCCTGGTTTTTGAGAGGGATTATGGGAAGTTTATCTCTCCTGATCCCTACAGGAGCTGTGGTGAGGTGGCGAGGTCGAAGGTCGTACATGGCCTGAAGGATGCCTCAGGATCTCTGGTCCGGTCCAGATCGGGGATCCTGGGTGTCGTCAGAGACCACTTTTCGGACCTCCTGAAGAAGCGGCCTCTAGACATGGAGAAAGTCAGGGAATTCCTTGATGAGACCCCGCTGGAAGTGGGGTCTGACCTTCCTGACTCTCTGACAGAAGAGATCTCGGTAGCTGAAGTTGAGCAGGCTATTAGCTCTTTAGCTTCTAAAAAGTCACCTGGGCCCGATGGGCTCACGGCCGAGTTCTACAAAACCTTTAAGAGCCTCTTGGCTCCTCATCTGAGGGACGTGTTTAGTGAATGTTTGGCCTATGGCCTGCTGCCTCCCTCAATGAGAAGGTCAGCTCTGATCCTACTGTCAAAGGGGAAAGATCCGTCTGTGGTGGAGAATTGGCGTCCGATCGCCCTTCTTACCACAGATAGGAAGATACTGGCAAAGATCTTGTTTACACGTCTGTCTGCTTTGGCGGGCAGGATGCTGTCTCCCTCTCAGCACTGCACAATTCCTGGCCGGGGCACTTTTAGTGCCGTCCTGAGCGTCCGGGAGGCTGTGGAAAGGTGCAGGGCTGATGGCAGCGAGCGGTATCTGCTTGCATTGGATCAGGCTAAGGCGTTTGATCGGGTGAACCACGAGTACCTTTGGCTGCTTCTGAGGAGATACGGTCTGCCTGATCAATTCGTTGATTGGCTGCAGGTATTGTATAGGGGAGCTGAGAGCTTCCCTCTTGTCAACGGTTGGGTGGGCCGGGCCTTTGCCGTGGACTCTGGCGTCCGGCAGGGGTGCCCGCTGAGCCCCCTCCTGTACATCTTTGCGGTCGACCCCTTCGTAAGGAGGCTAGACTGCGGGCGTCTGGGGGGGGTTCCGGTGGGACCTGTCGGGGGTCCGGTTTCGGCGGTGAGGGTTGTGGCCTATGCGGACGACGTCTCGGTGGTGGTATCTGGTCGTGAGGAGGCCCATTATGTGGAGTCCCAGATCGGGTGCTACTCTGAGGCGTCAGGCTCGCTGGTCAATTGGGACAAGAGTGAAGTTTTCTGGTTGGGGAAGGAGGGGGAGCAGTTCCCCCTTCCGGACGTGTTCCCCACGCCCGTACCAGAGATTCGAGTTCTTGGCATTCATTTCGGCCCGGGTGATTATCCCAAGCTAAACTGGGAGCGCAGGCTGGTGAGTGCCACTCGGAAGGTGAAGGCCTGGAAAGGTTGGAAACTTTCCCTGAGGGAAAGGGTAAGCTTGGTCAAGACGTACTTATTGCCTGAGTTTCTCTTTGTAAGCTATGTGTGTCTTTTGCCAGCATCTCTCTATGCTCGGGTCTATGGTCTGTTCTTCCTGCTGTTGTGGGGAAGCAGACTGAACCTGATCAAGAGGGAGGTCACATACCGCCAGCGACGGCAAGGTGGGTTGGACATGGTCAACCCGGTGGTGTTCTTTGTCACCATCTTTGTTAAATACAATTTGCAGTCCATATTTGTGGACGAGCCTTCCTGGTGGGAGTGTTCATGCAAGGACTGGCTCTTGCTGTTCTTGAGGCAGTGGGGGGAGGGGGGGAGGCCCGGCGATCTGAGGAGATCGCATGGGTATCTCCCTTCCTATGTCCCCCTGGCATTAAAGGTACTGAGGCAGTGGCGGATAACTGCCCTGGAGGTGGGCTCTTTGGGTCGGCGGGAGCTGTACCTGAGGGTCATGGCCTCGGACATTTTGAAGCCCCTGTCTTTGAGGGACTGCCCTGAGAGGGTCCTCACGGAGGGGCTAGCCCTCTTGAATTCTTCTAGAATTCCAAGTAAGTTTTGGGATCTCGCATGGAGGTCGTTCCATGGACGACTCTATGTCCGTGCGAATCTCAAATACAGGAACCTGGGGGACAGGGACTGCCCCCGTCAGGAATGTGGTGGGACATTGGAGACCATGGACCATTTTCTGGTCCAATGTCCCTTCAACATGGAGGTTCTTACGAAGGTAGGGGGTGCCATTGGCTACCCCCGCCTTCCGGCCCTGACCTATGCTGAGCGAGTGTATGGTGATTTTGGGGTCCGCAGGGGATTTGAGTTATCGTCACTTTATTTAGTCAGCCTAGTTGTGCTTTATTACACTTGGCACGCTCGGTGTTTGGTGTCCACTAGGGACAAAATCCTGCCTGTGCATGAGGTGGTGGGCGGTATCTTTCGGGAGTTGGTGAAGGTGCGGGATCTGGAAAGGAGCAGGGTCGGGCCTGAGAGGTGTGCCCATTTATGGAGGGGGTTCCTCTTCCAGCCCCCTTAGGTCACGGCTCTGCCCCTCTCCATGGGTAGGGGCATCTATCCTTTTTCACCCCCTTAGATTTTGTTTATGGTATTTTTTTTGAAATAAGGCTACAGACATGTCTGACTATCATGTTCTTGCTCATACGTGGGTTGTAGGTATTTGTTGTTGTGATGGTGGGGTGTGTTGTGGGTTGGCGATGATCTGGACAGTAGTGGTTTCTATGGACTTTAATATCTCCCTACTGTACCAGTGAGCCGTTTTAAGTGTTTTTTTTTTTTTTTTTTTTGGCAATGATCTGGGCAAGCTTTTCTGATGGACTATAAAGACTTTCTCTTGTACCAGTGAGCCTGTTGTAAATACCTGTTCTGGTGCTATTTTTTTTTTTTTTTTTTTTTTTTTCTTTATAGTTATTTCTTGGTGGGTGGAGGTCGGTGATTTGATGGTTTGTGTTTTGTTGTTTGTTTTTGTGTTATTTGGTTTATTTAGTTATTTTGTTTATTTTATATATTTGTTAACCTTTTGGTCGTAGTTTTATAAATAAAAAATTACCCCTCCTCGGTCTCAGTGCAGCTCCTCCCACTGGCAGTAGTTCCGGCTCCTCCCACAGAGCTCATTCTGCTTCCTGCTGGAGAGGAGAGAAGACCTGTCTTCCAGAGCTCCTGTGTTCCAGCCTACCAGGACCAGCCTCCAGCCCCCAGCCCCCTGCCCCGGAAGAGGGGTGGGATGGCCTCCCTCAGCCCCGGAGGTGGACCGGCTTCCGGCCTCCGGAGGAGTCAACAGCACCTGCCCTCCAGCCAGACCACCGCCACCACCATCAGCAGGGAGGACCGTCTCTTCCTGGAGACCCAGGAGGGTCTCTCAGACTGGACAGCCCCTCAGCCAGGTGAGAATGAAGCAAGAACCAGGAAGAGGCGGGATAAAATCAAATCCCTGCTGGTGAGGATATCTCAGGCCTGCGTGGAAAAGATGACTACTCTCGCAGGCCTGAGGGAAAAGAGGGACAGGTGCTCCAGTAATAAGAGATCTGAATTCAAGGGGGCCATCACCACCCTAGGACTAGAAGTAAAAGAAATATGGGAATACCTGGGGGGCTTTTGCCAACGTGGGGCTGGAGAGATGAACTTCCTAGAGGAGCTCCGGAGGACCCTCCAGCAGGCCAACCGGGAAGGGAGCCAGGCAGCGAGGAGGAGCGGGCGGTCTAAGAAGGGGTCCCAACCCCCCAAACAGCCAGGAGAGTCAGGGGAGCCTGGGTGCAGTGGGGGGGGGGGGCGAGTGCCGGTGGTGCAGGGCCCAGTATGGCCATAAAACCTGGGGAGGGTTCCCGGGAGCCGATCCCTCGGTCCGTGGAAGGGACTGGGGGGTTGGCGAAGTCCGGGGAGTCCAGTGATCCAGGAGGTCGCCGGGCCCAGGTGCCGCCGGCGGTACCCCCCCGCCATCTTCAGGTCAGCATACCCAGGCTCCCCCAGGATGGTCGCACTGCCACAGCTGAAGCCCGCCATGTGTCGGCTTCCATGACCCCTCAGCTTGCAGTGGAGCGGGAGGATCTGGCCATGGAAAGGCCAGGGACTGCTCCTGCGGCTGCTATGTCATCGGGAGAGAGGCAGACACATGGTGGAGGCATTGTGCTGCGGTCATCTGGAGGGAAACAGCTTGTGTGCAGTGTGGCCAAGATGGCGCCGGCTGTTGGGGGTGGAGTAGACCGGGACCCGGAAGTGACCGCCCAAGAACCGGAAGTGCCCCAGCCGGAACCGGAAGTGTCCCAGCCGGAACCGGAAGTGCCCCAGCCGGAACCGGAAGTGACCAGACCGGAAGTGACCAGCCCGAAACCGGAAGTGCCCGTCCCGCGACCGGAAGTGCCCCCCCGCGAGTTTGCGGTGGTCGGTGGGGGCTCAGGGGACCTGGGGGATGAGAGGCCGGGGGTGCAGGGGTGCCCAGCCCCAGACGCTGCAGCAGGCACCTCCAGGCACCCCCGGCAGGAGATGAGGACGGTAAATTGGACGGTAAGCTGCCACCCCCCCAGGTCCTCATGGACACTGCCACAGGCCCCGAGGGGCTCCCTGCAGCACAGGCGGGGTGGGGGGAAAGTCAGGTGGGACCCCTCCCAGTGGACTGTATAGCATATGATTATATCCGGCAGTTGGAGGGGTCCCAGGGGGGCTCTCCCCCAGTACAGGTGGAGTCCCAAGGGGCTGGTGTGGTCGCGGAGGGGTCTGGGTGGGGGAGTTTGGTGGGGGTGGTACCCCCCTCTGCTGTGGTCCCGGGGGGGGGGGAGCCTGTAGTCAGGCCAAAGGTGGTGGGTCAGGGTGGTCAGGGTATATCAGCGGGGGTGGGTGCAACACCACCGGCAGGGATGGGGGCCCCCCCGTCCGTCCCCACTTCTGGGGGTGCTGAGGGGGGTGCCCCACTTCCGGAGAACATCTTTCGGGGGTCTCCGGAGGCCAACTTATTGTCTGCCCTAAAGGGGGGTCGCTCTTTCGCCCAGGTGTTGGGCTCTCGTGCCCCTCTGGACCACCTGTACAGCCGGTTTGGCGCCCAGAATTTCCGCGCCCCCCCTGCTGACCAGGAGAGGACGCAGGGGTCGGCGTGGACGAGGGGTACAGGTGGTCCAGAGAGGAGGCGTAGGAATGTTGTCCAGCTTCGGTACGAGGGTCCGGACCCCTGCCCCGCTCGAGGTGAGGTGGTGGGCCTGGTACTCTCCTTGGGTTTTGGGGTGGATGACCTTTTTGCTGTCATCCATCCCACCAACACACGGGAGTTTGATATAAGTTTTGTCACTCCCGTGTGTATGGAACGCTTTATCACCGGCTTTGGGTTGGTGAGGGGCGTTGACCCTTGGAAGAGGTACAGGCTCATTCCCATCTCCAGGCAGGAGGAGGTTAAGAACATCACCATCCTGGTGAGGAATGAGTCGCTCCCTCCGGAGGACATTGCCACCTGGCTCGGGAGGTACGGGCAGTTGCAGACCCCCCTGAGGAAGAACCTTGATGAGCGCGGGGTCTGGACCGGGGCTTGGTTGACCAGGATCCGGCTCAAGAGGGAGGGCAACAGTGTTGCCCACCTCCCTGGCAGCGCCTTTCTAGGCAGAGACCGGATCCTGGCGTTCTACCCGGGACAGCCCCGTCGTTGCTTCAAGTGCGGCAGCCCGACCCACATGAGCTCGGACTGCACGGTGGTCAGATGTGGCCGGTGCCACGAGTTTGGCCACCAGTCCGAGTCATGTGGGAAGATATGCTGCAACTTGTGTGGTGAGATGGGGCACCCATTTAGCAGGTGTCCCAAAGCATATCGGGGTTCTTCCTCAGGGGGGGGACCTCCCGGGCCGGGAGCGGCCGAAGCCCCCCCGGCGAGTGATGGCCGGGGGGGTGGGGATCCTGGAGCCCCTAGTACTACTCCGGAGGGACCAACAGGCCCATTGCCTCAAAGAAGGCGGAGCAGGCGTGGGCGTGGGGCTCCCCCCCCGGGGGACACGGGCTCGGTTGGCCAGGAGGCTCCCGATCCTCCGGAGGGCGGAGCCGGTGGGGAGGAGTCGGGGAGGCCTGGGGGTCCCGGGCCTGAGGGTCCGGGGCCAGGGCCTTCCCCTCCTAATGTTGCAGGGCCGATCCCCATCCCCCTTCCCTCTCCCCCTCCTCACCATTGCCCCTCCCCTCCACCTGGCCCTCCATCTGTTTCCCCATGCCCTCCTCCCTCATCTTCCCCTCCTCGTACCCCCCCCCTCGTCCCCCCCCTCCCAAGTCCCGTCCCCCCCCTTCCCCTTCTTCTTCCCGTCCAGCTAAGTCTGGTCCCCCCCCTGTCCTCTCCCCTGTCTCTGGCCCCCCTCCTGCCTCTTCCATTCCCCCCCCTTCTGGACCCAGAGTCTCCTCTGGCCCTGTGGCCATGGAGATGGAAGCTGCTCGAGCCTCATCCAAGAGGGAAATCTCGAGCAGCGGGTCCGAGGAGGGGGGTGGTGTAGTCATCTCGGAGAGGTGGCAGGAGTGGGAGCAGGTGAGACGCAAAAAGAGGAAGGGGAAGGCTGCCAGATCTGGGGGCGGGAAGTCCCCAGTGAAGGGTGGGGTTCCCCCAGGGGCACGAAGTGGGGTGTCCCTGGGGAACCCGTTTGGTATCTTCTCCTCCTCCTCGGGCTCAGAGGAGGAGGAAGTGTAGATATGTAAATATGTTTTTGTGTTTGTAGTATGAAGGAGAACATGACCACTTTCAATCATTCTGATGGCGGTACCCTCTCCAATACGGCTTGCGACCATTAATGTCGCAAGTATTCGTTCTGCGGGAGCTCGTTTTATGGCCTTCGATTTTCTCAGCCGTGTTGAAGCTGACATTTTGTTTTTGCAGGAGACCTGGCTGGCATCTGTGGCAGAGATGCATCTAGCAAAGAGGGAGTGGAGATGTGGGCCCTCCCTCTGGTCTCTTGCGGCCGAGCCCTGCAGTGGGGTTGCGGTCCTTTTTAAGACTGGTCCGGTGGCTTGCCGGCGAGTGATTGAAGTGGAGATCGGTAGATGTCTGGTGGTGGACGCTGTCGTGAGGGGGCAATTCCTCCGGCTCATAAATTTTTATGGGCCTCAAACTAGGAGGGAGAGGAGGAGCCTCCTTACGGCGGTTAAGCCTTATCTTTTTACGTCCCAGCAGGTGATTTTTGGTGGCGATTTCAATATGATCACTAGGCCCAAAGACCGGGCAGGTGCCGCCAACCCTCTGGGATATGATAGTATTTTTTTGAATAACGTAGTGAGGGAGGCCAGGTTGGTGGATGTGCACGTTCGTCACCTCCCCAACCTCACTGGTTTCACATTTTCCCGAGGTAGTAGTAAGAGTAGATTAGATAGGTTTTTTTTAAAGGAGGACTCTGTCTGCTCGGCTCCTGAGCTGCAGTCGGTAGAGTTCTCCGATCACTGTATGGTATCTGTGGCCCTGAATGTCGCTGACACTCCTCAGAAAGGGAGGGGTTTGTGGCGCCTGAATGGGTCGCTACTGGAGGATCCTGAGGTTAGGGAAGCCTATGAGGTTTTTTTCCTGGGCCAGACCTCGCTCCTTGAGGGCAACTGCTCCCGCCTTGAGTGGTGGGAAGTAGTTAAAAAGAGGTCTGGCGATTTTTTCCGGGAAATCTCTGGGTACAGGGCAGCTTCCAAGTACCAGGCTTACCAGAGACTACGCAGGCAGCTTGACCGCCTGGTGTCCTCTGGGGGCTCTCAGGAACAGATATCCGGTCTGAAGGCGCAGATGAAGGAGTGTCAGTACGACCGTCTCGCCTCCCTGGTTTTTGAGAGGGATTATGGGAAGTTTATCTCTCCGGATCCCTACAGGAGCTGTGGTGAGGTGGCGAGGTCGAAGGTCGTACATGGCCTGAAGGATGCCTCAGGATCTCTGGTCCGGTCCAGATCGGGGATCCTGGGTGTCGTCAGAGACCACTTTTCGGACCTCCTGAAGAAGCGGCCTCTAGACATGGAGAAAGTCAGGGAATTCCTTGATGAGACCCCGCTGGAAGTGGGGTCTGACCTTCCTGACTCTCTGACAGAAGAGATCTCGGTAGCTGAAGTTGAGCAGGCTATTAGCTCTTTAGCTTCTAAAAAGTCACCTGGGCCCGATGGGCTCACGGCCGAGTTCTACAAAACCTTTAAGAGCCTCTTGGCTCCTCATCTGAGGGACGTGTTTAGTGAATGTTTGGCCTATGGCCTGCTGCCTCCCTCAATGAGAAGGTCAGCTCTGATCCTACTGTCAAAGGGGAAAGATCCGTCTGTGGTGGAGAATTGGCGTCCGATCGCCCTTCTTACCACAGATAGGAAGATACTGGCAAAGATCTTGTTTACACGTCTGTCTGCTTTGGCGGGCAGGATGCTGTCTCCCTCTCAGCACTGCACAATTCCTGGCCGGGGCACTTTTAGTGCCGTCCTGAGCGTCCGGGAGGCTGTGGAAAGGTGCAGGGCTGATGGCAGCGAGCGGTATCTGCTTGCATTGGATCAGGCTAAGGCGTTTGATCGGGTGAACCACGAGTACCTTTGGCTGCTTCTGAGGAGATACGGTCTGCCTGATCAATTCGTTGATTGGCTGCAGGTATTGTATAGGGGAGCTGAGAGCTTCCCTCTTGTCAACGGTTGGGTGGGCCGGGCCTTTGCCGTGGACTCTGGCGTCCGGCAGGGGTGCCCGCTGAGCCCCCTCCTGTACATCTTTGCGGTCGACCCCTTCGTAAGGAGGCTAGACTGCGGGCGTCTGGGGGGGGTTCCGGTGGGACCTGTCGGGGGTCCGGTTTCGGCGGTGAGCGTTGTGGCCTATGCGGACGACGTCTCGGTGGTGGTATCTGGTCGTGAGGAGGCCCATTATGTGGAGTCCCAGATCGGGTGCTACTCTGAGGCGTCAGGCTCGCTGGTCAATTGGGACAAGAGTGAAGTTTTCTGGTTGGGGAAGGAGGGGGAGCAGTTCCCCCTTCCGGACGTGTTCCCCACGCCCGTACCAGAGATTCGAGTTCTTGGCATTCATTTCGGCCCGGGTGATTATCCCAAGCTAAACTGGGAGCGCAGGCTGGTGAGTGCCACTCGGAAGGTGAAGGCCTGGAAAGGTTGGAAACTTTCCCTGAGGGAAAGGGTAAGCTTGGTCAAGACGTACTTATTGCCTGAGTTTCTCTTTGTAAGCTATGTGTGTCTTTTGCCAGCATCTCTCTATGCTCGGGTCTATGGTCTGTTCTTCCTGCTGTTGTGGGGAAGCAGACTGAACCTGATCAAGAGGGAGGTCACATACCGCCAGCGACGGCAAGGTGGGTTGGACATGGTCAACCCGGTGGTGTTCTTTGTCACCATCTTTGTTAAATACAATTTGCAGTCCATATTTGTGGACGAGCCTTCCTGGTGGGAGTGTTCATGCAAGGACTGGCTCTTGCTGTTCTTGAGGCAGTGGGGGGAGGGGGGGAGGCCCGGCGATCTGAGGAGATCGCATGGGTATCTCCCTTCCTATGTCCCTCTGGCATTAAAGGTACTGAGGCAGTGGCGGATAACTGCCCTGGAGGTGGGCTCTTTGGGTCGGCGGGAGCTGTACCTGAGGGTCATGGCCTCGGACATTTTGAAGCCCCTGTCTTTGAGGGACTGCCCTGAGAGGGTCCTCACGGAGGGGCTAGCCCTCTTGAATTCTTCTAGAATTCCAAGTAAGTTTTGGGATCTCGCATGGAGGTCGTTCCATGGACGACTCTATGTCCGTGCGAATCTCAAATACAGGAACCTGGGGGACAGGGACTGCCCCCGTCAGGAATGTGGTGGGACATTGGAGACCATGGACCATTTTCTGGTCCAATGTCCCTTCAACATGGAGGTTCTTACGAAGGTAGGGGGTGCCATTGGCTACCCCCGCCTTCCGGCCCTGACCTATGCTGAGCGAGTGTATGGTGATTTTGGGGTCCGCAGGGGATTTGAGTTATCGTCACTTTATTTAGTCAGCCTAGTTGTGCTTTATTACACTTGGCACGCTCGGTGTTTGGTGTCCACTAGGGACAAAATCCTGCCTGTGCATGAGGTGGTGGGCGGTATCTTTCGGGAGTTGGTGAAGGTGCGGGATCTGGAAAGGAGCAGGGTCGGGCCTGAGAGGTGTGCCCATTTATGGAGGGGGTTCCTCTTCCAGCCCCCTTAGGTCACGGCTCTGCCCCTCTCCATGGGTAGGGGCATCTATCCTTTTTCACCCCCTTAGATTTTGTTTATGGTATTTTTTTGAAATAAGGCTACAGACATGTCTGACTATCATGTTCTTGCTCATACGTGGGTTGTAGGTATTTGTTGTTGTGATGGTGGGGTGTGTTGTGGGTTGGCGATGATCTGGACAGTAGTGGTTTCTATGGACTTTAATATCTCCCTACTGTACCAGTGAGCCGTTTTAAGTGTTTTTTTTTTTTTTTTTTGGCAATGATCTGGGCAAGCTTTTCTGATGGACTATAAAGACTTTCTCTTGTACCAGTGAGCCTGTTGTAAATACCTGTTCTGGTGCTATTTTTTTTTTTTTTTTTATAGTTATTTCTTGGTGGGTGGAGGTCGGTGATTTGATGGTTTGTGTTTTGTTGTTTGTTTTTGTGTTATTTGGTTTATTTAGTTATTTTTGTTTATTTTATATATTTGTTAACCTTTTGGTCGTAGTTTTATAAATAAAAAATTACCCCTCCTCGGTCTCAGTGCAGCTCCTCCCACTGGCAGTAGTTCCGGCTCCTCCCACAGAGCTCATTCTGCTTCCTGCTGGAGAGGAGAGAAGACCTGTCTTCCAGAGCTCCTGTGTTCCAGCCTACCAGGACCAGCCTCCAGCCCCCAGCCCCCTGCCCCGGAAGAGGGGTGGGATGGCCTCCCTCAGCCCCGGAGGTGGACCGGCTTCCGGCCTCCGGAGGAGTCAACAGCACCTGCCCTCCAGCCAGACCACCGCCACCACCATCAGCAGGGAGGACCGTCTCTTCCTGGAGACCCAGGAGGGTCTCTCAGACTGGACAGCCCCTCAGCCAGGTGAGAATGAGGCAAGAACCAGGAGGAGGCGGGATAAAATCAAATCCCTGCTGGTGAGGATATCTCAGGCCTGCGTGGAAAAGATGACTACTCTCGCAGGCCTGAGGGAAAAGAGGGACAGGTGCTCCAGTAATAAGAGATCTGAATTCAAGGGGGCCATCACCACCCTAGGACTAGAAGTAAAAGAAATATGGGAATACCTGGGGGGCTTTTGCCAACGTGGGGCTGGAGAGATGAACTTCCTAGAGGAGCTCCGGAGGACCCTCCAGCAGGCCAACCGGGAAGGGAGCCAGGCAGCGAGGAGGAGCGGGCGGTCTAAGAAGGGGTCCCAACCCCCCAAACAGCCAGGAGAGTCAGGGGAGCCTGGGTGCAGTGGGGGGGGGGGCGAGTGCCGGTGGTGCAGGGCCCAGTATGGCCATAAAACCTGGGGAGGGTTCCCGGGAGCCGATCCCTCGGTCCGTGGAAGGGACTGGGGGGTTGGCGAAGTCCGGGGAGTCCAGTGATCCAGGAGGTCGCCGGGCCCAGGTGCCGCCGGTGGTACCCCCCCGCCATCTTCAGGTCAGCATACCCAGGCTCCCCCAGGATGGTCGCACTGCCACAGCTGAAGCCCGCCATGTGTCGGCTTCCATGACCCCTCAGCTTGCAGTGGAGCGGGAGGATCTGGCCATGGAAAGGCCAGGGACTGCTCCTGCGGCTGCTATGTCATCGGGAGAGAGGCAGACACATGGTGGAGGCATTGTGCTGCGGTCATCTGGAGGTAAACAGCTTGTGTGCAGTGTGGCCAAGATGGCGCCGGCTGTTGGGGGTGGAGTAGACCGGGACCCGGAAGTGACCGCCCAAGAACCGGAAGTGCCCCAGCCGGAACCGGAAGTGCCCCAGCCGGAACCGGAAGTGACCAGACCGGAACCGGAAGTGACCGGCCCGAAACCGGAAGTGCCCGTCCCGCGACCGGAAGTGCCCCCCCCCCGCGAGTTTGCGGTGGTCGGTGGGGGCTCAGGGGACCTGGGGGATGAGAGGCCGGGGGTGCAGGGGTGCCCAGCCCCGGACGCTGCAGCAGGCACCTCCAGGCACCCCCGGCAGGAGATGGACAGAGACGGTGAGGACGGTAAATTGGACGGTAAGCTGCCACCCCCCCAGGTCCCCATGGACACTGCCACAGGCCCCGAGGGGCTCCCTGCAGCACAGGCGGGGTGGGGGGAAAGTCAGGTGGGACCCCTCCCAGTGGACTGTATAGCATATGATTATATCCGGCAGTTGGAGGGGTCCCAGGGGGGCTCCCCCCCAGTACAGGTGGAGTCCCAAGGGGCTGGTGTGGTCGCGGAGGGGTCTGGGTGGGGGAGTTTGGTGGGGGTGGTACCCCCCTCTGCTGTGGTCCCGGGGGGGGGGAGCCTGTAGTCAGGCCAAAGGTGGTGGGTCAGGGTGGTCAGGGTATATCAGCGGGGGTGGGTGCAACACCACCGGCAGGGATGGGGGCCCCCCCGTCCCCCCCCACTTCTGGGGGTGCTGAGGGGGGTGCCCCACTTCCGGAGAACATCTTTCGGGGGTCTCCGGAGGCCAACTTATTGTCTGCCCTAAAGGGGGGTCGCTCTTTCGCCCAGGTGTTGGGCTCTCGTGCCCCTCTGGACCACCTGTACAGCCGGTTTGGCGCCCAGAATTTCCGCGCCCCCCCTGCTGACGAGGAGGGGACGCAGGGGTCGGCGTGGACGAGGGGTACAGGTGGTCCAGAGAGGAGGCGTAGGAATGTTGTCCAGCTTCGGTACGAGGGTCCGGACCCCTGCCCCGCTCGAGGTGAGGTGGTGGGCCTGGTACTCTCCTTGGGTTTTGGGGTGGATGACCTTTTTGCTGTCATCCATCCCACCAACACACGGGAGTTTGATATAAGTTTTGTCACTCCCGTGTGTATGGAACGCTTTATCACCGGCTTTGGGTTGGTGAGGGGCGTTGACCCTTGGAAGAGGTACAGGCTCATTCCCATCTCCAGGCAGGAGGAGGTTAAGAACATCACCATCCTGGTGAGGAATGAGTCGCTCCCTCCGGAGGACATTGCCACCTGGCTCGGGAGGTACGGGCAGTTGCAGACCCCCCTGAGGAAGAACCTTGATGAGCGCGGGGTCTGGACCGGGGCTTGGTTGACCAGGATCCGGCTCAAGAGGGAGGGCAACAGTGTTGCCCACCTCCCTGGCAGCGCCTTTCTAGGCAGAGACCGGATCCTGGCGTTCTACCCGGGACAGCCCCGTCGTTGCTTCAAGTGCGGCAGCCCGACCCACATGAGCTCGGACTGCACGGTGGTCAGATGTGGCCGGTGCCACGAGTTTGGCCACCAGTCCGAGTCATGTGGGAAGATATGCTGCAACTTGTGTGGTGAGATGGGGCACCCATTTAGCAGGTGTCCCAAAGCATATCGGGGTTCTTCCTCAGGGGGGGGACCTCCCGGGCCGGGAGCGGCCGAAGCCCCCCCGGCGAGTGATGGCCGGGGGGGTGGGGATCCTGGAGCCCCTAGTACTACTCCGGAGGGACCAACAGGCCCATTGCCTCAAAGAAGGCGGAGCAGGCGTGGGCGTGGGGCTCCCCCCCGGGGGACACGGGCTCGGTTGGCCAGGAGGCTCCCGATCCTCCGGAGGGCGGAGCCGGTGGGGAGGAGTCGGGGAGGCCTGGGGGTCCCGGGCCTGAGGGTCCGGGGCCAGGGCCTTCCTCTCCTAATGTTGCAGGGCCGATCCCCATCCCCCTTCCCTCTCCCCCTCCTCACCATTGCCCCACCCATCCACCTGGCCCTCCATCTGTTTCCCCATGCCCTCCTCCCTCATCTTCCCCTCCTCGTACCCCCCCCCCTCGTCCCCCCCCTCCCAAGTCCCGTCCCCCCCCTTCCCCTTCTTCTTCCCGTCCAGCGAAGTCTGGTCCCCCCCCTGTCCTCTCCCCTGTCTCTGGCCCCCCTCCTGCCTCTTCCATTCCCCCCCCTTCTGGACCCAGAGTCTCCTCTGGCCCTGTGGCCATGGAGATGGAAGCTGCTCGAGCCTCATCCAAGAGGGAAATCTCGAGCAGCGGGTCCGAGGAGGGGGGTGGTGTAGTCATCTCGGAGAGGTGGCAGGAGTGGGAGCAGGTGAGACGCAAAAAGAAGAAGGGGAAGGCTGCCAGATCTGGGGGCGGGAAGTCCCCAGTGAAGGGTGGGGTTCCCCCAGGGGCACGAAGTGGGGTGTCCCTGGGGAACCCGTTTGGTATCTTCTCCTCCTCCTCGGGCTCAGAGGAGGAGGAAGTGTAGATATGTAAATATGTTTTTGTGTTTGTAGTATGAAGGAGAACATGACCACTTTCAATCATTCTGATGGCGGTACCCTCTCCAATACGGCTTGCGACCATTAATGTCGCAAGTATTCGTTCTGCGGGAGCTCGTTTTATGGCCTTCGATTTTCTCAGCCGTGTTGAAGCTGACATTTTGTTTTTGCAGGAGACCTGGCTGGCATCTGTGGCAGAGATGCATCTAGCAAAGAGGGAGTGGAGATGTGGGCCCTCCCTCTGGTCTCTTGCGGCCGAGCCCTGCAGTGGGGTTGCGGTCCTTTTTAAGACTGGTCCGGTGGCTTGCCGGCGAGTGATTGAAGTGGAGATCGGTAGATGTCTGGTGGTGGACGCTGTCGTGAGGGGGCAATTCCTCCGGCTCATAAATTTTTATGGGCCTCAAACTAGGAGGGAGAGGAGGAGCCTCCTTACGGCGGTTAAGCCTTATCTTTTTACGTCCCAGCAGGTGATTTTTGGTGGCGATTTCAATATGATCACTAGGCCCAAAGACCGGGCAGGTGCCGCCAACCCTCTGGGATATGATAGTATTTTTTTGAATAACGTAGTGAGGGAGGCCAGGTTGGTGGATGTGCACGTTCGTCACCTCCCCAACCTCACTGGTTTCACATTTTCCCGAGGTAGTAGTAAGAGTAGATTAGATAGGTTTTTTTTAAAGGAGGACTCTGTCTGCTCGGCTCCTGAGCTGCAGTCGGTAGAGTTCTCCGATCACTGTATGGTATCTGTGGCCCTGAATGTCGCTGACACTCCTCAGAAAGGGAGGGGTTTGTGGCGCCTGAATGGGTCGCTACTGGAGGATCCTGAGGTTAGGGAAGCCTATGAGGTTTTCTTCCTGGGCCAGACCTCGCTCCTTGAGGGCAACTGCTCCCGCCTTGAGTGGTGGGAAGTAGTTAAAAAGAGGTCTGGCGACTTTTTCCGGGAAATCTCTGGGTACAGGGCAGCTTCCAAGTACCAGGCTTACCAGAGACTACGCAGGCAGCTTGACCGCCTGGTGTCCTCTGGGGGCTCTCAGGAACAGATATCCGGTCTGAAGGCGCAGATGAAGGAGTGTCAGTACGACCGTCTCGCCTCCCTGGTTTTTGAGAGGGATTATGGGAAGTTTATCTCTCCTGATCCCTACAGGAGCTGTGGCGAGGTCGAAGGTCGTACATGGCCTGAAGGATGCCTCAGGATCTCTGGTCCGGTCCAGATCGGGGATCCTGGGTGTCGTCAGAGACCACTTTTCGGACCTCCTGAAGAAGCGGCCTCTAGACATGGAGAAAGTCAGGGAATTCCTTGATGAGACCCCGCTGGAAGTGGGGTCTGACCTTCCTGACTCTCTGACAGAAGAGATCTCGGTAGCTGAAGTTGAGCAGGCTATTAGCTCTTTAGCTTCTAAAAAGTCACCTGGGCCCGATGGGCTCACGGCCGAGTTCTACAAAACCTTTAAGAGCCTCTTGGCTCCTCATCTGAGGGACGTGTTTAGTGAATGTTTGGCCTATGGCCTGCTGCCTCCCTCAATGAGAAGGTCAGCTCTGATCCTACTGTCAAAGGGGAAAGATCCGTCTGTGGTGGAGAATTGGCGTCCGATCGCCCTTCTTACCACAGATAGGAAGATACTGGCAAAGATCTTGTTTACACGTCTGTCTGCTTTGGCGGGCAGGATGCTGTCTCCCTCTCAGCACTGCACAATTCCTGGCCGGGGCACTTTTAGTGCCGTCCTGAGCGTCCGGGAGGCTGTGGAAAGGTGCAGGGCTGATGGCAGCGAGCGGTATCTGCTTGCATTGGATCAGGCTAAGGCGTTTGATCGGGTGAACCACGAGTACCTTTGGCTGCTTCTGAGGAGATACGGTCTGCCTGATCAATTCGTTGATTGGCTGCAGGTATTGTATAGGGGAGCTGAGAGCTTCCCTCTTGTCAACGGTTGGGTGGGCCGGGCCTTTGCCGTGGACTCTGGCGTCCGGCAGGGGTGCCCGCTGAGCCCCCTCCTGTACATCTTTGCGGTCGACCCCTTCGTAAGGAGGCTAGACTGCGGGCGTCTGGGGGGGGTTCCGGTGGGACCTGTCGGGGGTCCGGTTTCGGCGGTGAGGGTTGTGGCCTATGCGGACGACGTCTCGGTGGTGGTATCTGGTCGTGAGGAGGCCCATTATGTGGAGTCCCAGATCGGGTGCTACTCTGAGGCGTCAGGCTCGCTGGTCAATTGGGACAAGAGTGAAGTTTTCTGGTTGGGGAAGGAGGGGGAGCAGTTCCCCCTTCCGGACGTGTTCCCCACGCCCGTACCAGAGATTCGAGTTCTTGGCATTCATTTCGGCCCGGGTGATTATCCCAAGCTAAACTGGGAGCGCAGGCTGGTGAGTGCCACTCGGAAGGTGAAGGCCTGGAAAGGTTGGAAACTTTCCCTGAGGGAAAGGGTAAGCTTGGTCAAGACGTACTTATTGCCTGAGTTTCTCTTTGTAAGCTATGTGTGTCTTTTGCCAGCATCTCTCTATGCTCGGGTCTATGGTCTGTTCTTCCTGCTGTTGTGGGGAAGCAGACTGAACCTGATCAAGAGGGAGGTCACATACCGCCAGCGACGGCAAGGTGGGTTGGACATGGTCAACCCGGTGGTGTTCTTTGTCACCATCTTTGTTAAATACAATTTGCAGTCCATATTTGTGGACGAGCCTTCCTGGTGGAAGTGTTCATGCAAGGACTGGCTCTTGCTGTTCTTGAGGCAGTGGGGGGAGGGGGGGAGGCCCGGCGATCTGAGGAGATCGCATGGGTATCTCCCTTCCTATGTCCCCCTGGCATTAAAGGTACTGAGGCAGTGGCGGATAACTGCCCTGGAGGTGGGCTCTTTGGGTCGGCGGGAGCTGTACTTGAGGGTCATGGCCTCGGACATTTTGAAGCCCCTGTCTTTGAGGGACTGCCCTGAGAGGGTCCTCACGGAGGGGCTAGCCCTCTTGAATTCTTCTAGAATTCCAAGTAAGTTTTGGGATCTCGCATGGAGGTCGTTCCATGGACGACTCTATGTCCGTGCGAATCTCAAATACAGGAACCTGGGGGACAGGGACTGCCCCCGTCAGGAATGTGGTGGGACATTGGAGACCATGGACCATTTTCTGGTCCAATGTCCCTTCAACATGGAGGTTCTTACGAAGGTAGGGGGTGCCATTGGCTACCCCCGCCTTCCGGCCCTGACCTATGCTGAGCGAGTGTATGGTGATTTCGGGGTCCGCAGGGGATTTGAGTTATCGTCACTTTATTTAGTCAGCCTAGTTGTGCTTTATTACACTTGGCACGCTCGGTGTTTGGTGTCCACTAGGGACAAAATCCTGCCTGTGCATGAGGTGGTGGGCGGTATCTTTCGGGAGTTGGTGAAGGTGCGGGATCTGGAAAGGAGCAGGGTCGGGCCTGAGAGGTGTGCCCATTTATGGAGGGGGTTCCTCTTCCAGCCCCCTTAGGTCACGGCTCTGCCCCTCTCCATGGGTAGGGGCATCTATCCTTTTTCACCCCCTTAGATTTTGTTTATGGTATTTTTTTGAAATAAGGCTACAGACATGTCTGACTATCATGTTCTTGCTCATACGTGGGTTGTAGGTATTTGTTGTTATGATGGTGGGGTGTGTTGTGGGTTGGCGATGATCTGGACAGTAGTGGTTTCTATGGACTTTAATATCTCCCTACTGTACCAGTGAGCCGTTTTAAGTGGTTTTTTTTTTTTGGCAATGATCTGGGCAAGCTTTTCCTGATGGACTATAAAGACTTTCTCTTGTACCAGTGAGCCTGTTGTAAATACCTGTTCTGGTGCTATTTTTTTTTTTTTTTTTTTCTTTATAGTTATTTCTTGGTGGGTGGAGGTCGGTGATTTGATGGTTTGTGTTTTGTTGTTTGTTTTTGTGTTATTTGGTTTATTTCGTTATTTTGTTTATTTTATATATTTGTTAACCTTTTGGTCGTAGTTTTATAAATAAAAAATTACCCCTCCTCGGTCTTCGCCTTCCGCCGGGGGGTACACCTACCCCCCCCCCGGTCTTCGCCGCCGCCTTCCGCCGGGGGGGTACACCTACCCCCCCCCCCCGGTCTTCGCCGCCGCCTTCCGCCGGGGAGAGAGACACCCACCGATGCTCTCCGCCATGTTCGGCCAGGCCCCCTACCCCAAATCAAGCTCTTTTACATCCGGGGGGGCCGGCGGAAATGGCGGAGAACAACGGGGGCGTCGCCACTCCTCGGTCTTCTAGCCGTCTTCTGCCGGGGGGGGGAAACACCCACCCATGCTCTCCGCCATGCTCGACTGTGCCCCCACTCCAAAATGAAGCTCTTTTACATCCGGGGGGGGCCGGCCGAAAACAGCGGAGAAGAACGGGGGTGTCGCCCCACCTCGGGCTCCTCCGCTTCTGCCTGGCTCCTCCCGAGGCCAGGGCTTCTTTCGCTGTCTTCCGCCGGAGGGCGCCACTCTCCGGGCTTCTCGTCGTTGTCTTCCGCCGCGGGGGCCAGGCCTTCTTCTTTGCCGCCCCCTTCGAATTTTTCGGCCTGGACGGGGGTCGCACATCCCATCCAGGACTTGGACGTGGCGGGCTTCTCGTCGCTCTCTTCTGCCGCTGCCCCCTTCACCACGAAGCTCCGTGCTTGTTTGATGAGGGCAGCGGGCTTCCGACGTCTTCTACCGGAGCGAGGGTCGTACATCCCACTCCGGATTTCGTCGCTGGCTTCTGCCTGGCTCCAGGAGTAGCCAGGTCTTGTCTTCGCTGTCTTCCGCCGCGGGGTGACACTCGCGGGCTTCTTCTTCCATTCGATGTTGACACGGCGAGGTCCGGCGCTGAAATGCCTTCTGAGCGGCGGGCAAGGACTTATATTGGCATAGGGCGTGGGCGTGGTTATGCCAACATGTGACCTTAACCCATGTGACAGTGATGTCACATCACATCACTGTCACATGGGTTAAGGTCACATGTTGGCATAACCACGCCCACGCCCAATGCCAATATAAGTCCTTGCCCGCCGCTCAGAAGGCATTTCAGCGCCGGACCTCGCCGTGTCAACATCGAATGGAAGAAGAAGCCCGCGAGTGTCACCCCGCGGCGGAAGACTGCGACGAGAAGCCCTGGCTCCTCTCTGGAGCCAGGCAGAAGCCGGCGACGAAATCCGGGGTGGGATGTACGACCCTCACCCCGGAGAAGACGACGGAAGCCCGCTGCCCTCATCAAACAAGCACGGAGCTTCGTGGTGAAGGGGGCAGCGGCAGAAGACAGCGACGAGAAGCCCGCCACGTCCAGGTCCTGGATGGGATGTGCGACCCCCATCCAGGCAGAAGAATTTGAAGGGGGCGGCGGAAGACCCTCAAAAGTGAAAACGTTCACCAGGTGAATGGGTAGGGGTACGATGTACCCCATACTCATTCACATAGGGTGGGGGCCCGAAATCTGGGGGCCACCTTATTAAACGGGGCTCCCAGATTCTGATTGGCTCCCGCCCGCATACCCCGACAACCAATGGCTAGGGTTGTCGGGAAGAGGCTCTTGTCCCGATCGACATGGGGACAAGAGTGCTTTGGGGTGGGGGGGCAGCGCCCCCCTCCCCCAAAGCACACACTCCCCCATGTCGAGGGCATGTGGTCTGGTACGGCTCAGGAGGGGGGGGGCCGCTCGCTCGTCCCCACCCCCATTCCTGTCCGGCCAGACTGCATGCCTGGGATGAGGGCTTGGTACGGATCTGGGGGGGAACCCCACGCCGATTTTGGCGTGGGTTAACCCCTCACGTTCCGGACCAAGCCGGAGAGCCTATTGTACCCCTGGGGGGGAAGCCGCGCCGGTTTCACATTTGAAATTTGGCGCGGAGTTCCCCTTCAGTGTCAGCGCAGCCCGAGAACAGCTCGGAGCTTGCCGTGCGCCGCTCCAGGCAGTGCAAACACTGCTACGCCGCCTGGTATTTACCAAGGATTTCCCGGCGTACTGAAGAGGCGTGCGGTAAGCTCCGATTTTTCCCTCTGCGCATGCCCAGTATGCAAGTGAACCTTCCGAGGTTCTAGCGTACTTTGCAAGGGCACGGGGATCGGGTCCCAAAAGTCACTTTCCCTTTCAAATCGGCCCGCCACACAAGTTTAAACACATGTCACTACACTTCCCCTGCATCACCCCCCTCCCTCCCCTCATAAACTCCCGCCCGAATCCCCGATGTTTACATTACTAAATGCCGCACGCCAGCTCTGTACTGGCGTGCTGTGCGCCCTCTCCTGGGCGCATTAGGCACTTTAGTAAATGAGGAAACACGCTGCACTGGCAGCGTGTTTCTTTTGTAAATCTCAAAAACAGGTTTACTCCTGCTTGTGCACCATGAGTCTTGGCGCACAGGCTTGGTAAATCAGCCCCAAAGTCTCTTTCAAAGGTTTTATCAACATAGTTCTCCAACAGAGGACAGGGAAAGACTCTGCACTTTCACTTTGCGGATCACGGGTACCACTTAGATCCAGAGGATTAACTCAGCTCCACACTGGATTTTAGCAACCACCACATAGGCCTAGTCTCACCTGCCTAGCAGCTGATGCGAAGCTCGACAAAGTCTCTGCCACAGACTTGATAAGTGTCGTCAGGCCGTCCCACGATCTTCTGCCACAAGGTCATGTAACTACAGCGGAGATGATCCTGCTGGCGTCTGTTGTTTTTTTTTTTCCCATTCTTGGCAATTCTGAAGCTTCCAGTCGGGTGATTCTAGTGTGTGGTTTTTGGACAAAAACTGCCCAGAACCCCCCTCCTCCCGCAGCTACTTCAGGCATGTAGAGTTGATACATGGATTGACCCATTTATCAATCCTGTATTCCTTTTTTTGCTTATGTGTTCCTTCACCTGTATTCATCTGACTAAATATAAATGAATGTACAATATATCATGGATTTGAATAAGTTATCATTATTTATTTATTTGTGCATTTATGATGGGAGTTTTTTTTTTTAAACTTTTTTTGATATGGATTATGTTGTTTTTACATTAGTGCAAATGCCCTTTGAGGATGTGGCTCTTTTTGACACACAATTTTCAATTCCACCATTCCCTAAGAAAATGCTTGCCCATGGTGTGCGAGACTAGCTCTGAGGAAGGGGGTGCGCCCCCGAAACGTGTTGGCTGTACCCCATGTTCTGTGCATGTCCATGCACTGTGTTTATGGCCTTTTGTCAGTTGCATTTTGTGAGTATCCATTTTTATACAAAAATGTCTTATTATTAAATCTCTGGTAATGCACTAGGTGTAAACACCTTTTATTTCTGTTTTTCTTGTAGTTCCTTTTGCATTACCCTATCTGAGGAAGGCAGCATCCACCTCGTTTTGGGATAGCATATATATCTTTCACGTCACCATTTTATCAGACATCTGTTACACCACACCCTGGAAGACCTATTAGCGCTGGAAGTGACTGTTTTTTGTAGCTCCCCAGTGTCGGCAGCACTCATGCAGCCCCAGACCATGACATTCCCACCACTATGCTTGACTGTAGGCAAGACACACTTGTCTTTGTACTCCTAACCTGGTTTCCGCCACACACGCTTGACATCATCTGAACCAAATAAGTTTATCTTGGTCTCATCAGACCACAGGACATGGTTCCAGCAATCCATGTCCTTAGTCAGCTTGTCTTCAGCAAACTTTTTGCGGATTTTCTTGTGCATCATCTTTAGAAGAGGCTTCCTTCTGGGACAACAGCCATGCAGACCAATTTGATGAAGTGTGCAGCGTATTGTCTGAGCACTGACAGGCTGACCCCCCCACCCTTTCAACCTCTGCAGCAATGCTGGCAAAGCTCATACGTCTCCCAAAGACAACCTCTGGATATGACGCTAAGCACGTGCTCTCAACTTCTTTGGTCAACCATGGCAAGGCCTGTTCTAAGTGGAACCTGTCCTGTTAAAGCGCTGTATGGTCTTGGCCACCGTGCTGCAGCTCAGTTTCAGGGTCTTAGGCCATCTTTATGTAGAGCAACAATTCTTTTTTTTCAGATCCTTAAGAGAATTCTTTGCCATGAGGTGCCATGTTGAACTTCCAGTGACCATTATGAGAGCGAGAGAGAGAGCGATAACACCAAATTTAACACACCTGCTCCCCACTCACACCTGTGACCTTGTAACTCCACGAGTCACATGACACCAGGGGGTGAAGCTATGGGTAACTCCATGCCCAAGAGGGGTTAGGCAGTGCTGGAAAATAATGGTGTCCACACAAAATATTGACACTTTCGGACCAATTTGGGGATTTTCACTTAGGGGTTTACTCTAGTTGCCAGCGGTTTAGACATGAATGGCTATGTGTTGAGTTATTGTAAGGGGACAGCAAATTTACACTGTTATACAAGCTGCACACTCACTACTTTACATTGTAGCAAAGTGTAATTTCTTCAGTGTTGTCACATGAAATGATATAATAAAATATTTACAAAAATGTGAGGGGAGTACTCACTTTTGTGAGATACTGTAAATGCATGTTGAAAGTGATCAAAGAACCCTAACTGTCAAAATTCTGGAAGAAAATATATACTTGTTTCGCTGATTTGTCCATGTTTTTTTTTTTTTTTTAGAAAATCCTTTATCTGTGAAGAAGCAGACTATCCTTAACCTGTTGGCATGCTGGGATGATGACACTACGAATGGCATCACATCAAACTGTGGATACCTGACTCGAGTTGGCAACTATGGATACAGGAGCTGTAAGGCAATCAAGAATTTACAAGAAAAGGGACAAACCTAATGGGTGGAGAGATTTAGCTGCACACCCCGATATATTGAATAGAAAAGAGGTCCCGATGGGGCTTTGAAGCAGCAGATGTGAAGTAAAATGGCAATGCAACGTCTATGGTAAAAACGTTTTATTACAAAAGTGATTATGGACATAAAATTTAGGGGTATACAAGGAATGAGTTGCGGCAGAGTAACAAAAATTGATTAAAATAACCATAACATTTCCAGATCAATAATGAAATACATGGCCTGAATAGTGGCAGGCAAGAATTTACATAGCTGTGCTAATGGTGAGATACACATTTATATATCAAGTTACACTACATACACATACACAATCAATGTTTTTTCAAACACTATGAACAATGGGTCATCAATGATCAATCATAACAAGTGGTTTTTATAATAATGAAAATATTATTTATGGTCGTGGCCCTCTGACCGAGAGTGATGTGGATCACATAAACACGCGACAAGACTTACAACATAAATAGACCTGAAGTGTGCCTTGGTGGTCTGGTCAGTATGCCAAGAAAAGGGGGCATACCCAAAGTAAGTAATGGGTAGTTGTTGAAGAAGGATATGCTGAGAAGTGCCCTGAAAAAGGGAAGGGCGGGAGGGTGTCGAATGCGATTGAATGCGCAGACTCACGGACATGAGGTGAGCTGGGAAGAGTCGGCCCAGTGACGTGTAGTACTGCACACTGAACCGACAAAGAGCATGTGTGAGTGGGCTGCTTATATACCCTCCGGGCTCCTCCCATAAACTCAGGCCACCATACTGGCCTTCTTATTTATGGTCGTGGCCCTCTGACCGAGAGTGATGTGGATCACATAAACACGCGACAAGACTTACAACATAAATAGACCTGAAGTGTGCCTTGGTGGTCTGGTCAGTATGCCAAGAAAAGGGGGCAAAAGACTCAGATAGGGAAATAGCTTATATTGATTTCTTGTATTTATTGAGCCAGCTTGGTAAAGGCTTGTGCCATTCCTTCCTGAGGATTTGGGATGTATGTGGCAAAACAAGGAGACTTCCCAGCAGCCTGGTATCTCAATTACGTGGTCTGGTACTCCCTGTTGGGAGGCAGTTGAGGCTGCTCTAATTCAGAAAGAATGTCCAGAGAACCGACTGGGATTTGAAGCCCAAGTTGCTTAGGATTCTGACATGCTTGACAACTGTCTGCCACTCAGGGAGCTGGTCTAGAAAGGGTAGCAACAAGCTACCATCAGATTGGCTGGGTAGATGGAGCAGTAGTCGGTCGAGCACCGTCACTGGGCGTCAGCCATTGTTAGTCTGAAACAGGTTGATGTCAACCCCCGGGGCTGGTTTGTTGCGTTTGCAGACTGAGAGTGTAGGGGTTCGAAAGCGAGTCGGGTGGCGTCGGAGCAGTGTCTGACTGCCGGAACCACTGACTGTAAATTCACTAGGTTGTAGGGAACCGTAGAAGGCCTGGTAGATGGCTGCTTGGATGACTATGCTGGGCAAGGCCCTAAATGGGGAACGAGTAAGGATTTCAGACATGTCCCTAAAGAGGGCACTCTTGAAAGTTAGGCGCTCGCCACTGACTACAGGTTGGTGCTTCTGTATGCTCTGTAGAAGGGACTTTACTGCATGGGCTTGAGAATACTGACAGTTTACTGGGGTCCTGCAGGGACAGGAAATGCTGGACGCTATCTAGATATGGCGTGATAGTATTGTGAGAAAGGGTCAGCTGCGTGTGGCAATACGATATGAAGGCTAGGACGTGTCTAACGTTGCCTATTGCTGCTCCGAGGCAAGTGGCCAAAAATGAGCAGTTAGTGTTCCAAGCAGTGCGATAGGCCTTCAGTGTGTTGCGTGCCAAGGAGTGGTTAATAAGCTGGGTTGAGTTGGTGAGATGCTACTTCAATCCATCGTCAGCAATGACCAGGGTGGGACAGGGATGGTTATTGGGTCAGCTCCAGGCTCTTGCTGGAAAAACAAAGTAAGGGTGGAATGGGACAGATCATCAGCTGCGATTTTGCATTTGCCTGGAACATGTCTACAGAAGATATTAAACTGGTGACAAAGTGACAGCTGTGCGAGCCTGCGCAGGAAGGACATGATGGGGAGAGACTTGATCTACCTTAATTGATGAAGTCGGCTGTGGCTTGATTGTCTGTGGTGAAGAACACTGTCTGTCCAGTTCAAGTGTGGCCCCAGACCTGGGCAGCTGCCACAATGGGGTACAGCATGAGGCGTGATGAAGACTGGGTGAAGCAGAAATTTAAGAGAATTTCTGGGGGCCAAGGTTTGAAGAACCAGTGGCGGACGAAAAATGCAGGCAAAAGCCCGTGGTGGCTCGGCTGACACTGCCGGGATGAAGATTGAAATGCTGTTCTATCAGGTGGGGAAGTTGTCCCACATAGCTAAGTCTGCTACTGATGCTTGGTCTAGTTTGAGAACTTGGACTGGATCTTGCATTGGTGTGAGAAAATCAAGACAATACACAGGTGCTCAACAAGACGATATACGTGCACTCGCTCACCAAAGTGCACTCGCTGACCAACGTGCCCTCGCCGACTAACGTGCCCTCGCCGACTAACGTGCACTCGCAGACCAACATGCACTCACAGACCAACGTGCACTCGCTGACCAACGTGCACTCGCTGACCAACGTGCACTCGCAGACCAACGTGCACTCGCTGGTGCTGGTTGGAAACCTGAACTAACTGCAGGGAAAAGACAGGGAAAAGATGAGTGGCCCGGGTGCCACTAAAGATGAATGGCCAACTGGGTGCCACTGTGTGTTTGTTTGGCTGATTGTCACTGAGGTGTGTTTGCAAGTTTAGTTTGTATTCGGGTTTGCACGTAGGTGCGTGCTGCAAAGTGTTTTATACTGCTGCAGACAATATTGTGTGGTTGCAAGGGTCTCAGTCTGGTTTGCTGAGACGATATTGCGTGGTTGCAAAGGTCTCGATGATTATGAGGTTTGTTTTGAGATGGCCTTGTGTGGTTGCACGGGTCTCAACAAGTGAGGGGTTGCTGAGACGATGTTGCGTTTGCAATGGTTTCAAGTGAGTGTCGGGCTGCTGAGATGACTATGTATGGCTGCAAAGGTCTGAACGGGTGTCAGGTTGCTGAGACGATATTGCGTTTGCAATGGTGTCAAATGAGTGTCAGTTTGCTAAGACGACTTTGTATAGCTGCAAAGGTCTGAACGGGCGTTAGGTTGCTGAGACGAGATTGTGTGGTTGCAAAGGTGTAGACGAGTTTGAGGTAGCTGAGATGACATTTTGCAAGGGTCTCAAATGAGTGTAAAGTTGCTGAGACAATATTCCCCCCTTTTTTTTTTTTATGAAAACGACTGTGAATGAAACGCTGGTAAACATGAGTTACCACATCTGGCTGTGTTTACAAGCTGTTACAAGCATTGGCGTTTCGAATGCCTTTGAACATCCGTCTGAACCCATTTTTTTTTTCTAGAAGGTTTCTGAACTCAACTGCCTAGAAATGACTATAAATGATCCTGTGTACATGTACTGATAAGATAACATAGAGGAGTGATTGGGGATCCTGTGTAGACGTACTGATAAGATAACATAGAGGAGAGATCAGGGGCGGCTGAAAAACACCCATTTTTCTGGCTGCAAGGGTCTCAATGAATGCCATGTTGCTGGGGCGAGACTGCGTGGTCACAAAGGTCTTTGATGAGTGGGAGGTTGCTCGAGGCGGTATTGCATGGTTGCAAGGCTCTCGATGAGTGTGGGGCTGCTGAGACGGTATTGCGTTTGCAAGGGTCTCAACAATGGTGTGAGGCTGCCGAGACGGTATTGCGTGGTTGCAAGGGCCTTGATGAATGTGGGGCTGCTGATACGGTATTGCGTTTGCAAGGGTCTCAACAATGGTGTGAGGCTCCCGAGGCGGTATTGCGTGGTTGCAAGGGCCTTGATGAATGTGGGGCTGCTGAGATGGTATTGCGTTTGCAAGGGTCTCAACAAGGGTGTCAAGCTGCTGAGACGGTTTTGCGTGGTTGCAAGGGCCTTGATGAATGTAAGGCTGCTGAGACGATTTTGCGTGGTTGCAATGGTCTTAACAGGTGTCAGGTTGCTGGGCCGAGATTGCATGGTGGCAAAGTTTTTTTTTTTTTTTGCGTTTTTCTTTTATATATATATATATATATATATTGTAACGTTTGGGGGATCAGCTTGATCGCAGGACACAGGCTTTTAAATCAAAACTGAGGTTTATTGAACACAAACGGCTTCACAGCAGCAAAAGCAAAACAAATAATCAGTCTCACCGACTCTTAGGGCTCAGCACTGCCATTGCAGTTCACAGTCCTTGCAGGTAAAGTTCCCCAGTTGCAGGCTTTCAGGCAGGACACAAGTCCTTTTAAAGTTCTTCCCAGCTTCTCAGAGCTTTGCAGCATTCACCTGTCTAGCATCGCCATACACAGGCTCTGCTACACACTTCCACACTCCCACCTGCAACTTCCTGTCCTCACTTAAACCATCTCCTGGACAGGTGCATTAACCCTTTTTGTCCTCTTAAAAGGACCATAGCCCAAATAGAGGGGAAACATAGCGTCCCTCCAGGACGCAGCCACGGCGAACTGTACATATCCCCCCCCTGTGCCCCAACGCCGAGGAGGTGGGGGCAACAGTGGAGCCCAAACAATGGACTCGGGAGAGGGCATCTGCATTTTGATGCAGTCTCCCGGGCCTATGCTCCACTATAAATTTAAATTCTTGGAGCGCCAGGAACCACCGGGTAATCCTGGCATTAGTCCCTTTACCTTGCCTAAGCCATGTTAAAGGGGCATGATCAGAAATGAGCCTAAATTTCCTGCCCAAAAGGTAATATCTGAGGTACTCCAGGGCCCACTTAATGGCCAGGCACTCTCTCTCAATAACAGCGTAGTTTTTTTCTGCTGGTGTCAACTTCCTACTGAGGAAGACTACTGGGTGCTCCTCACCATTAACAACCTGTGACAACACCGCTCCTAATCCTACATCGGAAGCGTCAGTTTGGACAACAAACTCTCTTGAAAAATTGGGCGCTATCAAGACAGGGTGTTGGCACAGTGCTGACTTGAGCTCCAAAAAAGCCTTTTCAGCATCCGCATTCCACTCGACCATGACCGATTTCCGACCCTTGGTCAGATCGGTCAGTGGAGCCGCTAATGTGGCAAAGTTGGGTACGAACCTTCTGTAGTATCCCACCATGCCCAGGAATGCACGTACCTGCTTTTTTGTGAGGGGGCGGGGCCAACTATTTATAGCCTCTACCTTGTTGACCTGAGGTTTCACCACCCCTCTACCCACGATATAGCCTAGGTATTTTACCTCCTCCATTCCCAAATGACATTTTTCAGGGTTTATTGTGAACCCTTCCTTCCAAAGAGAGTCCAGTACTGCCTGGACTTTGGGCAAGTGCGAGTCCCAGTCTCTGCTAAAAACGACTATGTCATCCAAGTACACTGAGGCATACTCCTGATGAGGTCGTAAAATCCTATCCATTGCTCGCTGGAATGTGGCTGGAGCAGTTTGCAGTCCAAAAGGCATTCGTTTGTACTGAAAACTCCCCTCTGGAGTAGAAAAAGCAGTTTTCTCTCTAGCCGCCTTAGTCAACGGGATTTGCCAATACCCCTTGGTAAGGTCTAATGTTGTGATGTACCTGGCTGGACCTAGTCGCTCAATAAGTTCATCCACCCGGGGCATGGGGTAGGCATCAAACCGTGAAACCTCATTAAGTTTCCGAAAATCATTGCAGAATCGCAGAGTCCCGTTGGGCTTTGGTACCAACACGATGGGGCTCGACCACTCACTCTGCGATTCCTCGATGATATCCAGGTCTAACATTTTTTTCACTTCCTCTGAAACGGCCTTTCTTTGCGCCTCTGGGATGCGGTAGGGCCGGACAAAAACTTTGACTCCAGGTTCTGTGATAATATCATGCTCTATCACCCTAGTAAGCCCTGGCAAGTCTGAAAACTTTTCTTTATTTCTTTGCAAGAACTCCTTTGCTTGCTGATTTTGTATTTTAGACAGGGTATTTGCTACTTGGACACGCTCTACCCCAACCTGAGGCTCAAGCCTTGCACTAGCCAGGGAGGTCACTGTTTCCCTATCCGTCCAGGGTTTTAACAAGTTAACATGATATATCTGATACGGTTTCCTCTTGCTTGGCTGGTGCACTCTATAATTTACCTCTCCTACTTTTTCCACAACTTCAAAGGGACCTTGCCATCTGGCCAAGAATTTACTTTCCACAGTGGGAATGAGCACAGCTACTCGATCTCCCACTTGGAAGTGCCTTATTTTTGCAGCCCTGTTATAGACCCGTCGTTGAGCCTCCTGGGCCTTTTGTAAATGTTCTTTGACTAGTGGCATCACGGTTTGGATCCTTTCCTGCATTTGGGAGACATATTCCAGGACACTCTTATGCTGAACAGGTTCACTTTCCCATTCCTCTTTAATAAAATCAAGTAGTCCGCGAGGTCTCCGCCCATAAACCAACTCAAAAGGCGAAAACCCTGTGGAGGCCTGGGGCACTTCCCGGATGGCAAATAGGAGAGCTGGCAACAGGCAGTCCCAATCTTTCCCATCCCTTTGCACCACTTTCTTGAGCATAGACTTAAGGGTTTTATTAAAGCGTTCCACCAACCCGTCCGTTTGGGGATGGTAGACCGAGGTGCGCAGCTGTTTAATGCGGAACAGCTTACACACATCGCCATAACCCTCGACATAAACGGGGTACCCTGGTCTGTGAGTATTTCCTTGGGAAAACCCGTCCGTGTAAACAATTGGAATAATTCTCGAGCAATGGCCTTTGAGGAGGTATTCCGCAGGGGTAGCGCCTCAGGATATCGGGTGGCATAGTCAAGAATCACCAAAATGTAGGAGTGACCTCGAGCTGACTTTACCAAGGGACCCACTATATCCATGGCTATCCTCTCGAATGGGACCTCAATTATGGGCAGAGGGACCAAAGGGCTCCGAAAGTGAGTCACCGGAGCGGTCAACTGGCAGGTCGGACAAGAGGTACAGTATCTCTTTACCTCTGCTTTCAGACCTGGCCAGTAAAACCGGTCGGTGATCCGTGCCTCCGTCTTCTCAACTCCCAGGTGCCCCCCTAACACATCATCATGGGCCAGTTCCAGAACCTTTCGTCTATATTGTTGGGGTACCAACAATTGTTCTACCACGTTTTCTCTCTCTTTGGTAACCCGATACAGCAATTCATTATATATTGCAAAGTGTGGCCACCTTTCATTCGCACCTGGCTCTTGGGGAACCCCATTTACTACTACAACTTGTTCCCGTGCACGGGCCAAAGTGGGGTCCTGCATCTGAGCAGTACCAAACGCCCCCTGGGGAACACCCAAATCCGGCAGGGCAGGAGTAGAGGCTACTTCCTCATCCTCTTCCCCCAGCATTACCTGAAGTGGGGAAGGCTCCTCCCCCTGAGGGTTTTGGTAGGTCTGTGTACCACATGTCTTGACATTCTCAACAGTATCAATGCTACTTTCATCACCAATAACCACATCATGAGCATTTTCCTCATCTGGATCCACATTAAACACATTTGGCAGTTCAGGGTTATTCCTCTCAGCAGCAGGAACAGGGGGGCTAGTTTCTCCCCAGTCTCTGAACTGTTCTCCTTGTTCCCACAGTTTGGTAAAAATTGGACAGTCTCGTCCTATTATAACATCATGTACCAAGTTCTTTACCACCCCCACCTCTTGAGTACAGGTGCCACATGCTGAGGAGATAGACACCGTGATGATGGGGTACTCTCTAGTGTCCCCGTGTATGCACACCACCCGTAAAGTTTTGCTTACCGTACCGACCTTCCCAATTATTCTAGGATGAACAAGGGTTACCATGCTTCCAGAGTCCAACAAAGCCCAGGCAGGGAGGTTGTTCACTTGGACTTCATACTCAAACTTATCGTCATCCATGTCGAGATGTGTGGTGCATACTTTATGGGCACAGAAAGACCCCCTCCGAAGAACCCCGCATTCCATGGGCTCCTCTTGCAGTGGGCAGTGTGCCCGGGTATGACCCCAGGAATGACATCGCCAACATTGTACATCCACTCCTCTCCGAACAGGAACAGAACGCTGGGGAGGTACCGGGAGTGACTCTTGGCCTTCCGGGGTGTTTGTTCCCAGGCCCCTTGGAACATCCTTTCGAAGGGCAGCAGTTGGTCGAACAGGCCGTGGCAAACTGGGCCCTATGCGCTTGGTAGGTCCGAGCAGGTCCTCCACCACTGTAAATCGTTCCACCATCTCAACAAGGAGGTTTGCGGTTTTGGGATCTCCATGGCTGACCCACCGTTGAAGGTCATCTGGCAGGGACCTCAGATATCGGTCCAGCACGACCCGCTCCACGATTTGGGGGCCAGACAACACCTCAGGTTGCAGCCATTTTTTCACTAGTTGCACCAGGTCGTGCATTTGAGACCGGGGTGGCCGATCGGGACGATATTTCCATTGGTGTACTCGTTGGGCCCGAACAGCCGTAGTCACCCCCAGACGAGCCAGAATTTCTGCTTTTAGCTTTTGATAGTCTTTAGCATCATCCGGTGGCAGGTCAAAGTAGGCTTTTTGAGGATCTCCAGTGAGAAAAGGAGCAATGAGGCCGGCCCACTGGTCCTGAAGCCACCCTTCTCTCTCTGCCGTCCTCTCAAAGGTAGCAAGAAATGCTTCTACATCATCGTTTGGGGATAATTTCTGCAGAAAATGGCTTGCCCTCACAGTCACCTGGTTGCCAGGGGCAACAGCCGCTTGTCCCTGAACCTTAGACAGCTGCTGCACTGCTTCCTTTAAAGCAGTCACCTGAGTCTGCATAACCTCTTGCTGGGTTGTTTGCTGGGCTGCCAACTGGGCCACCAACAGGCGGGTATTTTCTTGCTGCAGCGTCAGCGCCTCTTTGTGGTAAGTGTGTTGTGCCTCCAGTTGGGTGGCTAAGCGCTGATTAGCTTCCTCATGGCGAGTCTGCGCTTGCATGTTAGCCAGGGTCAGCTGTTTAATTAGCTCCTCCATTGCTTCAGCTTTCAATGCTTGTGCAGCTTTAACCCAGGACATAAATCCAATGCACTGTCTCTTTAAATGTCAGTTCAATATACAGTCCAATGCAAAGAAAAAAAAAAAAAAAAATGTCTCTTCTTATGCCTGTTAATCTGTCCTGCCCGCATTCGAGCACCAGTGTAACGTTTGGGGGATCAGCTTGATCGCAGGACACAGGCTTTTAAATCAAAACTGAGGTTTATTGAACACAAACGGCTTCACAGCAGCAAAAGCAAAACAAATAATCAGTCTCACCGACTCTTAGGGCTCAGCACTGCCATTGCAGTTCACAGTCCTTGCAGGTAAAGTTCCCCAGTTGCAGGCTTTCAGGCAGGACACAAGTCCTTTTAAAGTTCTTCCCAGCTTCTCAGAGCTTTGCAGCATTCACCTGTCTAGCATCGCCATACACAGGCTCTGCTACACACTTCCACACTCCCACCTGCAACTTCCTGTCCTCACTTAAACCATCTCCTGGACAGGTGCATTAACCCTTTTTGTCCTCTTAAAAGGACCATAGCCCAAATAGAGGGGAAACATAGCGTCCCTCCAGGACGCAGCCACGGCGACCTGTACAATATATATATATATATATATATATTTTGCGTTTTTGTAAGGGCCTTGTGTTGCAAGGGTCTTAACAAGGGTGTCAGGCTGCTGAGATGATTTTGTGTGGTTTCAAGGGTCTCGATGAGTGTGGGGCTGCTGAGACGGTATTGCGTTTGCAAGGGTCTCAACAAGGGTGTCAGGCTGCTGAGACGATTTTGCGTAGTTGCAGCGGTCTCAACAGGTGTCAGGTTGCCAGGGGGCTGAGATTGCGTGGTGGCAACGTTTTTTTGCGTTTATATATATATTTTTTATTTTGCGTTTTGTAAATGTCATGTGTTGCAAGGGTCTTAACAAGGGCGTCAGGCTGCTGGGATGATTTTGCGTGGTTGCAAGGATCTCAATGAGTGTGGGGCTGCTGAGACGATATTGCGTTTGCAATGGTCTCAACAAGGGTGTCAGTTTGCTGAGACGATTTTGCATGGTTGCAATGGTCTCAACAGGTGTCAGGTTGCCAAAGGGGCTGAGATTGCGTGGTGGAAAAGTTTTGTTTTTTTTGTGTTTTTTTTTTTGTGTTTTTTTTCTGCGTTTTTATATATATTTTATTTTGCGTTTTGTAAAGGTCATGTGTTGCAAGGGTCTTAACAAGGGTGTCAGGCTGCTGAGATGATTTGCATGGTTGCAAGGTCTCAATCAATAAGAATTGGGATACTGAGAAAGGATAGAAACACCTGATTTGTTTGTACCTTAAGCAAGCAGTATAGGGTAGAAGGACAATGCCTGTATGAATCGTAGGTTCCATAGGGGCCACTAATGAATGATATGGGAGACAACGAATAGTAGCAAATTGATAGGACATAAAGAATTTAATAACAAATTTTACTTGCGACAGTGGGCCATGCGAGTGAGTTTGCGGCGGACTGTGGCTGGAGTGAAACATGTAGGAAAGGTGTAGGGATGCCATGCATGGGGCAAAACAACAAGGTTTGGTGTAGAAAATAGAACACGAGAAGTGCGTACGAATATTTTATAAGCTCCACTGTGGAAACTGAACATGATGCGGGTGACACCATTATGACATGACAAACAAGCTAACGAATCCTACCTGGGACAATGAACATGCAACTGGGTTTGCTTGGACTGGAGTGGATGTGCAACACATCCGAAGAGTGTGGCGTGGTGTGGTGTGGCGCCATGCATGACGCACAGGCAATAACTTTGGTAAATAAATGAGAGAGAAGAACCGTGTACAAACAATTCGTAAGTTCCGCTGCGAAAACTAAAACGCACGGCATGGGGGAAACATAGAATGGCAATGGTGGAAAGTATGCAATGTATCTGATACAAAACGGTTATAAAGAGAAATGACTGATACAAAAACGGTTGTAAAATGCATGAAACAAATCCAATACGAATCGGAAGTAAGGAGTGTTGAACAAATCTGCTGTGAATTGGTTGTAGAGTGTATGCTACCAGCCACCCATCCCCCCAGGCTTATCAAGTGCAGACAAGGCAGCAGGTGAGTTCAATGACCACCTCAATCTGCCAAAGAACCCATACAAAGAATATATGCTAATCTCCAAATGAATGAGACAGCAAGCATGGACACAAATATGAATATACAAATAAATAGTTTGTTTGGCAGGAGGAAGTTACAAATGTACCAAGCTTGTAACTAAGATGTTAGAACATGAGCAACAATAACTCAGAGGCAGATTTTTACAAAAGAAATGCAGGATAGGAAGCATAACGAATTGCAAGATTGCACATGATACAAAAGGTTTGAATACAACCTGCGACAGTAAGCGGGAACCGCCGCCGAAGACCATGAACGGAGAAGCCGCAATGCACTTGCGATGTCGAATGCGATTGAATGCGCAGACTCACGGACATGAGGTGAGCTGGGAAGAGTCGGCCCAATGACGTGTAGTACTGCACACTGAACCGACAAAGAGCATGTGTGAGTGGGCTGCTTATATACCCTCTGGGCTCCTCCCATAAACTCAGGCCACCATACTGGCCTTCTTATATACCTGTACGTTTCAAAAATCCAATAAAACTTTTGTAAAAGAAAAAATAATATATGTTGTAAAATAGTTGATCTTCACTTTAAATATAACAATCAGACTTGTAATAAAATGAATGAAAGGCCAGCTAAAAAAATGACATTCTTGCAACCAATTTTACATTTTGTGGGTTTGCATCGTAAAAATCAATGTGTTTTTTTCAGACATCTGGAAATTCCCATGTTAAATTAGATGTCTGCCTTTCTTTCTAACCTTTTAGCGGCAGTAGTTTTTAGTCGGTGTGCATTGCTTCTGCAGCATTAACAGGACAGGGTAAAATAAAGGATATTTGTAAGGCCGCGTACACACGACCAAATCTGTCTGCTGGAAACGGTCTGCCAGACCGTCCCAGCAGACAGATTCGATCAAGTGTACAGGCGAGCCGACGGATTTGGCCAGCCGACAGATTTGAAAGCATGCTTTCAAATCTGTCGGCTGGGAACCCGTCCACCCGACATGTCTGCTGGTTAGTGCGCTAACCAGCAGACATGTCTTCTCGCACACTCGTCGAATGCTTTTGACGCATGCGCGGAAGTGTTTTACTTCCTGGTGCGGTGATGTGGCGGCGTCAACGTCACCGCCACGTCAGCGCGCCGTCTGGCGGCAAGGATTTTTGTTTGATCGTGTGTACACGATCAAACCAATACGTTCCCAGCAGACAGATTTGTTCAAATCTGTCTGTCTGACCGATTTGAACAAATCTGTCTGCTCGTCTGTATGGGGCCTCAGAGATGGGTTTTAATGGACTGGCTGAATATTTTAAAGGTGGTAACTTTTCTAATGGGACAGGAAAGAGAAATCCAGATAGTGTGGGATTGTCTAAGAAAAAGAGATGGAGAGAATGTTTTTAAATATTTATAGGTGTGCCAAAATGTAGGTGAGGTCAGGCACTGTGAAGTGTCTTATAGGCAAAATATAGCCATCTGAACTTTACAGTATTCAGAGGTCAATTGAAGAACAATGGAGAAAACACTTGGCAGAAATGGGTGGCAAATGAGGAATGGTTGAATTGCAGCTGCATTCATGATAGACTATAATGATGAGAATATTAAAAAATAAAATAAAAAAACAGTAGGTTGCATCAGTTGGATTAAACACTTGTAAGGAAAAAGGCAGAGAACCCATATAATTTAGGTGTTGGTAGAATGCATGCTATTTACTATTATGATCAAAAATTGCAGTGCATTCATAACATATATTCTACTCTGATTTTATAGTCCTCAGACTGTACATGAATTTATGTTTTTACACTGCTGTTCCAGATGGAATTTACACGCTGACCACTGAAGATGGAGTAGTCTACCAGACCTTCTGTGATATGACAACCAATGGTGGAGGTTGGACACTGGTGGCAAGTGTACACGAGAACAACATGAATGGGAAATGCACACTAGGAGATCGCTGGTCCAGCCAGCAGGGAAACAACCCCAATAATCCAGCAGGAGAAGGAAACTGGGCAAATAATGCCACATTTGGGCTACCAGATGGTGCAACCAGTAAGGATTACAAGGTATTACAGTGCATCGTATGGAGATCATAAAACTTTTAAATTGTATTTAGCTTATACTACATAAGATAAGGGGGGACATTTTTATAAATTCTTGCTTTCGTGTGGTTGGAGGCCTATGCTTATGGTTACTGTGATTAAAGATAACATCTTGTGCTTAGTAATGCAAAGAAAGTTGGAATGGCTGTACTCAAATACACCTAAATACCAGGTTTACAGTGACAATAAATAAATCAGAAAGTGCACCTTAAATAAAAATCCTAATGGAAAGGGAAATATGTGCAATAAAGTGCTGAATGAAAGAAAAATCACATCAATAGCATTTATAAAAACTATTCACTCCTATAACAAATATTCCACCAATAGATGAGTATAAATCCAAGGTGCAAAATAAATGATTAAAACTAAAATGAATAAATCATCATAAAAAATAAACAAAAATAAAACTCATTAATATATGAATTAATATTATATATTAGTATTTGTGACAAAGTTCATTATAACATATGTTCAGAAGTAAAGTCCATATAAAAGTGTTGAAAAAAGTGCTCTTTTGCTCTCGGTAAACAACAAAATTGCAAACGTGCTCCAGCCTCTTACCGGACTGAAATTATGTCAAGTTATAAAGATAAATGCGTGTGTGTTATCCAGAGAGCCAATGCTCATAAGCCACAGCTAACAGTTTACATCAATCGTGCCTGCAAGTAACCCGACAGCCCAGTTTCCAGTGTCTACTTAGCCTCTACTACACTGTCCAGATGGACTCCAACACTCAGAATGGTAAGCATAAAAAAGAGGACCTCATAGCGCCACTCGACTACAAACAACTATTTATTGAAGTGGTAATGCACTTGCATGAACCGAAGAGATAAAAAGTGTGTAACAAGACAGCTTGCAACAGAACCTCAGGCGTGGTATAATTCGAGCAGCTTTGGTGTGATGACGTCACGGACCCAACTCTCCGTAAGAAGACACCTCTGTGATGTCTTCAAGCCCAAGGTGCTCTTTTGTTGTATACAGATTGCACACGAGCACTTTCTCCAGCACTATATGGACTTTATTTCTGCATATATGTTATAATGAACTTTGTCACAAATATATTTCTTCATACAGTAATGAATTTCATTTCTTTTTCTTGAATTTTTAGTTTAAATCATTAATTTTGCACCTAGGATTTATACTCATCTATTAGTGGAAAATTTCTTATAGGAGTGAATTGTTTTTAATGCTGCTGATTTTTTTTATTTTTATTCAGCACTTTATTTAATGTTTTTCCATTAGGATAATTATTTAAGGAGACAGCGCAATTATGATTTATGTATCGTTATTGTGTTTACACCAGATTCTTCCATGATCTAAAGTCATTCTAAACATACCCATTCACCCCGAGACTCCCAACCATGAATTAAAAAAATTGCGGATAAGGGGTATAACGAACTGCATCTGGTCAGTATAGTTAAGGAGGTTTTGACACTAGAGAGCGTCTTGAGAGAACTAGTCAGGAGGGTTTCATCACAGGATTCCACTCACAATATAGGGAAGTGGAGTCAATTTTCTCAACTCATTGGCACATATTACGTATGGATAAGGTGCTAAAACCAGTACACCCACCAAATTCCTAAATTTATTTATAGGAAGGCATCAAACTTTGGAGACAAAGCAGTGAAAAAAGTATTAGACCCACCAACTAGACCACCCTCCTTTTGGGATAGGGATGTTTTTTTTGCATGTAGAAAAGGCAGAGCCTTTAGAGAAGTAAATATGCAAATAAGAGGCCTAGGGAGTTTTTTTACATCTACCTCAAATAATAAAGAATTCTCTATTAAGAAATTCATTACATGTAATACTACACACCTTCTATATGCTTTGAAATGCCTTTGTGTGTTCATGTACATAGGCCGTACGAAGAGATGTTTAAAAGTTAGGATAGCAGAACATGTACAGAATATTAAAATTGGGTTCAAAGATCATAATGTGACACTGCATTTCAAGTTGTTCCACAACCAGGACCCATCAGGGTTGAAATTCTGGGGTGTTGATCACCTAAAACCGGCATGGAGAGGATTTAATATTGTCAGATAACTGTCCAAATGGGAAACACTGGATATTTTTGGTTGACACTCTCCTACCAAAAGGGTTCAACCCGAGATCACCGTTATCGGCAGCGGGAGAGGGGCCCCCCTCCCGCCGTTTTCCCGTGACCCCGTGATTACCGGAGCCGTCGGTAGCGGCAGAGGAGATCGGGTCCAGCTGCCTGCTGTGTGGGGATGCGAGTGAGGGCAAGATGACCCCCACCCGTCCCCATAGCATAGCAAGGCGGAAGTGAGGTCAAAATGTCAGTCCCACCCATGCGTCTTAAAAGACACATTTTTTTGTTTTCATTTGTTCAAATGACAAAATTTCTTTTTTATTTTTATTTTTTGCATTTAAGTCTAAATATGAGATCTGAGGTCTTTTTGACCCCAAATCTTTAAATTTTTAAGCGTGACATGTTGGGTATCATTTTACTCTGCGTAACATTATCTTTCACAATATATAAAAAAATTGGGCCAAATTTATTGTTGTCTTAATTTTTTATTAAAAAAAGTGAATTTCTTCCAAAAAAAGTGTGCTTGTAAGACCGCTGTGCAAATACTATGTGACAAAAAGTATTGCAATGACCGCCATTTTATTCTCTAGGGTGTTAGAAAAAATATACAGTATATAATGTTTGGGGGTTTTAAGTAATTTTCTAGCAAAAAAAACTGTTTTAATCTCGTAAACACCAAATCTGAAAAACACCCAAGGTCCTTAAGTGGTTAAATAACTTAATTCTATACATTAACTACCCTAGTAGGGTCTATTATTAATAATGTCCAGATCAATTGGAGCTTTTTAATATTAAGATGTATATATTTCTTTATCATTAATTTCTGTATATGTATTTTCTCTATATACTTTTTAGTTAATGTCATGAATATTCATTTATGCTGTAGATTTATTGGGTGTGAATGATATTCAGTTTTAGTAACTGTTTTATAAATCAACACAAACTAGTGATTGTATTAGGTCTGGGGTATGAAGTTGAAGATGTAAAGCTATACCTCTATTTAGTTATTAGTAGGGCTGTGCAAATTAACTTTTAATTGATCGATTAATCTTTAATTTTTTTGATCGATCAAAATCTTTTTGATCGATTAAAATTCTCACCTCTCCGCCGGCTTCTGGGCCTTCAGGGAGTACCATTCGGAGATCCGGTGACATCACAGACACCGGCAGGGCTTGCCGTGTCCATCTGAAGGGCTCCTTTGCTGTGCCTTCATATCTGCATGCCGGCGGGACTTTACTATCTGCCACACGCAAGGGCTGTTACCCTTCCCTCTATTACTTCCCTCTATCAACCTGGGATTCTACAACCATCCACTAGGAGTTGTGATAGTTCCCTTCATGGGACAGCTACATGCCGACGGACTGATGTTAACCTCTCCTCATCTGGATTCAGCAGTGGTATTGTTGTACACATTTTTATACCAGTATCATGCTTAGCTACATGTTTTTATGACTGCTTTTGGTACCATTTGGTATTACTCGCACCATTTTTAGTTTATGTAGCTACATCGGTTTTATCTCCAGTGCAATATTTATTTGGTCACCTACTTGAAGACTATAACAGTTTTAATGCAATTCCCATCGAGCGCTGCCTTTGTGTGTTTTTTGTATCCTGCTATCCATTTATCCAGTGGTTGGAGCTGCACTGGAAATCAGCCTGCAAGGGGATCAGCTAAAAGTAGTTGGATCTGTATGTGCGTTATAATTAATCGAAATTAGTCGATTAATCGATTAAAAAAACAAACGATTAATCGAACACAAAAATTTTGATCAGTAACAGCCCTAGTTATTAGACTAAACTACACTTGTGCAGTGTGGGCAGGTGATCCGATCTCTCGAGCGTGTAAGGTTATCTTTGTGTGTTGATATTGCGCTTGCATGCACCTGTCAGTTAAAGTGAGCAACACACAATGGGTTAATTAGTTGAACTAATAACAGACTGATGTTACGCCGTGAGATCACGTCCTCAGTTGAAGTCAGATATGATGAAACGCATCAGTCGTGACCTTCACGGTAACCGGAAGTGACGAGTGAGCTTCACACAGGAAGGAAACAATATCGCTGTGCAATCGACACAGATGTCTCCATGTGCGGCAGACTGGTGACTACACTAGCTTTTAATTCATATGCTTCATTGATGCGTACAGTTTGTATGTATTTTATATGGGGGGATGGGTATTTTGGGCTTATAAATACATTTATGAAACAGGATGTCCGAATCTTTTGTATTTTATGAATACCTCTGATATGTCCCAAATCTGGCTCCAATGCTGATGACCGTGTTTCAAAGTAATATGAGGAATTTTCTTAAGGCTTGAGATTTTCTAGTCTCTGGTGTTTGTAAACCCTTGGGGGAGTGTGCCTCACGTGGTGAAGATTTAGTGTCTGGTGTATGGTGCACGCGCTGACAACTATCTAGGATCACCCACTATACTTTAGTGCTGTTTCGCACTGTCATAGCACAAGAAACAACATGTTTATGGTATTAAAGTTGGTCATAAGTTACAATAGAACGACCATAGCATTGTCTAACAGGGGACTGATGCAGCAATTGGACTGAACTTTCTTTTGTTTTCTTTGTTTTTTAATATAATTTTTTTTTTTAACACTTTACTCTGGCTCCTATAGATAAGATAGCTTTGAAAAAACAAAACAATTCTTACAGTGCCTTCTCTTAATTGATATTTAATACAATCTGAACAAAGAAATTAATTTATTTTTAAATAATCTGTGTTTTAGAATCCAGGATATTATGATATTATTGCCAAGGATCTGGGTCTATGGCATGTTCCCAATGACACACCCTTGTCTCATTGGAGGAGTTCATCTCTTTTAAGATATCGTACAGACAATGGTTTCTTTTCTAAAGAGGGTGATAACCTCTTCCAGCTTTACAAGGTACGTAGTTTGTGGAATATAACAGGCTGTCATTGCTTTTTTATGTGTTGTAGCTGTCACTACACAGGGATTTTACTTGTTTTCAAAGTTCTGCTAAACCCTTCCAATTAATTCAATCAAACTTCCAAACACTTTAAATTTGTACTAAAGCCCTGTACACACGATCGGATATCTGATGGAATCTAATCCGATGGATCTTTTCATCGGATATCTATTGAAGCTGACTTTTATCAATCTTGCCTACACACCATTGGTTAAAAATCCGACCATGTCCAACACGGTGATGTAAAACACTATGACGTGCTGAGAAAAATTAAGTTCAATGCTTCCGAGCATGCGTTGACTTGATTCTGAACATGCGTGGATTTTTGACCAATGGATTTTTCCCACAGACAATTGTTTTTTTCTATCGTTTTTTTAACCATAAGAAAAATTTAAAACAGGTTCTATTTTTTTTTTCACTGATGAATAAAAAATCGATGGGGCCCACACACGATCAGTTTGTCCGATAAAAATGGTCCATTGGTCCGTTTTCATTAGACGAACCAATCATGTGTACAGGGCTTAACAGTAGAATGAAAAAAAAAAAAGAAGCAAGGAACAAAAAGCTCCAACCCGCTCACTACCCATAGCGAGAATCTCATACCTTCCAACTTTTCAAGATAGGAATGAGGGACACCTATCAGCAAAAATTTGCAGGCATAGGACACACCCCTTGCGACGCCCTCTTAAAAGAGAATCCCCCCACAGTGCTTGGGTGTCAATTTGCCGCTCCTCTCAAAGTGCCGTCCTGGTCCAATGGACCCAGGTGTCCTGGCATGGTAGCGCCTCAAGAAACGTGATAGATAATCAGAAAGTCAGAGCTGCGAAAAATACCAACCCCAGCTTCATCTATTGTCTATGCTTGTCTGCTGCATCCCCTGACTTTGGCTTGTTTCCTGGTTTTCCTGGTGGTCTCCGCATTCTCAGCTGGGTGCACCTGGGGACCAAGACTTGGTTCCAGCTTGCTGCAAGGCCATCTCCACCATCAGGAGCATGGAGAAGCAGGCTGGGGCTTAGACGTTGCACCCTGTTTGTGCTCCCCCTCCCAGAACATAGCTATAGTTCAAAGTGTCCATTGAGTACACAAGGACTTGGGGCTTCAAACAAACTTATCTATTAGGCCTTTGCAGAGCTGTAAACAGCTAATTGAGTTCTGGCAGGATGTCTGTTCATTTCTGCAGAACCAGACTTATCGTAACACTATGACCAAAACTTTTAAGAATACAGTACTTTTCTCCAAGCCAACATTTCTGTATTAAAAAAACTTTTTTTTATTGGACTTATGTAATATTCAAATTTTCTCAGATACTGAATTTTGGGTTTTCACTAGCTGTAAGCCATAATCATCAAACTTAAAAAAAAAGAAATGCTTCAATTATACCACTCTGTGTGTAACGCATATAATATATATGAGTTTGACTTTTTGAATTGAACTACTGAAATAAATTAAAGTGGAAGTCGAGCCAAAAATGTTTTTTTTTTCTATTAAATTATATGTAAAATATCTTTATCTTTTTGACATTATTCATTTTCTGTATAGCTAGTTGCCAAACGTAGAAAGTCTAAGCAAAGCTATTCAATCAGCTTCTTCCTATTCTTCAGGGACAACCTTTTCTTTCTCGTATATCACGGGACACAGAGCAGCATATTCATTACTATATGGGTTATATGGAGTACCTTCAGGTGTGGACACTGGCAATCTCAAACAGGAAGTCCCCTCCCTATATAACCCCCTCCCATAGAGGAAGTACCTCAGTTTTTTTTCGCCAGTGTCTTAGGTGTTGGTCACGGAATAGCTTTGCCTCCACATCCTTGGGATTAAGGCGGGCTAACCGGATCTGTCCAAGGAGCCTCAGTGCCAAAGTGGACAGTACCCGGGCCCCAAACCGTGGGGTTTTGCCTATAATGCTCCTCTCTAGAGGGCTGGACCCTGGGCCCAGGACTTGGAGTTTTCTAAACCAAAAGATCCTGTTTGCCAGGGTGCTGTATAGGTCCAGGACAGCGGCTCCTTCCAGGACCCCAGTGCCTGAAGGTCTACTACGCTACCCACGGAGATGGGAGAAGATTGGACCGTTTTGCAAAACGTCCTGCGGCATGGAGCAGGTAAGAGGGGAGCCTGCGGGACTTGGTTCGACAGCAGGCTCTCCAGGGGAGATCTTAAGGGGGGTAGCCTGAGTATGCTCTGCATTGGCACCATGGTCACTATGTCTGATGGACAGGATGCCCTGAAATGTTTCCCCCCCCATCACTTGATCCCCCTACCTATCTATGTATGTTTGCTAGCTACCTGCTGCTCGCTGGTTGAAGATCTTTTAAAAAAAAAAAAAACAGATCTGTCTCTAGGCTAAAGGGACTCCTTAGGGGCCTGTTTTAGCCTTACCTTGCCGGGATTCAAAATCTGCCGCCTGATGCGTCCTCCAACCTGCATTCCTGGGCTCCAGAGTGCGTCTCCTCCTGGGCTCTCCTCCCCCGACAGTCGCGCGCGCGCCGTTCGGGAGGGGGGGGGGGGCGGCGAGCGTGACTGCAGTGTAGAGTGGGCGTGCCTTCATTTGCTGTTATACACAGCAGGCGCGTTCTTAGCTCAGTTCAGAGCTGAGCTGGAGAGAGAGGACGTAGAGCTGGCAGCACAGTGACTCCCGGTGGCGAGAAGGGGTACTACATGCTGGAATCAGCTCCAATACTTTTTTGTTAAGCCAAAATCCCCTTGGCAACAGGTTGAATGCTGGCAAACATGTTGGGGGTGGGGCTGTATGTGGTGAATAATATTATAAAAGAAAACATACTGAGCCCCACCGTTTTTGGGCATTAGTGATCCTATTGTCCCCTAAACCTTATTTTTTTTGTACTCCTGGCTATAACAGTCTGTTGTTGTAAGCGGAGTCCCTCTGTTTTGTATTATGGCTTCCAAGGGTTCAGGATCAAAACACACAAAAAAAAAAAAGGCAAAGACAAAGGGGTTCCTCCTCTGGTTCTGATGATATGCCAATACTTTCCCCACAGGTTATTCCTATAGGGGTCACCCTGGATAAGCCATTAAGGGGGTCTGGTGCTGAGGCTGGCCCAGGTCGGCCCAACCCTGTGTTATCACAGAGGAGATGCTAGCCGTCACCCTAGGGGGGCTAGAGAAAAAAGTTAACAGCTATGATCGCTGGCTCTTTTTCTGGCAAGAAGCGGACTAGATCCCCATCGCCAAAAGGTGTATCCTCGGATGCTGAGATTCTCTCTCCGGAGGAATTAGAATTTCAGGAGGATCAGTTGGACCAGAACCTAGAGGAAGGATCTACCACTGAAGAATCATTTTCAGCCTCCCAGACGGAGAGTCTGTGGGTCCAGTCTTTGACAGACATGGTCCGCTCGGCATTTAATTTGCCATTTCCAGAGCCTCAGGTTCCTGCGGTATCCTCTTTGGGTTCTTTTAAAAGCGCCTTTAAGCAACGCAGCTTTTCCGGTCCATCCTCTGTTAGAGGAATTGGTTTTTCCAGGATTGGGACGACCGGACAGAATTTTTTCTGCCGCCTAAAGCTGACGAGAGGGTAGTCTTTATGCACGTCTGCCAGGAAATATTTGTGCTTGCAGGCACTCTTTCCCCTGACCAATTGCTCTTTAAAAGGGGCCCGGATGGCTCAGTCGGTAGAGCATCGGACTTTTGGTCTGAGGGTCCAGGGTTCAGGTCCCGGTTCGGGCACTGTTTTTCAACTACCCGTGAGGTCCTTGAGGCCACATCTCCCGGAAAGCGCCCGATCTCGTCTGATCTCGGAGGCTAAGCAGGGTCGGGCCTGGTTAGTGCCTGGATGGTAGACCACCTGGAAGGTTTTCTGTTATTTACCCTATGGAAAAGACATTTTTCTATCTAAGAAAGGGGGCGCTCCCAACTGTGGACGCAGCCATCTCATGGGTGAATAAATCATTAACTGGCCTAAGGGGAAACATACAAATGTTTAAGGTCCCGGTCGATAAACGTTTAGAGACACTTTTTCCAGCATCCTTGACTACAGCCAGCAGTGGCTGCAATTGTAGTTTTGTCAGGCGTTAAAGAACCAGACAAAAACAGATGCTTAAGACATCCCTGCCCAATAAGCAGAGGAGTTATTGGATATTCCCAGAGCTCTGTGCTTTGCGGTAGAGGTTATAAAAAGACTCCATCCAGCAGGCGTCTCGTTGTCACTATTTTTAGTGCATATGAGAAGGCTCTTATGGTTGAAGAACTGGGCGGCCGAGCCCCATGTAAAAGACTGCTGGCAGGTTTGCCCTTCCATGGAAAGATCTGGATAAATACATTCAGACTGTTTCAAGTGGCAAAAGTACCCTTTTACCAGTCAAAAGAAGTTCCGGGGTCCTGCGTTTAAAAGACAGCTCCCCCCTGTTCCGGGGCCCTCAAATTCCAGGCAGTACGGACCTCCTGCGCGATCAAACTTTTAACAATGGATCGCAAGGACAGGCCTCTGGGGATCGATCCCCGACAGAGGGGGTCCGATCATCTGTGGCCGCAGGCTACAGATTAGAATTTCTAAAATTTCCTCCACAAGGAAGGCCTCAATGCGGGCGGCGTTGGATCATCTGCTTTACTAGGGCATAACGGTAGAGGTACCAGCCCAAGAATAGGGGCTAGGTTTCTATTCCAATCTGTTTGTCATACCAAGGCCCATCGGCGATGTCAGAACAATTTTGGACCTAAAAGGTTTAAATGCTTACCTAAGGGTTCGCTCTTTCCGGATAGAATCCGTTCGGTCAGCAGCCGCCACACTCCAGAAGGATCCGGCTTCTATAGACATAAAGGATGGTTACCTTCATGTACCAAGTCTTTCAGCCACATCAAATATTTTTGTTTTTACGCTTCGCAGTGATACAGCGTCACTTCCAATTCGTGGCGCCCCCCTTCGGGCTGGCTACGGCCCCCGGGTATTCACGAAGGTCCTAGCTCCTATTCTAGTCAGTCTAAAGGATCCAAGGGATCTCGGTCCTAGCATACCTGGACGACCTCTTAATCATAGATCACTCGCTTCCTTGGTGGAATGCGTCGTAGCCCTCATGGTTCAGTACCTCGAGAGGTTTCGGCTGAGTCCTAAACCGGGAAAAGATCAGCATTTCAACCTACAAAGCAGTTGGAATATCTCGGCATGAGATTAGGCACAGAACAGAAGATGGGTGTTCCTGCCCCTGGTAAAGGTCGAGGCTATCAAAAGATTGATTCAGTTGGTTCTAAGCAAAAGAGAACCAACTATTCGCCTATGTATGCGATGGCCATGTTCGAGGCGATACCACACGCTTCCACACTCGTGTCCTACAGACAGCAATTCTAGCAGCTTGGTTCTGCCCAGTGGTCTGGAAGGCTGGAGAGCGGTCTTGAACGGGTTCACTCGCCAAGGAACTTGGGCAGAGGCGGAGAGGCAGCTGCCCATCAAGGTCTGGGAGTTCAGAGCGGCTCGGCTAGCCCTCCTGGCATAGACATCCAGATTACAGGGGTCCTCGGTGAGAAGTCATTCAGACAATGCCACAGCGGTGGCATATATGTGAACCACCAAGGGGGAACCAAGAGTCAAGCCACTCAGAGTGAGAGGAGCTTGGTTTTTCGGTGGGCAGAGGTTTATGTACCCTGCATATCGGCGACATTCATTCCCGAGGTGGACAACCTGCAGGCGTACTTCCTAAGTCGCCAAACCCTGTCGCCGGGGGAGTGGTCTCTGCATCCACAAGTTTTTTCAGACAATCTGCCAGAAGTGGGGAGTGCCAGACGTGGAGGTCATGCCATCAGGATTCAACAAGAAGCTAGACAGGTTCATGTCTCGAACGAGGGACCCTATGGCCTGCGGAACCGATGTGTTGGTTTGCCCTTGACATCAATCATAACGTCTATATGCATTTCCCCCGCTGCAGTTACTACCCCGCCTGTGGCGCAGGATCATAGCACAGGCCGGTTATCCTGGTAGCCCCAGCTGGGTACCGGAGGGCATGGTACTCACTAGTCCTGAAATTGGCAGCGGGAGGCCCTTGGACTCTTCCTCTAGGGCCAGACCTACTCTCACAAGGCCCGATCCTCCACCCTGCATTACGGCGTCTAAATTTGACGGCCTGGCGGCTGAATCCCTGATTCTCAGGGGTAGAGGTCTGTCTAGGCAGGTAATCCCTACCCTCATTAAGGCTAGAAAGCCGGCCTCCAGGGTAATTTTGTTACAGGGTTTGGAGGGCCTACGTAGGCTGGTGTGAGGCTAAGAGATGGGTTTCCCGCAAGTATACCATTGATAGAGTATTAAGTTTTCTCCAGCTAGGAGTGGATAAAGGCCTGGCATTAAGCACGATCTAGGGACTGATTTCAGCCTTATCAGTGTGGTTTCAGAGGCCGCTGGCCGCCCACTCGCTGGTTAAGATCTTCATACAGGGAGTCTTACGTGTTAATCCTCCGGTCAAATCACCACTTTGTCCATGGGACTTAAATCTTGTTCTGTCAACTCTACAGAAACAACCCCTTGAGCCGTTGGCTGAGGTACCTTTGGTTTTACTGACTAGAAAGTCGGTATTTCTGATCACCATAGTTTCGGCCAGGAGAGTATCGAAATTGGCAGCCTTATCTTGTAAGGAACCATATCTCATTTTACATAAGGATAGGGCGGGGTTCCGTCCTCATTCTTCCTTTCTACCAAAGGTTATATCCAGTTTCCACCTGAACCAGGATGTGGTACTTCCATCCTTCTTCCAAAACCCACCTCTAGAAAGGAGGGGTTGCTGCATACATTGGATATTGTCAGGGCCATAAAGGCCTATCTTAAAGCTACAGAGAAGGTTCGGAAAACAGATGTGGTGTTCGTTTTACCGGAAGGGCCCAAGATGGGTCAGGCAGCTGCTTGATCCACCATCGCAAGATGGATTAAACAATTAATCGTTCAGGCCTGCGGTTTGAAGAGGTTGCCTCCTACTTTGTCGGTAAAGGCCCATTCTACCAGGGCCATGGGCACCTCCTGGGCAGCACATCATCAGATCTCTATGGCTCGAATATGCAAGGCAGCAACGTGGTCGTCAGTCCACATGTTTACAAAATTTTATCAATTGGACGTAAGAAGGAATGCGGATACAGCCTTTGGGCAGTCAGTACTACAGGCCGCGATTCAAGCTCCTCAGGATCTGAGGGGGCTCCCTTGATTTGATTTGAGATTTACATTTCTTGTTTAAGTTGGATTTACTAGTATATGAGTATACCTCTAAATTAAATCCTTTCTTGGAAGATGTCTCCCTCCCCTCATTAAAGCATTGCTTTCGGACATCCCATATAGTAATGAATATGCTGCTCTGTGTCCCGTGATGTACGAGAAAGAAAAAGAGATTTTTTAATACAGCTTACCTGTAAAATCTTTTTCTTGGAGTACATCACGGGACACAGAGCTCCCACCCCTCTTTTGGGGAACATTTTTGGGAGGCATACTGCTTGGTACAAAACTGAGGTACTTCCTCTATGGGAGGGGGTTATATAGGGAGGGGACTTCCTGTTTGAGATTGCCAGTGTCCACACCTGAAGGTACTCCATATAACCCATATAGTAATGAATATGCTGCTCTGTGTCCCGTGATGTACTCCAAGAAAAAGATTTTACAGGTAAGCTGTATTAAAAAATCTCTTTATTTTCCTTTATCTAAATTCTGCATGCTGTGCAGCTTTGATCCAACTTACACTCTCTGGATCAAAGTCGCATCAAAAGTCACATCAAAGCATTGCAAGTACCAACACACCTGTGCACAGCTATACTGTATATGTGGCCCAACATTCAGTGGCCATCAGTGCAGCCTCATTAGTGCCCAATAGTGCAGCCCCATCAGTGCAGCCTCCAAGTGCGCATCAATGCAGCCGCCCAGTGTCCATCAATGCAGCCTATCAGTGCCCATCAGCGCAGCCTATCAGTGCCCATCAATTCAGCCTATCACTGCATGGGGACCACAGGGAGGAATTTTGTTGCCTTTTTTGGGGGGTGATGCTGAATATTTTTACTTTAATCCTTACATGTGTCAAGCCGCACAGGGCTCCTGTGCAAATTTGCACCGGAGCCACATCGGAGACAGCCGGTCACAATCTCTTGCTATTGTGAATTGGATTCTGGGATTCCACATCCAATTTTCAATAGTATGAACCTGGCCTTAGTTTGGTTTTTATAATGTTTTTTTCCTTTTTTCAACACGGCAGCCTCCAGCAAGAAGGGGAGGAATGCTGGAGGCAATTTGCACCACACACAAATTTTGGTAGCATAATTATTTATGTGGAATGTATGTTCCTTTTTTTTTTTATCAGATTGTTATTGGTAAAGTTCCACTTTAACCACTTAAGACCCGGACCAATACGCTGGTAAATGACCCAAGGTGTTTTTGTGATTCGGCACTGCGTCGCTTTAACAGACAATTGCGCGGTCGTGCGACGTGGCTCCCAAACAAAATTTGCGTCCTTTTCTTCCCACAAATAGAGCTTTCTTTTGGTGGTATTTGATCACCTCTGCGATTTTTATTTTTTGCGCTATATACAAAAATAGAGCGACATTTTTGAAAAAAAAACACTATTTTTTACTTTTTGTTAAAAAAAAATCAAATAAACTAAATTTTAGTCAAACATTTAGGCCAAAATTTATTTAGCCACATGTCTTTAGTAAAAAAAAAAAAATCGCAATAAAAAAAAATAGCTACCTAGCGGGAACAGCGACACTAATACAGCGATCAGAAAAATGATCGCTTAGTGACGCTGGCAATAGGGAGTGAAAGGGTTAACTAGGGCGGTGATCAGGGGGTTAAAACTTTATTAGGGGGGGTGGGGGGGCTATCCTGAACCTAACACTAACTGTTTTTTACAGTGCCTGTCACACTGACACTAAATGCAGTGATTAAATCACTGCATTCAGTAACACTGTGACAGGGAGGTGGGGGGGGGGGCGATCACAAGGGGTTAATATGCCTATGTGAGTGTGTGTCAGTGTTGTGTTGGTGCACACTTACTTGTCATGTCTTCTCTCATCAGCAGCGCTGGGAAACAGCGCTGCGATGAGAGAATACATCATTTCCTCCTTCCTGTGAAAACACAGGAGGAGGAAGTGACAGGCTGGGAGCGCGCTCCCATTGGCTGGGAGCGATCGCGGGGGGGGGCGGAAAACACGGACATCCGCCCGCAGATCCCGGATCGCTCCCAGAGGTAGGGAGACCCCCGCACGCCGCGGAGGGGGTCCCGATGGGACCCCCGAACCGCACTCAGGCGGGGACGTAAATTTACGCCCTTGTGCCTGTACGAGCCATGTTGTGGCCGTATATGTGCGTGCGGGGGTCTTTAAGTGGTTAACTGTGTTTTCACCTTGCACTGATGTTATTAGTCTTAGGTAGTTTATATAGTAATGACATGTCAATGATATGAACCATTGTTTTTACCCTATTTATAGAAATACCCTGTGGTGTACAATAGTGGAGAATGTTTGAAAAACAATGGACCTGCGATTCCTGTTGTTTATGACTTTGGCAATGCTGAGAAGACAGCAGCTTACTACTCACCAAATGGACAACGTACGATCATGATAAATACCAAATAATCTTTATCTTTATATGTGAATTCTGAAAAATGATGATCACAAAATGAATGCACCTTTTTTTCTCTACAGACGAGTTCACTGCCGGCTATGTCCAGTTCCGAGCTATTAACTCAGAAAGAGCTCCCTTGGCTCTGTGCCCCGGTGTGAAAGTGACAGGCTGCAATGTAGAGCATGTAAGTACTAAGTACAGCTTTAGTACTAATACAATGAGGTTGATTTACTAAAGGCAATTAAGCTGTTAATTTTGCAAGGGGATTTTCACTTTAAAAGAGAATTTTCCCTTAGCTTAGTGAATGAGATGAAGCTCTGCTGACTTCCATCATGTACATGAAAAAATATAGATTTTATTTTTCTTGCACTTGATTAGGTATTTGCAAGCCATTGAAAAATTCTCTCTCAAAGTAAAAATTGCCTATATATTTTTGTTAAAACAACCCCCATGAAGGCATTAGAAGCCATTGTTGTACACTAATAAGACCTAGTATGTGTGACCTTTACATCCAGGCCATGTGCTCAGTATGATGATCACATTACACATGTGAGGAGGCTGAGGACAGATCAGTCTATACACACAATACAGTAATACAATGTCAGTGTTCTTCAAGTTCAGTCACTGGGGCTCTGCTCTGCATCTGGCGACTCTGCCAGGCACAAACCCTGCCTTGGTGCCTCCAGCTGTCACCACTCAGCAGGCACTGACCCCGGAGCGCCCACTACTCCGATCGGCTATAGCACTTCTGCACGTGAATGACAATGCCACTGTACATTACAGGCAACAGAACACTGGGAGAGAGAGAGCCAGCCTCTACGAATGACGGTGACATGGGGCGGGGTCACATGACTAGACTCAGTAAAGTAATTCCAGTCAATGAATCAAGTATGGGCAGAGGCAGAGCTGGCTGTACTAGGACGATCACCAGAGAGACACACAGGTCTCTGATCTGATAATAGAGGCGTGCAGCAGCAGGGGATGTTTGCTTCCATTTCATCGGGAGACTTGGGACATGTCCTCCAGTGCTAATGACAGTACAGTTGGGTGGAGCACCTGCCTGCCTGAGTTAGTTACATTCTGCAGAGGCACTGGGCAGCATCCCCTGCATTATACAGCACCGCACCAAAAACTAACATAGCACGGAGACCGGCGGGAGACAGATCGTAGAGAAAGCAGCATCTGGGCTCCCTAGGCAGCTGCCTAGTGGTAGCACCGACCCTGTGTGCAAGGAAGCTTTATTGCTAATCAGTTGTTAATATTTTATACTTCTTTCACTCTTTCTTAGCACTGCATCGGAGGAGCTGGTTACATGCCAGAAGGAGCACCTCGTCAGTGCGGAGACTTTGCATCCTTTGACTGGGACGGCTATGGAACTCACAAGGGATGGAGTTCCACCAAGGAGATCACTGAGGCAGCTGTCCTACTGTTTTATCATTAATCTGTAAACAGTTATCTATATTCTTTCCTCTATGGTTTTTGTTTGCTTCAATAAAATAGAGAGTGCTTTTGCCTGAAATCTATTTTACTTATTGTTCAAATACGAAACAATGCTGTTTTTGAGCTGCTAGGTTTATTAAAATGTAGGGCTGTTACTGATCAAAATTTTTGTGTTCGATTAATCGTTTTTTTTTTTTTATCGATTAATCGACTAATTTCGATTAATTATAACGCACATACAGATCCAACTACTTTTAGCTGATCTCCCTGCAGGCTGGTTCCCAGTGCAGCTACCAACCACTGGAAAAAAGGATATCAGGATGAAAAAAACACACAAAGGCAGCGCTAGATGGGAAGAGCATTAAAACTTTTATAGTCTTCAAGTAGGTAACAAAATAAATATTGCACTGGAGATAAAATCGATGTAGCTACATAAACTGTAAAAATGGTGCGAGTAATACCAAACGGTAGCAAAAGCAGTCATAACAATATGTAGCCAAGTGTGATACTTTTATAAAAATGTGTACGATACCACTGCTGAATCCAGATGAGGAGAGGTTAACATCAGTCCGTTGGCATGTAGATGTCCCGTGAAGAGAACTATCACAACTCCCAGTGGATGGCTGTAGAATCCCAGGTTTATAGAGGGAAGTTAGAAAAAATGGAAAAAACACTGCGCTAAACCAGATAGGGTGGAAGTGCTGCTAGTACCAAATAATATAGATACGTATATTGGAAGAACTTGGAAAAAGGGGGTGAGGTATAGTGTTGCTCACGAATATTCGAATTGCGAATATTCGGCTCGAATATTGCATATTCGAGAAATCGCGCAATATCTCGAATATTGTGCCGAATATTCGCAATGTCGAATATTCGGATTTTTCTCAAATTTTTTTTAACACAGATCACATGCTAGTGATCTCCATCGACGTGTAAAAGCAATGGTGGTATGATTAGAGGGACCCTGGGCCGAGTAGCGCATGTGATCCTTTTATGCTGCCGAATATTCGCAATGCGAATATTCGGCAATAGCAATATCGCGCGATTTTTTTCCCCGCCCTTCATTCACATCACAGCCAATCAGAGTTCCATTTCCACAGGTGTCAGAGGTTAGCAACCTCCACATCAACCAATAGGAAGCTGCCTCACGACCATTATATAAACTAAGTGCCAGCATGTGCTCATTGCAGATTCACAAGGTGGATATAGAGGGAGAAGTGTTTCTGTGCTCTGTGTTATATTGCATCAGCATTGCAGTGCCTTTCAGTTCTGTGCTCCTGTTCAGTGTTCAGTTCATTTGAGTATTAGCAGCTGCTAGTGCTTATATTTCTAAACTGCTTTTTTAAAAGCAAGAAGAGACCAAACAGCTTTTTTTAAAGCTACTATTTGTGTGTTTGTGTTCCAGTTTCATTTAGTGTTAGATAGATAGGTTTGAGTGTACTTGTACACCTCTGTAAGCTAGCTAGCTTAGTTTAGTGTGTTTATTTAGTTAGATAGTTATCTGTTTTATAAAAAAAAAAAAAAAAAAAAAAGTTATTTTTAGTTTATTCAGATCTCTGGCTCTGCTGTGTTAGCAGAGTCACTGTTCTATCTATATTAGTTTCTTTATTGCTCTTATTCGTTGCCCAGTCAGTTTTTGTCTGTTGTCTGTCAGTCAGTTAGTTAGTTTAAAAAAAAAAAAAAATTTAAAAAAATTTACCTTTCGTTTAATTGTTGTTTAGTGGCATAGCTACTAGTTGTTTGTCTGCGCGCCTGTTTTTTCTATTATCACATTTACCCCCCCCCCAATAAAGTTTACCCACCCCCCCATATCAGCATGAGCAGCATCCGTGGTCGTGGCAGCAGGGGTAGGGGAGTTACTCCCAGTGCTGGGTCGCTGCCAGCACGGGGTACCTCTCGCGCCCCTACTACTGGTAGAGGATCGGGTGGAAGGGGAGTCCGCCTCATCCGGGAGTTTTTTTACTTCGGGCAGCCGCCCGATATTGCCTTCACAGGCTCCAGCAGTGGTGGAGTACATGGGGCACAGCAGTGCCACTCAGTCATCACCAAGTAGCACCACCACCATCAGTACACCGGTGCCTTTAGTACCCAGCCCCAGCGAGTCCAGCCTCATGCTGTTTGATGGTGAAAGTGACATGGATATCTTGGGGGAGGCCCTCGATCATGCAGACATTGATTTATGTGCTGATGGTCAGGACCTTTTTGAAGGGTTAATGGAGGAGGAGGAGGATGGGGTACTGGCTGTCAGTAGCCCAGAGACCTCCCTTCATGGTGGTGCTGGTGGTTTTCTGCAGGAAACACCAGCACCTAGTCAGACCCATGCGTCTGTGAGGGGACATCGGAGCCAGGCTAGCGGCTCCATGTCAGATGTCTCCTTCAGACCACCACATGTCAGCCCTGGGTCTGACATATCTGGGGGCGAAGAGGAGGGTGACCCAACATGGGTGCCACCTGCCTCGTCGGTTCACAGCATCAGTGACGACGAGGAAGGTAGGCACCCTGGGGAAACGGTGCGCCAGGTCACCAGGGAGACCAACGTCAGGGTCTCCACTGGTGATGGCAGCAGGAGGTGTCAGCAGCAGCAGCAGCAGCAGCAGCAGCAGCAGGCAGCTCCACCTGTGCGCACCGAGTCCCAGCAGGTGGAAGTCAGCGTCACCCCATCTGACAGGAGGGCGACGCTGAAGTCACCTCTCTGGGCCTACTTCACCTTGGTAGCAGATAACCCGACAGTAGCCATCTGCCAGCTCTGTCGTGCCAAGGTGAAGAGAGGGAAGTGTTTGGCTCGGGTGGGTACCACGGCACTCAACCAGCACCTGCGGATTAATCACTGGCAGGAGCATGACCAGATGAAGCGTGCTGGTGGTAGCAGCGCCACCACCACAAGTGTGCAGGGTACAGCAGCCCCTGCCACAGCTTCATCGGCTACCAGCAGGTCATGCCCCCCCGCTCCCTCTAGTAGAGGTACTGCTACCGACAGCCAGACCTCCACATCATCACCCTCCTCTTCGGTGTCCCGCACTGCCGTCCGGCGCCAGGCGTCTCTTTCTGACGCCTTTGAACGCAACACTCCCTTCCCCCCTTCAGACCGACGTGTGCGTTCCCTCAATGGGCTCCTGGCAAGGGTTATTGCCCAACATCTGCTTCCCTTTAACATAGTGGACTGCAACCCCTTCAGGCAGATGTTGGAGCAGGCCCAACCCCAATGGCGTGTCCCCAGCCGCCATTTCTTTGCCAGGACTGGTGTCCCTGCCCTACACCAGCACATTGTGCAGAATGTAACCCTGTCGCTGGATCATGCTGTCAGCAACAGGGTGCATCTGACAATGGATGGCTGGACCAGCAGGCATGGGCAGGGGCGCTACATAAGCTTCACGGCCCATTGGGTTTCCCTCCGAGGCGCCGGGGAGGGATTGGCGGCATCTGATTTTGTGGTGCCGCCCCGGGGTGTCCAGGGGAGAAGTGCTGGTCTCCCTCAAGCCACTGTCTCCGCAGCTGCTGAGCCTCCCAGCAAGCGCCCCCGTAGCTATTCAAGTGTGGGGCACGTGCGCTGTCAGGCCGTGCTCCAGCTTGTTAGTTTAGGGGAACGGAGACACACTGGACGAGAAGTGCTGAGCGCACTTCAGGCTCAGGTCCAGAAGTGGCTGACACCCCGAAGGCTCCAAGCAGGTCTGGTTGTCTGTGACAATGGCAGCAACCTCCTCTCCGCCCTCCAGGCTGGCAGTCTGACACACGTGCCCTGTCTGGCACATGTCCTCAACCTAGTGGTGCAGAAGTTCCTGCGCACCTATCCCGGGTTGAGTGACATAGTGCTAAGGGTACGCAGGATTGCCAGCCACTTCAGGCGCTCCCCAACCGCTACCGCGTCCCTGTCAAAGTTGCAGCGGGACAACAGCCTGCCCCTTCACAGGCTGATTGTGGACAGTGTGACGCGGTGGAACTCCAGCCTCTACATGCTGGAGAGGTTGTGGGAGCAGCGAAGGGCGGTGAAGGAGTACCTGCTGGAGCAAGGCACTGGCGGGCCATCACAACACACACTCCCGTACATCACCAGTCTGGAGTGGGGGCAGATACACCAGGTCTGCCATGTGTTGGCCCCTTTTGAGCAGGCGACCAAGATGGTGAGCAGGGAGCATGTCGGCCTCAACGACGTGCTCCCTATAGTGTTCCTGCTGGACAGGGCACTAGATCGCCTGCTCGGAGCTGGGGAGAGTGCCTTGGTGGAGCAGGAGGAGGCAACACTGCTCCACCAAGACCAGGCCCAGGACGAGGAGGAGGAGGAGGATCATGATGATGATCAGGAGGTGACTGGTGGCGTCCTGGAGTCAGGGCCTGGTCAGGAGGGAGAGCCGGTGTTGGGGGCACCGATAGTCCGGGGGTTTGGCATGACTGACCGCGAACAGCAGCGCCTCCATGACGAGGAAGCGGACGTCATGGACCCAGGCAGCCATGAGGAGTCACAGCGGGCTGTGCTCTTCCCCATGGCTGCCCACATGCTGAGATGCCTCAGGAGGGACCCCCGGGTTAAAGCCATCAAGGAGAGGGACGAGTTTTGGCTGGCCACCCTTGTAGATCCCAGATTTAAGGGGAAACTGGAGCAGTTCCTCCCAGCCAGACGGAGGCAGCCCCGGATGGAGGAACTGCAGGCATGCCTAGTCAGCCGTTTGGAGCAGGCAAGTCCCCGGCCTCCAGTTGTCCCCCCTCATCTCACCCAGCAGGTGGCTGCACCCAGCAGCAACATCAGCAGCCGAGCAGGGGACCTAATGGGTGAGATGAGGATGTTCATGCAAACTGAGCGACCCAGTACCAGCAGCAGCAGCAGCAGCAGCCATCACCACCAGCGGCTGGCCCACATGGTGGCAGACTACATGGGGTCCGTCAGTGCTTCTGACAGTATGAGCACCGACGACCCCATGGAGTACTGGGTTGCCAGATTGGACACCTGCCGCGAGCTCGCTCAGTATGCGCTGGAGTTATTGTCTTGCCCCCCCTCCAGCGTACTATCTGAGCGGACATTCAGCGCGGCAGGTGGGGTGGTCACGGACAAGAGGACCCGTCTGTCCACAGACTCCGTGGACAGACTCACATTCATCAAAATGAATGAGTCCTGGATCGGCGGTGACTTTCTGGCACCCGCCGTCGCTTCAGGGCGCTGAATGGTCCCTTGTCAGTTACCAATACCTCTCCTATCTCTTTATACCAGGGGTGTCAAACTCAATTTCATCGTGGTCCGCATCAGCATTATGGTTGCCCTCAAAAGGGCCGGTTATATCTGTAATATTATATGTCCAGCGCATCCCCTCCCCTTACATTCGATGTCAAAGGCCACCCCACCATCCTACCCCACCATCAGAAGTGGAGTTCCCCCTCTCCCTTACATCACAGTGCATCTCCCTTTCCTTATGCTGCTGCTGGGAAGAAGGTGGATATTTTTTTGTTTTTTTGAAAAGCCTGTGGCGTGCAAAACACAACCCAAAAACTCCACCCGGTGCCACAGCTACTTAAGGCCTGTGTCATTCTGCTTTTCAAATGTAATCACCATGCTAATGCAATTTCAAGCTTTTGTAATTTTGGCACTATATGGGCTCCTACTGCTAATGCCAAAAGGCTGAGTGATTATGTACCGATATATTACTCATACTGGTGCTGTTACCTTTTGTCTGTGAGATTTGCCACTTTCTTACTACTGCTGGTGCTGCTGCCACCTCTTCCACGACCACGAGTGAAAAAAACACTTAATTGTGTACTGGTACTACTATGCTGCTGCTTCTGCCAGTGCTCAGATACTTATGTGACAAGTTCTTTGGCACTATATGCTACAATTATCAACGCTGCTGCTATCCTGCTGCCACCTCTTCCACGACCACGAGTGAAAAAAACACTTTATTGTGTACTGGTACTACTACACTGCTGCTGCTGCCAGTGCTCACTTACCTATGTGACAAGTTCTTTGGCACTATATGCTACAATTATCAACGCTGCTGCTATCCTGCTGCCACCTCTTCCACGACCACGAGTGAAAAAAACACTTAATTGTGTACTGGTACGACTATGCTGCTGCTTCTCCTGCCAGTGCTCAGATACTTATGTGTCAAGTTCTTTGGCACTATATGCTACAATTATCAATGCTGCTGCTCCTATGCTGCTGCCACCTCTTCCACGACCACGAGTGAAAGAAACACTTAGTTGTGTACTGGTACTACTATGCTGCTGCTTCTGCCAGTGCTCAGATACTTATGTGTCAAGTTCTTTGGCACTATATGCTACAATTATCAATGCTGCTGCTCCTATGCTGCTGCCACCTCTTCCACGACCACGAGTGAAAAAAACACTTAGTTGTGTACTGGTACTACTACACTGCTGCTGCTGCCAGTGCTCACTTACCTATGTGACAAGTTCTTTGGCACTATATGCTACAATTATCAACGCTGCTGCTATCCTGCTGCCACCTCTTCCACGACCACGAGTGAAAAAAACACTTAATTGTGTACTGGTACTACTACACTGCTGCTGCTGCCAGTGCTCATATACTTATGTGTCAAGTTCTTTGGCACTATATGCTACAATTATCAATGCTGCTGCTCCTATGCTGCTGCCACCTCTTCCACGACCACGAGTGAAAAAAACACTTAGTTGTGTATTGGTACTACTACACTGCTGCTGCTGCCAGTGCTCACTTACCTATGTGACAAGTTCTTTGGCACTATATGCTACAATTATCAACGCTGCTGCTATCCTGCTGCCACCTCTTCCACGACCACGAGTGAAAAAAACACTTAATTGTGTACTGGTACTACTATGCTGCTGCTTCTGCCAGTGCTCAGATACTTATGTGTGAAGTTCTTTGGCACTATATGCTACAATTATCAATGCTGCTGCTCCTATGCTGCTGCCACCTCTTCCACGACCACGAGTGAAAAAAACACTTAGTTGTGTACTGGTACTACTATGCTGCTGCTGCTGCTAGTGCTCACTTACCTATGTGACAAGTTCTTTGGCACTATATGCTACAATTACCAATGCTGCTGCTGTGCTGCTGCCACCTCTTCCACAAGTGATACAACACTTTATTGTGTACTGTTAATACTATACTGCTGCTGCCAGTGCTCAGATACCTATGTGACAAGTTCTTTGGCACTATATGCTACAATTACCAATGCTGCTGCTGTGCTGCTGCCACCTCTTCCACAAGGGATAAAACACTTTATTGTGTACTGTTACTACTAGACTGCTGCTGCCAGTGCTCAGATACCTATGTGACAAGTTCTTTGACACTATATGCTACAATTTCAAATGCTGCTGCTGTGCTGCTGCCACCTCTTCCACAAGTGATACAACACTTTATTGTGTACTGTTACTACTATACTGCTGCTGCCAGTGCTCAGATACCTATGTGACAAGTTCTTTGACACTATATGCTACAATTTCAAATGCTGCTGCTGTGCTGCTGCCACCTCTTCCACAAGTGATACAACACTTTATTGTGTACTGTTACTACTATACTGCTGCTGCCAGTGCTCAGATACCTATGTGACAAGTTCTTTGGCACTATATGCTGCAATTACCAATGCTGCTGCTGTGCTGCTGCCACCTCTTCCACAAGTGATACAACACTTTATTGTGTACTGTTAATACTATACTGCTGCTGCCAGTGCTCAGATACCTATGTGACAAGTTCTTTGGCACTATATGCTACAATTACCAATGCTGCTGCTGTGCTGCTGCCACCTCTTCCACAAGTGATACAACACTTTATTGTGTACTGTTACTACTATACTGCTGCTGCCAGTGCTCAGATACCTATGTGACAAGTTCTTTGGCACTATATGCTACAATTACCAATGCTGCTGCTGTGCTGCTGCCACCTCTTCCACAAGTGATAAAACACTTTATTGTGTACTGTTACTACTATACTGCTGCTGCCAGTGCTCAGATACCTATGTGACAAGTTCTTTGGCACTATATGCTACAATTACCAATGCTGCTGCTGTGCTGCTGCCACCTCTTCCACAAGGGATAAAACACTTTATTGTGTACTGTTACTACTAGACTGCTGCTGCCAGTGCTCAGATACCTATGTGACAAGTTCTTTGACACTATATGCTACAATTTCAAATGCTGCTGCTGTGCTGCTGCCACCTCTTCCACAAGTGATACAACACTTTATTGTGTACTGTTACTACTATACTGCTGCTGCCAGTGCTCAGATACCTATGTGACAAGTTCTTTGACACTATATGCTACAATTTCAAATGCTGCTGCTGTGCTGCTGCCACCTCTTCCACAAGTGATACAACACTTTATTGTGTACTGTTACTACTATACTGCTGCTGCCAGTGCTCAGATACCTATGTGACAAGTTCTTTGACACTATATGCTACAATTTCAAATGCTGCTGCTGTGCTGCTGCCACCTCTTCCACAAGTGATACAACACTTTATTGTGTACTGTTACTACTATACTGCTGCTGCCAGTGCTCAGATACCTATGTGACAAGTTCTTTGGCACTATATGCTGCAATTACCAATGCTGCTGCTGTGCTGCTGCCACCTCTTCCACAAGTGATAAAACACTTTATTGTGTACTGTTACTACTATACTGCTGCTGCCAGTGCTCAGATACCTATGTGACAAGTTCTTTGGCACTATATGCTACAATTACCAATGCTGCTGCTGTGCTGCTGCCACCTCTTCCACAAGTGATACAACACTTTATTGGGTACTGTTACTACTATACTGCTGCTGCCAGTGCTCAGATACCTATGTGACAAGTTCTTTGGCACTATATGCTGCAATTACCACTACTGCTGCTGTCAAGTCTTGCCCAAGTGTTTAGATGCTGTCTAGTACTATTACCACTACTGCTTGTAAATGTTGTGTGTGTGATAATTACTTTATATTTGAATACTACTGCTGCTGCCTTCATGCTGAGTAATGCTTCATGACCTCTCTGTCACAGCGGATCCACAAACAGCATCCGCTAAAAGCTACCAGACCGGATCGTAACAAACAGCAAGTGTGACTAAATGACTGAACGTTATGTTAAACCCTGGTTTGTGGCCTTTTTACTGCAACTTTTAGCCTATCTGCAAGAGCAAATCAGCACTCTCTTTCTCTTTCTCGCTCTCTCTCTATATCTATATCTATATATATATATATATATATATATATATATATATATATATGTATATATGTATATATTGTAGCTTTTGTTATAGTAATTTTTCAACAGTTTAGTTTGTGTTAGTAGTGTCTGTGTCCGTGTATTTTGTTTTTTATTAGATTTGTGTTAAATAAAATAATAGTATGAAATGTTTTTAGGTTATTATGAAGTTAGATGTGTTGATGTTGATGTGTTAGATGTGAAGTTAGATGTGTTGAAAGACCTAAGAATCTCAATAAGAAAGGAAACATTTGAAAAGAATAACAGGTTTAATAACCAAAAATATAAATATTTACATGGATTTTTTCAAGCGCTTGTAAATCTCAGCCAGCTCCTTGAAATTTTTTCTCTGCTGTTGTAACAGCTGTTCATTCTCGAGGTCCAATTTTTTTATTTTGCGCCGATTGGACAGGACTTTTTGATTGGTCCTCTCCATGACATAGGATTTCTCCTGAATCTCTTTCAAAACTGTTAGGATATAAGAAAAAAAAAATTAGGATTAAATACTGTACTTTTTTATATCTACATCTTATTGTTGAAATGTCATTAATCGTTGTGCACATATTTACCCTCCTGACTGATGGTCATCACAGGCGCTGTGTCATCCTCCTGCTCCTCTTCTGCATCATGGCATTCACCAGGAGGTTGGGTGGGGGGAAGTTGCAGCTCCTCAGGAGCTGGGGGTGGTAAGTCGGAGGGCCCTGGCTGCTCCTTATCCCTCTCCTCCTCTGCATCCTCCTCTTCATCCTCCTCTTCTTCCTCCTCCTCCTCTGCGGCCTGTCGCCTTGTGCGCTTGGGGCGCACAGATGGTAGAGGAGATCCTATAATAACACAATGTTTATATATGTAAAAATGATTTCTAATAACATATGCACATTCTGTGTACTCTGCTGTATTGTATATGAATACACATTTATTTATATAGACAGTTAACCAATGGGATAATGTTATACTAAAGGGTCTTGCTGGCACTACAGGGGACTGAGTGTGAGCTGGGCTGCCACCATGGTAAAATTAGCTGTTTGTGTTTCCTTTGTATTATTCTGAAGATCTCATGTTAAAAAAAGGGCCTGATGGAGTACACGTGATTACTATGATAACCCCACGCCTAGCACAGGAATTTAGTGGTAATTGAGTTATAAAATACCACCCTTTCCCCTTGAAACCCACCACACCACCACTTTAATTCCATGGTTTAACTTGATGGAATAATGTCTTTTTTCAACAGTACTATGAATACCTTCGGTGGTGATATATGTTACCACAACATGGCGTCTGGGTTAACAACATCTGCCCTAAGGTTAATTACATATCACCTTACATGACTGTCACCAATAACTTACCTGGATGAAATTCATCGCGGATCTGTGTGACCCGGTCCATGTGGCGCCTCTTCAAGTCTGACCATTTTTTGAGAATGGCCATGTGGTCATGTGACCCGCCATGAAACTCATGTAATTCCTCCAATACGGACTGGACGATTTTTTGTTTATCCTGCTGGCACCTCATTAGGTCGTAACCATGTTGCAGGAACCTCTGCAAGATGAAGAACAAAGTATATTATAATACTTTTGTTTAAACCCTTATGGATATATGACGTAAATGTATGGTATTCAATAATTGGAAGCATTCTCGCCTTATTAATCACTGACAGTGGTAACATGACAGATTTTATATGTTGCCATTTTGGTCACCAGCTTTTTGGAATAAATATAGCAGCCATTATCATTTGCATAATTATGTATATATGAGTAACATCACAGGATAGACGTATAGGGGAGAAATGAGTTGCTATTCATCTGACCACTATAATAATTTTTTGAGCCTTACACTGGCCCTGTACAATAGATTATTTTTTTTAATCCCTATCTTTACATATGAAAAATAATATGTTTGTTTCTTTTCACTTTTTGATGAAAAGGGAGAACTCTGTGGACTCTGATGTAAAAGGGAGAACTCTGTGGACTCTGATGTAAAGGGAAAACTCTGTGGACTCTGATGTTAAGGTAGAACTCTGTGGACTGTGATGTTAAGGGAGAACTCTGTGGACTCTGATGTTAAGGGAGAACTCTGTGGACTCTAATGTAAAAGGGGAACTCAGTGGACTCTAATTTAAAAGGGGAACTCTGTGGACTCTAATGTTAAGGGAGAACTCTGTGGACTCTAATGTAAAAGGGGAACTCTGTGGACTCTAATGTAAAAGGGGAACTCTGTGGACTCTAATGTAAAAGGTAGAACTCTGTGGACTCTAATGTAAAAGGTAGAACTCTGTGGACTCTGATGTAAAGGGAGAACTGTGTGGACTCTGATGTAAAGGGAGAACTCTGTGGACACTGATGTAAAGGGAGAACTCTGTGGACACTGATGTAAAGGGAGAACTCTGTGGACTCTGTTGTAAAGGGAGAACTCTGTGGACTCTGATGTAAAGGGAGAACTCTGTGGACTCTGATGTAAAGGGAGAACTCTGTGGACACTGATCTAAAAGGGGAAGTCTGTGGATCCTGATGTAAAAGGGGAAGTCTGTGGACTCTGATGTAAAGGGAGAACTCTGTGGACTCTGATGTAAAGGGAGAACTCTGTGGACTCTGATGTAAAGGGAGAACTCTGTGGACTCTGATGTAAAGGGAGAACTCTGTGGACACTGATGTAAAGGGAGAACTCTGTGAACTGTAATGTAAAGGGAGAACTCTGTGGACTCTGATGTAAAAGGGGAAGTCTGTGGACTCTGATGTAAAAGGGGAAGTCTGTGGACTCTGATGTAAAGAGGAACTTTTATGATTAATTTCATATGGTTAGAAATGTTATTTAATAGCGACATCTATGCAAACTAAGACAAAAAATTGCTGTGCGACGCTGAAGTGTTCGGGTTTGAAATGAACAAAAGGTGGCAACCCTGGGCATGCTGGGAGTTGTAGTTTTGCAACCGCTGGAAACACACTGTTTGGGAAATACTAATATCTGATCTTGCATCCTAACTTTTTAACTAGTCTAAAATGCAGTTAAAGATAATGAAATAACAAGTGGTGAAATTACTTACAGTAATCAGCAGTTTTTCCTCACTGGATGAAAAGTTACTCCCCACCATCTTCGCTTCGCAGGGCAGCAGTAGATTCGCAGGGCAGCACTAAATAGCAATCCGAATATACACTGGCAAAGAATCCAGGAAATGATCGCCGTTTTCGCGACCGCGTGTTGTCCGCGCGCATGCGCGGTCGAGAATTTCGCAATAAATTTCGCATTTGCGAAATTTCACGTTAGCGAAATTTCGCAATTTTTTTTTTGGATGAAATATCACGAATATTCGAAATTTACGAATATTTCTCGAATATTCTCCTATATATTCGCGAAATATTGCGAAAGCGAATATGGCGTATTCTGCTCAACACTAGTGAGGTACAGCGCAAAACCAAAAGAAGTGAAAATGATGATAGTGATATCAAAAATATAAAAAGGGTGAGTGAACAATAATGGACCAATCAGAAGAGCACGATTGGTTAAATAATACATAAAATATGAAATGACAAGTGTATACCGTGAAATAATTAAATGAATATAACAAAGATAAGTGAAACCCAGAATTATAACCAAAAAAACATAATAGCATACACATCAAAATAAATAAATATGACACAATAAAAAGTCCATAAATATTTCCAAATGCATGAAAAAATATCCGTGTAAGAGTGAGCTATAAGAAGTCTTCCAAAGAGATGTTCAAAGAGCTTGGCACCACCTTCCACCAAGGATACACCCAAGTGTCAGAAAATATAGTCTCCTTACCAGACCACCTGACCACACCTGCGGTCAGACTGCACACGGGTTTGTTTAAAGTCACCCAAACGACTATAGGTTGGAGTTGCTTCTAATCCCCATTGGTCGGAGCGGATGAATATCAGATATTAAATCAACCAGAGCCCTGTGGTTCATTCGCCAGGATAACCAATCCTATTAGGACTTTCCTTTTTACTGTTGGGTACTTCAAATGTGGAATGCCATCACCTCCTGTGGAAGCACACATAAAAAGAATGGTGCTCCACATGGTGTAGTATGTTAAAATAATATTTATTATAAAATCAAAAAGATATTGCACTCACATTTGGTTGTGCCTATGTGCCGGCACTAAGCTTCTCCAGCAGTGTATGCATCAAAATGTGGGTAGGTAAACAAAGCCGTGTTCCTTATGGTCTCCCAACCGTCTTACAGCCTGTGTAGTTCAGCAGCCTCTACGTTTCGCAACCAAAGTTGCATCCAGAGGGTCTCTCTGGTGGCACTGTCTAAAGTGTTTAGAAACACTATGGCTTCTAATTCCTCGTTTAATGTTACTTAATGTTTAATGTTTAATGTTACTTTAATGTGTTCCCCAATACACACATGCAATGCACGGGAAGTGCGTCCGATGTATTGCAAACCGCAATCACACTCTAGCATGTATACTACACCTTCCGTAGCACATATACTCAGCTGTTTGATTGGTTATTCTTTATGTGTAACATTATAACAGAAACTCTTTCTTTTCTTTTTTTGTGTAATCAAATTTTATTGTTTTACAACCAAAATATGCCATGTCAGACAAAACTTAAGGCTCAAAGTCGTCGGCCACGCAGGGCCAAAGAGCATTACACGAACAATGATCAAATCAAACATAGATGCTCTTATCTAAAATCATCATAGCAGCAAAAAGAAGCCTGATATAATATCAGCATGGTTAAGACATCAGCAAAACTTAGAAGGTAATACTTAAGATAAAGAGAGAAAAAAAAAAACGAGAAAAAAAAAAAACTTAAAGATAAGAGTAGAGAAAAGGGAAGAGAAAAGAGAAAAAAGGAAGAAAAAAGGGAGGGGGGGGGGAGGGAAGGGAGTGGATGATGGGGGTGTGGTGCCTATAGGAGAGCCACCTCCAACTAGAGGAGGAAAACCTTTAAGGGGTAGCCCCTGCGGTCCACGATGGGGAGGGAGGGGGGGCAAACAGCCTCCAGCTAGCCACCCCACTCCCCGGAGCGAACCAGGGCCAACCAAACCCACTGATATGAACCCAGTCGGGCACGCCAGTACCCCACGAGGCTAGGGGTCGTCCCGTGGGTTGCGGAGTTATACGAGCCAGTAGCTCCAGGCAGGCAAACATCCACCATCAGATAATATCTCAGAAAAAAAAAAAAAAATTAGTAAAAAAAAAAAGGGGACAGATGGAAGGGGGGTATAATAGAGAAAGGCGGGGAACTCACCGGAAAGGGTGTGAGGTGGGGAGGAGAGGAAGAAAGGCCAGGGAGGTAAAGAGGAAGGGAAATAGGTCACAGAAGCCAGGTCACCTGTAAGTTGGCCGAGAGCCTCTTCTGGGTCCACACCGAGCGCACCATGACGGAAGTCCGAGATCCCCCAGGCACACTCCAATCGCCGGTTGGCTAAGTCCTCGTCTCTCGCCCACCGGCCTGCCTGAGGGTTTTAAGCGTGGGATCTGCCAGCTCCAATAGAGCAACGTCTAAACTCGAGGGTACAAAGGCAGGGTCCAAAACATAGCTAGACCAGGGTGCCCAAACGGCCCGTGAACGTTCCTCAGTCCCCTTGCAAGTTGCTACCCAAACCTCGGCCTCACGGACCGCATTTACTCCGCTTATCCACTCTTCCCTAGTGGGAATTCTAGGCGTTTTCCAATAAATCGGAATCAAGCGTCGTGCCACATTCAAAAGATGCGGGAGCACACTTTTTTTATATTGACTAAGCGGGATCACAGGGACGTGGAGAAGAAAATGCTCCGGAGAAAGAGGAACGTTCATACATGTCACTACCACTATTTGGTCCCGTAGATCTTCTCAGAAGGGCCTAACTAAGGGGCAATCCCACCAGATGTGGACTAGCGTTCCCCGGCCTCCACAACCCCTCCAACACGAGTCTGACGCTGAGGGATAGATACGAGTTAGTTCTGCGGGCACCCGATACCACCTGGACAGAACCTTAAAGTTTGTCTCCTGAGTCCTAGAGTCCACCGAGGACGAGTGGGTGAGATAGTATAAGTGGGATAGCTGCTGGGCCGTGAAGGTCAGCCCTTAATCTGACTCCCATCTTCTGACATATGGTGGTGTGGCCAGGGGGGCAGCTGCCCCCAGGAGACGGTATAGTTCTGATATCATGTGGGGGGTCGGTTCATCTGCAGTAAAAAGACGCTCAAATGGAGTGAGAGAGGAGGGGTCCCGAATTGAACGGCCGTGTGTCTCTTTCTTTTCTTAGTGGCCTGCCTTACATGCTTGCAGGTTGCACAACGGCCACATGCATAGAAGCCAGAAAGAAAATTAAAGAGCTTGGGCTGGGCCCTGGTTGGTGGATCAATTACTCCAGGGGCCAGACTATCTCTCAACGAGGGAGCCTTTTTATAGATGAACTGGGGACGGTCCGGTAATACCGGCCCCAACACACCATCTCCTTTCAAAATCCTTTTTTCGGCGTAGGGGAGGGGGTCTCCTTACAACCCATAACAGACCTAAGGGGCCGTTATGCTCCTGAGGGGGGAACCCATGCCGGATTTTTTTTAAAATCCGGCGGGGGGTTTCCCCTTCAGGATTCATAACAAACGCCGCCCACGTGTAGAATTGGCGGGAATCCACGTCGGATCCCCGTCGCTTCTATGACGCGCTCGCTGGAATGTGCTTTTACTATTCCAGCGAGTGCGAGATGTCGGCACCCTGTCACCGAGAGTCAGCGCGATGCTGTCGCGCTAAAAACACATTCTCGGCGGCAGGCACTGTAAGGTGCATGAAAAATGTTCAGCACCATAAAGGCCGCACTCTATTACAACAATCCAGATATACTTTTCTTCACCACTCCATTCGATGACATTTAAGTGAAGTCATGTTTCTTTCATGGGGGCCAATCATGTCCTGGATTGAGTATTTTTTAGCCACATTGCTCAGCCTTTTGGCTGAACACATATAAGCTCATTGACCTCCTCGCTATCGGAGGACCTGTCACCTTATCAGGTTCCATGCTTAATGACTGGTTGCTCCATCCCTTCCATGCGGTAATTTAGCAGTGAGCCACAACCGATTGTTTCTATGCAGCGATAGCAGCATGATGGGCAGGTGACTCACAACCCATCTCTCCCTTTCACTGAGCAGTGGGTGAGTTCTGCTATAGGTCGATACACAAGGTCTGTGTCCAGCACAGGGATCAGCTTCTGACAAGGAAAAATGGTAACACTGATGCGTAGCTAACCACATGGAGATCTGCCAGCTTACAGGTTTTCAGCCAGTCTGGGAACAGTACCTGACTCAGGAGCCAATCACAAAGTCACATTCCAAGTCTCTGGGCAAGCCTGAGCAAGTTTTAAAAATGTACTAACTAAACAGCCATGGTCCCTTTAGGGGTGGTTTTCAGGTGCATGTGATGGGCATTTTCTGCTGACTAAGCCAAGTTTGTGGGCAGGATCAACTGCACCTTATGTGTGTTCTAACTTTTTCCCTGTCACTAGGTCATGGATCTCCATAAAGGAGGTTCAGATCTGGTTGTTACTGTATACCAATCAGTAGGAAGGGAGCCAGAACATTGACCCCCTCGCTACTGGAGGACCTGTCATCTTACCAGGTACACTTAACTGGTTGCTTGTAGCTTGTTACTTCACCTGGTTATTCATAGTAATTACACTCTTCCCCAGTGTCGCTTTCATGCTCACAGGTGAGTATCCATACCCCCATACCATGTTCCGTTCTTCTGCCACCAGCCAGCCCCTGATCTCAGCTGTCCCCCTTTTTATATAACAGGTGGGTCAAAAATGTTTACCCCTTTTCCCAGGCTGGGCGAGCTGCTACATAATTAACTACACATACATTTCAACCTGTCTACACACATTAGCCAGACACTGCATTGGTTGACGGGCATTAAGTTCTAGTCAGCAACAATAGACCCCTTGCTCAACAGTAGATCATTTCCAACAACAATTGACCCCAGCAACAATTGACCCCCCACCCCCATGAAAAAATTATCCCTGACCAGAAAAAGTTGATCCCCCAGCTATAATAGGTCCCTTCAGCAGCCGGCATCAAAAGACCCCCCAGCACCCTTTGCTATTATATATGTTCAGTGCTGGAAACTGCATTTCCCCAATTCCCACTGAAAAAAGCCCTGGACGCCAGAACATAAATTGAATCCAAGATATCACCAACATATCATGTTCAGATAAACAGACAGAACCCTTTAGTGTCACCAACAGAAAGCAGCAACATTCTAAGGTCATCGAGGATTTCTTCCTTAGGCTCCATTCACACCTAGGCGTTTTAACGCCTGAAGCGCGACGCTATTGAAGCCTAAACGCCGTATGCCTGAAGCTCAAAACAAGTCCCGGACCCTTTTTTCAGGCGGTTTCGGCGTTCAGCATAGCTGACAATGAACTGTAAATTAAAAAAAGGTTAAAAACTACGCGTTTTGTCGCTGCAAATCGCGATACAAAACGCTTCCATTTTTTGGCGGCAAATCGTGGTACAAAACGCCACGCTAAGGTGTGAATACAGCCATAGGCATCCAAGACAATCACTGCTGCCTGAAGAAGATGCCCTTAGTGGTCCTGAAACTTCTGTGTTTTCTGATGGCAACATTATGGCCTTGTACACACCACCGAGGAACTCGACAGAATCCATCAAGAAACTTGGTGGGAGAGCTTTTTTGCCGAGGAAAACAGTTGTGTGTATGCTTTTAATCGAGAAAACTGTTGAGGAACTCGACGAGGAAAGTTCTCTTTTTTCTCGATGGGAGTCTTAATTTCCTCGTCGTATTCCTCATCGGGCTGGTTTTCGAAGAGAAACACGATCGTGTGTATGCTTATAAATGCTTAGAAACCCACGCATGCTCAGAATAAAGTATGAGACGGGAGCGCACCTTCAGTAAAAGTAGCATTTGTAATGGAGATAGCACATTCGTCACGCAGCAAAAATTATTGCATCGTTTAAATGCTGCGCATTAAAGACATCTTTAGATTGGGACAAAAATGAACAAAAAATATCTTCTTTTGCTGCTGATATTCACACAGAGTTCTGACTAACTTTTTGTAACCTTTTTTAAGCTGATCTCATAAATATTTTAGAATATTTAATGTAGCGCTCACCCCCGAAGGAGCCGCTGGTTGATTTCGGGGTCGGCGTATTAAGTTACCAAATACACTTGTCTAGGGGTGAATACTTGTAGAAAGTGGATAAAGCGAGTGTCCAGACATCAGGTTACGTTTTCAAAGTTTTATTTCAAGGCCCAACATGGCCAACATCAACATGGCACACTATAGAGAAAGGTTGATGAGCGGAAGAAAACTGCAGTATCTGGTTGATTTCGGGGTCGGCGTATTAAGTTACCAAATACACTTGTCTAGGGGTGAATACTTGTAGAAAGTGGATAAAGCGAGTGTCCAGACATCAGGTTACGTTTTCAAAGTTTTATTTCAAGGCCCAACATGGCCAACATCAACATGGCACACTATAGAGAAAGGTTGATGAGCGGAAGAAAACTGCAGTATCAGGCCTTGGATATTATAGAGAGCAGCTTGCTCTCAGTACAGTCACACTTAAACTCCGCCACTCCTGTCAGAGTGGGTAAAGTGCCCCGGACAGGCATTCAACTTGGGCCTGGCAGCCGAAAGGTCACTTGCAATAGTCACTGGGAGGAATTAGGGCCTCTGCCACAGGCCTGATGAATTTCCATACTTTTCAAAGGGGTAGAACTAATGGATCCTCCCAGTAAATCACTTCTCTAGGGTCATCAAAGGACAGTTGAAGTGTACCTGTCATGTAGTGATGACCGGATCCCCGGTGGTTCACCTAGGCCTCGCGGACAACCTCTGCCTTTGGGTCTCCCGAGCCAATCCCCCACCGTACAGCTCCTAGCTTAGGATCTGGGACCCAGCAAGCCGCTGGGGCCCCTCTCAATGTTAGGATGAAGCTCCACTTGTCGCACAGCTTCGGTCAGGCAGGCCTCAATGGCGGGGTCCATGGATGCGCACACCCTAAAGGTGGATGCCGCACCTGGAACGCGGGCCCCGCATAGAAAGTCTCACTCTCAGGTGTCTGCCACAGATATACCCTCCCGCCAGCATGTCCAGAGGGAAAATCCTCCTCTGATTGGCTGCTGGGAGAAAGTGGGTCTGTCAGAACCCCTTCCAGCGCCAACTGTCACCCAAGGGTAAAAACACCGACCCTAGCATTCAGACTGGCCTAGAAAGCAGTTCTAAACTGACAGCTGCCTAAACTTAACCAATTTGTGAGTGGAAGCAACTTAACTCTCCCACTCCCCACTAACTTTAGCATAACGACCCACCAAATAGAAGGGGGGGGGGGTGCTACATACTCCTCCCACTTGAATTGACACTGTCCCCAGTGTCCCAGAGCATTCGTCCGAATGCTCAGACCTGATACTGAACCAGACAGAAAAAGTAGGAAAAGAGAACTTTACAGCATTACAATATATATGACATACACACATACACAACCCTGCTATCTAACTGTCCATTCTCACAGTGGTCGATAACAGGTGGGTCCAAAAAAAAAACCTGTAGAAAAAAAAAGCATACATAATAATATATACACAATGTAGCCTAAGACATCAGTGCAAGTTTTTTTTTTCTTAATAATATACAGTTTCTAAAGTCAGGGCCGAGACTGTACGCTTACACTGTAGCGCAAAGTCTTGCTCTCCTACGAGGAACATTAAGCATAAGTGCAATGAAAACTCAGTATAGGAATATACGGTGTAACTGTGACATTATCATCCTATAAAGTCACGATGCAGAACACTGCCCCTAGCGGTCAGCACGCTGGTACTGCAGCGGTACACCAAAAAAAAAGTCATAGGCGCGTAAATAGTTACAAAAGGGCCCAGAAAAAAAAAAATTCCCGGCAATTTCTCCACTGTTGCCACTCAGAAGCCAGTAAATCTCCCTTCTAACTGACTGAACCCACTCCCCTGAAGAGTTCTACACGAAATTCCACGTGGCTCAATAGAAGCAGGGGGATAGGGAAACTGGGAAAAGAAGAGAGAAAAAAACACAGTGGGCATACTTGTCCATAATTTCCCTTCATGGATGAGTACTCTGGTTGAGCACCTCACCCCAATCTCGATGCAGGGCCTGCATGGCACATCCGACTCAGACGGGACAACATGTCCCAGGTTGGAGGAGCGGTGAGTCTAACACAACTGACACACAGCAGACTCACCCTCTCTCTATGGTAGACATGGGCCAGAAGGTATGCCCAGAACAGGGAGCTTCTTCCTCCCTCTCTTTCTGGTGGAACCCCAGTACCCTCCGAAACCCTGTTGCTCTGGGAATTCTGGGTCAAAAGGGTAATCAGGAAGATCGCCATCATCGGTTTGGGGGTCCACCGACTGGAAATCGGGGTCTGACGAGTCCTCAGCTCCGGCAGGAAGGCAGGTCAGCGAGGTGGTGGTCGGATTGACCCCAATAATCCTCCTTATCTCCTCCCAATTGATTGGTTCGACAGGATCTCTCCCTAACGGGTGCACTGGAGGCAAAAGTTGTGCTGACTGGGGTGGCCTCTTGGGTAGGCCCCACCCACATACAGGCCACGCGGGCCACAAGGTCACTTGGTCCTCCTGACTCAGTCGGAAGGCTTTCCTCCTGGGGGTAAGCGATCTGATTGGCTGCTGGGAGAAAGTGGGTCTGTCAGAACCCCTTCCAGCGCCAACTGTCACCCAGGGGTAAAAACATCTCCCCTAGCATGCAGACTGGCCTAGAAAGCAGTTCTAAACTGACAGCTGCCTAAACTTAACCAATTTGTGAGTGGGAGCAACTTAACTCTCTCACTCCCCACTAACTTTTAGCGTAACGCCCCACCAAATAGGTGGGGGGGGGACGCTACATATATATAGCCCACATTTTTTTTTTCAAATACAGATCTTAATTTTTAACTATTATTTTATTATTATTAAATTTCTAGTCCTCTCCATGTACTTTTTGTGACAAGTTACCACCATTGTAACATTAGTGTTTGGTCTTATCTGATCTGTCCCTTTCTAATTAGACCTTTTGTATTATTTTTAAAGTTAACCTGCCTACTCACAAGCTACATTTTTGGTTGGAGGAAAAACACTTAGACATGTATGAACTGTAAACCAAAAAAGATAATTTATTCTGGTAAAGAATATAAAGTAAATAAATAGAAGGCAGCATTGAATAACCTGCTGCCATTTGTGCACTTGTGTGTGGAGACTAAAATTGGGACATTGAGAGGCACATACAGTCAGGAGGGAGCCCAATCTGGTCTTAGACTCCCAGAGGCCAGGAACAGCAGCAGGTCAGTTAGATGTCCTAAGGTTGTGGTACTGTGATGACCGGGGAGGGGGAGCCCCACAGCCACGCACATACGCTTAATGGTTAGCTACTTAGTTCTTGGGGCTAGGAGCCCAGGGTCTGGTGGTATTAACCCTTAGTGAGGGTCGGATGGTATTAACCCTCTCTGTCACGTGACGCCACTGTAGTCTTGGTATACCCCAGGAAACTACAGCTCCGGGGGCATCCGTATCCCCGCTAGCTAAGGTGGTAATAACACAGTCCACAACAGGGGTCAATATAACGAAGGCTTTACTGGCATGAAGACAGATGTCAAAATCTTCACAGCGTTCATACAAAGTGTCGCAAAGGTTCCACAGACAGTCTCTAGAGGACCACACAGCTGATAATGCTTGGGCTTGGCTTATCATATATCTTCGGCTTTTGCGGCCGGATTAGTAATACTGGGCCTATGCTTGACTAGGCTGAAGAATAAATACACTTACTGAAGTGTCGGTAGACTTGAGGCTTTTCGTCGGAATAAAGGATTGATCCGATAATTGCGCTGAAGTACTGATTCTATAGTATTTAGGGGTACTCCGCGATTTGCTGTACTTTCTCCTGAACGGGAGGTCTCTGGCCTGCACTGATTCTCCTCTGACTGAAATCTGCTCTGACTGAAATCTGCTCTGACCTGCCAGAAACTGTGTGTAGCGCTAGACTCTCCTAAACAGGAACTCCCACCCCTTATATAGACGTAAGGAGACTGAAGCCCATTGGTTGAGAGCTGAGGAAGACTGAAGCCCATTGTTTGAGAGCTGAGGGAGACTGAAGCCCATTGGTTGAGAGCTAAGGGAGACTGAAGCCCATTGGCTGAGAGCTGTGGATCATAGAGTCTTATCTGTATTCCCCTTGGAACTTACATTTAAAGTTTGTTACAAGTTAAAGTATAATACAACACCATAAGGTCTTGTCTAGCACTTAATCCTACTGACTCTCATACACTCTGACTAAACATAAAATGGCGGACTAAATCTCTTAAAGCTATACGCACCTAATAAATGTATTATCAACCATAACAGTATAAATCACATCATGACTAGCTGAGTCCCTGCAGGGGAGGCCCCACAAGCCGAGGGTCTCAATCTGACAGGGCCTACAGCAAATACCTGTACTGGGACACCACAGTACTACAGCAGGCTGCCTTCTGTCAGACCAACTTGAAGCAAGGCCATCACTTCTTGCTCTTCCTGACAGCCTTCATTGCTGCCTTCACTGGAGGTGTACTTGTGCCAGGAGGAGGAGAAGGAGGTGGAGGAGGTGGAGGAGGAGGAGGTGGAGGAGAAGAAGGAGGAGGAGAAGAAGGAGAAGAAGGAGGAGGAGAAGAAGGAGAAGAAGGAGGAGGAGGTGAAGGAGGAGGAGGTGGAGGAGAAGAAGGAGGAGGAGGAGAAGAAGAAGGAGGAGGAGGAGGAGGTTGGGAATAAGCTGGTGGGGGAAGATGGCCGTGGCAACAAATAACTGTGTCCTCAGTTAGTAGCCCCTGAAAGGATATGAACCATTGTTACTCCATTTTAGAATAAGTATCCATTTTATGTATACTTATTCTAGTCATATGTTTGTTGAATACTGTTTCTCTCTCACTAATATCTCAGTGAAGTGAAGTTCCACAGGGTTCCTCAGGGTTCTCTGTGAGGATATCGCCCCTCCTTCCGTACAAGTGAAGGGAAGGAGGAGTTTGGAATGAATTAAAATATTCTGTGTGACTGGATGGGTTGAACATGTGGAATATTAAAAGGAACTTGTGCATTTATTATTTGTATTGTTTATATTGCTAGGTAAACATTGTGTATATATATGTAAAGTTCAGTTTTTTTGTGGAAAAGATGGGTTGAAAATAGCAGAGCACTGGTTTGAACATGGGTTCAGGGTCAGAGCAGAAGAATTCTGTCTTCAGACCCAACCTAAGAAGGATGCCAAGTTTCTGGAAAAGTTCCCCTAGTCCTCAGGTGCAAGCCACAATCCATAATAATATAGATTATTATTATTATTTTTTTTCACAACCCCCCCGGACACCGCATCCAACCCCCCCCCAGGGGCGGACTGACAACTCATGGGGCCCCCGGGCAATAGAAGATTATGGGGCCCCCGGCTTTACAGATGGCCACCACGCTAGGAGGCAGTGCAGAGGCGGGGCAGCTAAAATCTCTGGATTTTCACATCAAAAGCTTGTCGGTTTCGGACATATCAGGGACAGATGTAAAAAAAAAACACAGATGTTTACATACTGTCCCTGGTTTTACTGAGCCTGGCAACCCTGGTGGGGCCCCCTAGTGGCATGGGGCCCTCGGGCAGTGCCCAAGTGACTCAATGGTCAGTCCGCCCCTGCCCCCCCCCCCCTATTCCTGAACAGAAACAGGACATAGGGGACAGAGAAATGAGACAGGATGAGCTGAGACCTGACTGTATATAGGTCCAATAAAATAGTTGGCATTGTGCCAAATAGGTATTTTTCTTGACAGGAAGTTTATTTTGAAAAACTGATTTTTGCACATTTAGGCCTCGTACACACGATTAAATGAGTCTGTTCAAATTGGTCGGACCGACCGATTTGCACAGATCTGTCTGCTGGGATTTTGGTTTGCTCGCGTGTACACACGAGCAAACCAAAATCCCCGCCAGCAGACAGCGCGCTGACGTGTCGGTGACGTGGCGGTGACGTTGACGCCGCCACGTCACAGCACCAGGAAGTAAAACACTTCCGCGCATGCGTCGAAATCATTCGGCGCGTGTGCGAGAAGACATGTCTGCTGGTTAGCATACTAACCAGCAGACATGTCAGGCGGACGGGTTCCCAGCTGACAGATTTTAAAGCATGCTTTGAAATCTGTCGGGTGGCCAAATCCGTCTGTTTGCCCGTACACACGATCGAATCTGTCTGCTGAAACGGTCTAGCAGACCGTTTCCAGCAGACAGATTTGATCGTGTGTACGAGGCCTAACAGTCACATATTAGGGTATCTCCATGCAAAATATTGGCATTGGGCCAAAAATCACGGAGGTTTTTGTAAACACAGCCTTTGAAGACATCCCGGCAGGAGAACATATGAAGAACATAAACACTTTAAATGCTTTTAAGCTTAATCTGTGTATGAGCGATTGCAGTGATGCTGACACCCTGTTCAGACGCATAAACAAAAAATGTATAGTTTTAATATTTTTAGAAGAGGGGATACTGGATATTGCCCTAGAACACCTCTATAAACCTGTAACAGGGCTTGAGGGAAATTAATAGTTTAGTTATACTTGGAGCACCAATTTTACCTGATGTGCCATACCACTGCCACATACCATTTTCACTCCATGGTGATTGGTTTAGCAAATATGTTTTAGCGTCCTGGTGGACGAGGAGAGGGCATCCCTTTGTGGACTAGCCAATCTTTTGGAAATGTATCCTTCATGGCTGATGACTAACCTGGTGGATAATATCTTCAGGGTTATGTACCTTTGTGGTCTACGCAATTATGCTCCAGACCACATTTGCAAGCCCACCTGAGAGACACACCTACACATAGTTCAGCCCTGCTACAGTATGTAGTTACTCTTTGGAGGCCGGTTGTAAGGACGGTTGAGTTTGCACCTAGAAGGACACTCTGTATTCAGAGTTATTGGATCCTTTACTTGGGGTCAGTGGATATATTTATATATATAGGGCCATATTCAGGTAGATGAGAGCATCTTTGCTCTGGAGTAACGCTTCTCATTTACGTTACTCTGCCGAAATTTTAGGAGCAAGTGCTGTTATTCATGAAGCACTTGCTCCTAAAGTTGCGGCAGCGCATCGCAAATGAGCCGGCGGAATTCAAATTGGGCGGGTACGGGGCGTGTATTATTTAAACTATGCGCGATCCCGCGGCAAACGTACTGCGCATGCGTCGAGTGTCAATGCATCCCAGTGCGCATGCTACAAATTCTGTCAGTGAACGTCAATGACGTCACATCCCCATTCATGAATGTTTTACGCAAGCGACGCGTTTTTTTTTTTCCCGACGCGATGACGACGGCTATACTTAACATAGGATACTCCACTAGGGGGCTGCTTTATCTTTACGTCGCGTATCGCTTCCGGAAACGTCATAAAGTCACTGCGTCGCGCCCGAAAACGATCGGGAATTTCCGACTCCCGCTGATTAACATATTTTTTCAGCGTTAATCAGCGGGAACGCCCCCGGCGCCATTTTTAAGTTGAAGTAACGATGCGATGGCGAAATTCAATTACACTGCTCGCATCGGAACTCCAACCCGGCGTTTCTTGTTTTCTGGTTACAGAAAACAAAAACGCCGGCTTAAAGCGACAGTTAGGCTGGAGTATCACAGATACTCCAGCCTAACTCTACCTGAATCTGGCCCATAGAGATAGAGGGGTAGATTCACATAGAGATACGACGGTGTATCTACTGATACACCGTCGTATCTGTGAGATCCGACACTCGGATCTATGCGGCTGATTCCTCGAATCAGGTTCCGCATAGATCTCCCTTAGAGCCGACTGGTGTAAGTGAGTTACACTGTCGGATCTTAGGCTGCAATCTCCCGCCGTCCGCTAGGTGGCGCTTCTATTACTATACGCGACGAATATGCAAATGAGGAGAACCGCCGATTCTGAAACGAACGCCCGGCCGTCGTTTTTTTTTAACGTCGTTTGCGTTCGGCTTTTTCCGGCGGATCGTTACCCCTGCTATATGCGGGGTAAGTGCGGCGTATCCTATGTTATGTATGGCCGTCGTTCCCGCGTCGAATTTTGAATTTTTTACGTTGTTTACGTAAGTCGATCGGGAATACGGCCATACGTTAATAGCATTAACGTCCAAAACAATGACGTCCTTGCGATGTCATTTGAGGCAATGCACGCTGGGAAATTTAGCCGGCGGCGCATGCGCAGTACGATCGGCGCGGGGACGCGCGTGATTTAAATAGTAAACTCCCCCTAGCCGCGGAATTTGCATTCCGCCGGGGGATTTACGATCCGCCAGGGCAACTTACGAGGCAAGTGCTTTCTGAATACAGCACTTGCCTCAAAAACTGGCGCAGGCGGATCCTAAAAAGATAGATCACGTGGATCAAAAGATCCGCTGATCTATGTGAATCTACCCCAGAGGGTTTTTCTTGGTTTCACTTAAAGGGCCAGAAGTTGTTTTACTTCAACAGGTCAATCAATCAAGCAATAAGTTAGATTGATTGGCTGTTTTCAGCTTTCCAGGTTTTTTGCTGAGGTAGCCATCCTAGCATTTGAGGCTCACATGTGGAAGCAGACCAGGCCCCAAGACCAGGCGGCTAAGGATGCTGCATTTTACCCCAGACACTTGATGGTTCTGTGCAACTCACAGATTCCACCTAGTTCTGGCCCAGTATAGCTGGGAAAAATAATTCAACTTTAAGGACCCCAGAACGATAAGAGCAAGTGGTCCGCAGGGGTCATCTTCGGAATCAATGTGATCTTTTATGTCTGTCAGCCATTCTGGCCCCTCCACAGCCCTGCAGCCTGACACATGGAACGTGTCTTCAGTCACAAGTAGTTATGGCTGCCCTGGTGAATAAACATAGTCTAAGAGGCAAAGTTCACCACAGTTGGTTTTATAATATACCACTTCTTGTTTTACCTGCTACCAAAGGTGTTACCAAAGGCTGAACCTCCCTTCCGGAAATATAAGAGATATGTCCGGGTGCCCAAGTGAAGGTATCTGAATAGTGCTGGGGATGTAGCACTCAGATTTGGCCTCCTTGTTATGTTTTGTATGCAGGGGACAATTGTAGGACTATGGTAGGTGTCCTCACCAAAGCATGGTGGAGAGCTTTGCCCTGTGTGGTTTCTTTTTCCAAAGAGTGGTTCAGGTCCAGGGTATACCTCCTGAGTGATGGTGGTAGGTAATGGGAACATCAATTACCCTGGGCGGGCCAACTATAAATGTTTAAGTATTCACACCCGTCTGCTCAAAGTTTGGCCGGATATGGAGTTATTCCAAAGGCTAGGAATAACCTTTTTTGGGATTAAGCAGGAGAACAGGGTAAGGCAGTGTCACAGCATGACTGTATACACATTGCTCAACGGGACATTTGTCCCAGGTCATTTATGGCTTCCACTGATTTTCCTGATATACACAAGGGTTTTTGTAGATTCTGCAGTTATTAGTGCACATTGTACATTGCAGAATCAGCCGCTAGAGCCTCCACGAGATGCAGGCAGCACATAACCAAATGCCAGTACTAACACCAAAGTACAATAGCACTGCTAGATCATTATTAGATCTCCAGACACATACCACAGAGGGAGATTTGAGGGAATGACTCTGGAAAGTCATAGGTGGACTTTTCCTCAAAGAGGGGAAGCTAGTCCCCGCAGCTAGTCCATGCACAGCTACAGTGCCTGCCGCCGAGAATGTGTTTTTAGCGCGACCGCATCGCGCTGACTCTCGGCGACAGGGTGCCGACATCTCGCACTCGCTGGAATAGTAAAAGCACATTCCAGCGAGCGCGTCATAGATGCGACGGGGATCCGACGTGGATTCCCGCCAATTCTACACGTGGGCGGCGTTTGTTATGAATCCTGAAGGGGAAGTCCCCGCCGGATTTAAAAAAAAAATCTCGCATGGGTTCCCCCCTCAGGAGTATACCGGGCCCTTAGGTCTGTTATGGGTTGCAAGGAGACCCCCCTACGCCAAAAAAAACTGCGTGGGGGTCCCCCACAATCCATACCAGACCCGTACCCAAAGCACGCCAGCCGGCCGGTCAGGAGGGGAGTGGGGGCGAGCGAGCGCCCCCCCCTCCTGAGCCATACCGGGGAGCATGCCCTCAACATGGGGGGGTCAGGTGCTCTGGGGCAGGGGGGCGCACTGCGGCCCCCCCACCTCAGTGCACCCTGTCCCCATGTTGATGAGGACAGGGCCCCTTCCCGACAACCCTGGCCATTGGTTGTCGGGGTATGCGGGTGGGAGGCTTATCGGAATCTGGGAGCCCCCTTTAATAAGGGGGCCCCCAGATACCAGCCCCCCACCCTAAGTGAATGAGTATGGTGTACATCGTACCCCTACCCATTCACCTGCAAAAAAAGTGCAAACACAAATAAACAACACAGGGTATTAAAATATTTTATTATAGTTGGCCGCCAGGGGGGGGGGGGTGTATGGTCGCTTTTATAAAAGCGCCCCCCCCCCCCCCCGGCGGGCTTCTCCCGACATCTGCGGGGGGTGGGGTCTTCTCCTGCTCTCCGGGGGTCTTCTCCGCTCTTCGGGGTCTTCTCCGCTCTTCGGAGGTCTTCTCCGCTCTTCGGGGTCTTCTCCCGCTCTCCGGGGGTCTTCTCCGCTCTTCTTCCGCTCTCCGGGGGTCTTCTCCGCTCTCCGGGGGTCTACTTCTTCATCTATCTTCGTGTGTTAGCTCAATTACTAGCGGCGGCCAGTCCGGTCTTCTGTGATGTCTTCTTCTTCTTCCTCTTCCCTCTTCTTCTCCAGATGTTGACACAACGCTTCCTCCTGCTGCTCTGCCGGGCGCGCGGCTCGCAGCGACTTATATAGGCCTATCTTGTGACGTCGCAGTCCCATCATGCTCCGGTAGGTACCACGTGCTACCTACCGGAGCATGATGGGACTGCGATGTCACAAGATAGGCCTATATAAGTCGCTGCGAGCCGCGCGCCCGGCAGAACAGCGGGAGGAAGCGTCGTGTCAACATCTGGAGAAGAAGAGGGAAGAAGAAGAAGAAGACATCAAGGAAGACCGGACTGGCCGCCGCTAGTAATTGAGCTAACACACGAAGATAGCGGCGGCCAGTCCCGAAGAAGAAGAAGACCCCCGGAGAGTGGAGAAGACCCCCGGAGAGCGGAAGAAGAGCAGAGAAGTCCCCCGGAGAACAGAGAAGTCCCCCGGAGAGCGGGAGAAGACCCCGAAGAGCGGAGAAGACCCCCAAAGAGCGGAGAAGAGCGGAGAAGACCCCCGGAGAGCAGAAGACCCCTCGCAAATTTACCCAAGCTTGTTAAAGCATATATGTCACAGTGCATCACATATTTTAGGAATAATTCAAACATATCACACAAGGTGAAACATGAACACCTCCCGTACTACACCTTTCACTCATAAATACATTTTGGTCATCATGGATGTGTTCCATGATGAGTGGAAGCATTCAAATCCACAAGAGAAGACGCACAGACAGTGGCATACCCACGCAGGAAATTATTCCTATGTATGGATGTCCATTGCAAATAGGAGAGCCACAGGGGGATATTTCCATGGGATGGGAATGGGATAAAATGTTACCAGTAGTTCTTGCCAAGATCAGAATGACCCGGTAAAGCCACATGGTAGTTTCCATTTGAGATTCTTAAGGGTAGACCCTTTCCCACCCCTTGGGCCAGAATGCCCCTTATCTTAGAAGCAGGAGATCTTGATCGGATAAGGGAGGAAAAATGTCAGAAAGTTAATTGAAACTTTAGACCAAGTTGAAAGAAATGTTGCTCGCACATCTCTTCTTTCTATTCACAGAAACCAACACATCCCTTTGGACCTCCTACCGCTAGAAGTCGCGGTGACCCGGACAGCCATCTTAGTGGAGAATTCCCAAGCCTGGATCCATGCCAGTCAAGAAGGAAAGGTCGAGGTGGATTGTGCGAAGCAAGACAAGACACAGCTAAAACTTCAGTTCCAGAGGTGAAGCAGGTGTTATAAATCCTCGGAAAGCGAATACAGCAAAAAGACTTTGTTTTCTGCTCTGGATTCTGAGAAACTTTGGACACTCCTGGGGGTGACCACGCTTTTTAGTGTTCCCCCAAAATGGATTATAACTAACTGTATATATCACCTAGAAGATTTAGGTGTCATAAAAGACATCTGTGAAAAAGGAACTAACTCTAGCCATGTTGAAGGACATGCTAGAATGAAAAGAGAAAATCGGTGAATGTTTTACCGACAAAATGTTATTGGTAGAGTTTAAGTTTAAATACGCTTATGCTAGGAAATCAGGATATGACAAATGTTGGATATGTAATAAAATCCAAAGGTACCACTAGAATCCCTTTTTAGGCTTCAGTACTCCTCTAAAAGAGTACCCGACTTGTTTGTCTTACTGATGTCACAAGAACATTTTCAGACAATGCTTTTGTGTTCCAAGCCATGGGTAGAAGCCACTTCCCAGTTTTGTGCTTTAAGTTAGGTAATTCCACAAGAAGTGCTACAGCTTGCCAACATGCTGCACTTCCAGCAGCATCACGGGATAGCTCCTTCTTCCGTACCTCAGACCTTTTATTCCTAGACGCCAACCCACCTCTACAGTAGGACAATTGTTGTCAATTATAACATTCTCTGGTCTCTTTTTATGAGCTAAGGAGAATTTTTCAAGGGTTGTCTTTAGCCCTTGATTATACATACATCTGTTGCAAGGATGTTATCCCCGGATCCCTTTAGAATCCCAGGGATGGTGTTATTTAGCGGCCCTGGTCCCAGTAATAGGGATATTAGGTGATAGTAAGGGAGGACACCTTCTTAAAGCTGGTTTGTACCCCAGGTATCCTCTCAAACATATTAATAATATGGCCTGGGTCTGGTACCCTTCTAGTACAGGTTGGGAAATAGATTTAATGAAGAGGCTCAATAATTACATGGGTATTATTGATGATGTACTGGAGGAAAATTCTGATGATATTTCCAAATTAAATATAGAGACTAGAGCAATCAGGAACAATTAGAATTCCTGGCCATTGAAAGCATGAGTGCTACACTCAGGGCCTATGTGAAGTCACTGAGGACTATGGGCCAGATTCAGGAAAGAGATAAGACGGCTTATCTCCAGACGGCTTATCTCATAGAATCAGTAACGCATAGATTTCCATTGGATCCAACTGGCATAAGTCTCTTACGCCGTTGGATCTTATTTTCATATTTTAGGCTGGACACTAGGGGCCAGATTCAGGTAGAGTTGCGCTGGAGTAATTCGATATGCGCCGCGGAACTGTGAAGATGCGCCGTCGTTTCTATGTGGCCGTACCCACCAAACTAGATGCGCCCGAAAACGGGCCATTTCCGATCGGCTTAACTTTCCGGCGCCAGAGTCCCGTCAGCGCATAATTTCGTTTGGCGCATCAGTCGCGCCTATTGATTTCCCCTGCAAATATGCAAATGAGGAAGATTTCCCGATTCGCGAACGGATTAGCACCATACGCTGGCTACATGCGCCGCGCGTATCTCGTCCGTCCGGCGCAAAGTTATTTCTACAAAAGGCTGCTTTATCTTTACTCCAGACGGTCACAGGTCAGCAGGAGAGCAGCTACAGCAGCGTTACCGACGATAAGAGCTAGCTGAACAACCACACTTGCAAGGACAACACCTCTGTGTGCCAACATGCCAGGGGCAATCGTGGTCCTAGCACTACTGATGGGTCCCCCGGAACGAAGGAGGCGGGCACGTGAGAGGATATATCGCACGCGCATGAACCTCTTTGGCATGGGGGATGAGGAGGTGTATCGCCTCTTCAGATTCAGCCCAGATGCAATACTTGAACTAACCACAACCCTGCAGGATGACATCACCAGCAAGACACACCGCTCACAAGCAGTGCAGCCACTGGTGAAGGTCCTGGCAACACTCCATTTCCTTGCCAGTGGATCATTCCAGCGTACAAGTGGAGTGGTGGCTGGGATGTCACAATCCTCCGTGAGCAGATGTGTGCACCAGGTTGTCCCTGCAATCCTCAGACGCATGTCCAACCAGTTCATCAGACCCACCACTGAGGAGCTGCGGCTGAAGGCAATGACAGATTTCTACAGCATTGCCAGATTCCCACGCACTGTGGGGGCCATTGATTGCACACATGTGGCACTCAATCCCCCCCAGGAGACAGAGCACATATACCGCAATCGGAAGCATTGGCACTCCATCAACGTACAGGTGATAGCCGATGCCCAACGCCTCATATGGCACGTCCGTGCCAAACACCCCGGGTCCAGCCATGACAGCTTCATATACAATCAGAGCCCCATCCCAGCAGAATTCGAACAGAACATGTATGGGGACAGCTGGCTGGTTGGTGAGTGACATGGGTGGCAGGCATGACTATCCCCTCCCGTGATGCACATCAAAAGTGGTACTTGCACGACTAACATCCTCCTGTCTTTTACCTTACAAGTGACTCTGCATATGCACTGGGACCCCATCTCATGACTCCTTTCCGGAACCCCCAAACCAGAGGAGAGAGAAAATACAATGAAGCACACATCAAAACCCGTGCAGTGGTGGAGCAAACATTCGGGCTCCTGAAGTCCCGTTTCCGCTGCCTGGATAAGTCTGGGGGGGCCCTATTGTATTCCCCTACCTTCGTGTGTCAGATCATCGGTGCATGTTGCATTCTGCACAACTTTGCTATGAGAAAAGGCCTGCAGATTGACATACGTGATGACCTGACCCCCGACCCACACAGTCCCCACCTGCCAGAGGACACCCAGTCTGCTGATGGAAGAGCAGTAGGCATCTTTGGACACTAAACCAAAACATTAATCACACAGACAATGCACGCGTGTACACCACTGATGTCCCTAGATCACACACACCACATCCACATCACATTGGATTAGCCCAAGTCCAGCATGTAGGACTTGGGAGCAGCAACGCCAGCGTCAAGGCCCCAATGATGTCACTGTCCATTCCTTCACCTTTCACACGTCATTCATACAGCCGTGGGGTTAACTTCACCACCACGGCCGAGGGTGACACCCCTTACTGTCAGGAGTGCCACCCTCTCACATTCACACACCATTCACACTGCAACGTGTGCAGTATCAATAAGATAAAAATCTCATATCCTGAGTAAAAATCCAAATAAAATAAAAAGCTCATATCCTGAGTAAAAATCCAAATAAAATAAAAAGCTCATATCCTGAGTAAAAATCAAAATAAAATAAAAATCTCATATCCTGAGTAAAAATCAGACAAAAAAAAATAACAAAATCATCGGGGATGCCGGGGGCTCCTTCTTGCCGAACCTCTCTGGCTCCTCAGCTGCCTGGATGGAGTGGGTGGGGGTGGGGGGGCATCTGGAGGTGGCTGATCCCCGGGTGGGCCACTCCTGGCAGGTGTGGCCTGCATGCCCTCCAAGGCCATGGCTATCCGGGCGAGGTAATTGTTTGTCTGGCCCTGCATCCTGAGCTGCCGGGTCACTTGGTAGTGTTGGGCCCGCCAACTCAGCCTCCCCTGGTCCCGGATGGCAGCACTGTTTCCATGGATGGCAGCAGTGTTGGCCTGGACGGCTGCAGTGAGGTGCCTAATATCCCCCTGCACCTCCCCCAAACTGGTCACCACTGCAGCGCAGTTGCAACTCACATCCTGCACTGCGTTGCTTATCTGGCCAACGGAGCACAGGCTGTCAGCCACTTTCTCCAAGTGCCCAACTATGTCCCCCATTTGTTGGGTCTGTCTGGCGTGATCCCTCGCCAACTGGCCCTGGACAAGATCCGACACCCCCCTGGTCTTCTGGGTCGCCTTCCTGGGGCCAGAAGATGGTTGTCCCCGGGGGGATGGAGTCGCCCTTGAGGGGCTTCCAAGGATGGGGGAGGGGATGACAGACGGCCCAGGAGAAGGGGAGGAGACCTCCAACACTAAGGAAAAGTCCTGCTCTGCCACAGCAGGATCCTCCACAACCACCTCGGCAGGTGTGGTGTGGCCACTCTCCTCCTCCACCTCTTCACCACCCAGGGGCTCGTGCACAGGATGGCGTGGGGGGGATGGGGTGGACTGGCCGCCGACAGATGATGGCCCAGCTCCGTCATCTGTGGATGACACAAAGCAAACACATGTTGGTGGTCCCACACACTTGGCACATGTACCCTCCCCCCCCAAATGCAACACATCAAATAGGGGATAAAAAACACTTACCTGTCCTGGAGCCTTCCTCCACGGAGTCATAGCCAGGGACCCCCTCCACCTGCTCCCTCTCCAGGCAGCGAGAGACCACCTCCTCCTCCGCGGTCAGGGTGACCGGACATGGGGGACCACCACCTGTGCCCCATTCATGCCTCCTGATGGTGGCCACCTTGCCACGGACCTTGCGCCGCAGATCATTGATTTTTTTTTGGATGTCAGCAGCAGTCCGGGTGGAGTACCCCAAAATATTGACCCGGCCAGCAAGGGTGTCCAGGATGCCCTGCTTCCTCTCCCGGCTGGTCTTACGGCTTTTTTTGCCATGGAGGAAATGATTAAATGTCTCCATAGCGGAGATGATCACTGAGACCTCCTGGGCGTTAAAGTTTAGGTTCCTCCTCTCTCTAGGGGTAGCGGGAGCAGCCATCACAGCACAAATGTATCTTCCCTGGGGTGGGGGGAAACGGAAATACTTTTGCGCCGGAATGGCGTTTCCGTCTGCGCTTTTAAGCGCCCAACGGAAGGCATTGCGCTGACGTTTCCCGTGAAGTGGTGTCGACGTAAGTTGTGAGCATGCGCACAAGGGGGCGAGTGGAGCCGCACTCACTGTGCATGCTCCGTGGATGATGCGCTGAACGTAAGCCTCTGCGCTGGGCTCCGCCCATCATTTACATGTGATCACACCCACTTCCACTTGCGTCGGGTTACGCCAGCGCATTATCGTTACTCTGGCGCAAGTTTACGCGCAACTGCTATGTGAATAACAGTACTTGCGCTGAAAGGGTCGTCAGAGTAACGTAAATGAGAAGCGTTACTCCAGAGCAAAGATGCTCTGATCTACCTGAATCTGGCCCTAGGTGGCGTTCCCATCTAAAATATGCAAATGAGCGTATACGCCGATTCCTGAATGTGCGCCCTGCCGGCGTATCTGTTTACGTCGTTTACGTTAGGCCTATGCCTGGCCTAAAGTTATCCCTGCTATATGAGGCGCAGGCAATGTTAAGTATGGACGTCGGGACAGACGTCGTTTACGTCGTTTGCGTAAGTCGATTCAGAATGGGGCTGGCCGTACGTTACGTTCCCGTCGCTCTCATTGACAATTTGTGACGTGATTTGGAGCATGCACACTTGAAAACTTTCATGGCCGTTGAATGTGCAGTACCTTCGGTGCGGGATCGCGCTTCATTTAAATAATAGACGCCCCCTACCCGCCCAATTTGAATTAAGACGGGCCATTTACGCTACGCTGCCACAACTTTACAGGCAAGTGCTTTGTGAATAAAGCACTTGCCTGTAAAAGTTGCGGCGGCGTAGTGTAAAAAGCATACGCTACGCCCGCACAAACATAGGCGATTCTACATGAATCTATCCCTATGAGTGTTGCATAATACATCCGTTGAGATCCCTGATTATTATGAAATTATCACCCAACATAGAAAGGAGGTAAACAAGCTACAACAGGAGGCCAGGGATATTGCCAAAGCATGAAGCTCCTTTGGAAAAGGTTTAGATTCGGAGGCATTTTTTATGCTCACTCTTATAATGATCCTAATCTTTGCAGTAATACTTTACTTATGCTTTTAGTGTTGTATGTGTATAGTGGAAAGGGGGCCCAGCACCCCCCTAAGGATATAGTGCCTTATGCAATGTATCTGGAAGCTTATGAACGTGCTCAAGTGGGTTTATAAACACTCCAAGTAAGTAACTTGTATAGCGCTACAAATGCAAACTAAATCGCCTCAAAGCGCTGTATCAAATATCGTCGTCGAGCCGTGCTCCACAGTAGATCTATCTTAGGTCTTTTTCTAAAGGCCCGATGGTTCACTTCTATCCGAATGTCTGTGGGTAGAGCGCTTCATAGCCGCGGTCCTTGGACTGCGAGTCTTTGCTCTCCTTTAGATTTATAGCGGGACTTGGGACTTGTAGTTATTAGAAATCACAAATAAGTTGTAATTCTCTGTATTGCTAGGTATGTAGCGCTACCCCCGCATGAGCCGATCCCCCACTGTGCAGCTCTTAGCTTGGGATCCTCTTAGCAAAGGTTCAGGAGCCCAGCCAGTCGCTGGGGCAAGGATGGAGCTCTGCATGGTGCGCAACTTTGGCCGGGTAGGCAACAGCGGCGGGGTCCATGGATGCGCGCACGCTGAATGTGGGTGCCGCACCTGAAATTCCGACCCCTTGGAGGAAGAAGGCCTCAAGCCAAGGCGGCTGCCCCAGATATAACCTCCTCCAGCATGCCCAGCAAAGGAAACCACTCCTCTAATTGGCTGCTGGGGAAGGTGAGTCTGCCAGAACCCCTCTAGCGCCAACTGCCACCCAGGAGTGGAAACACACCCCTGGAGTGCAGACTAACCTACAGGACAGTTCTGAGATGACAGCGGCCTAAAATTCAGCAAATTGTGAATGAGAGCTGAATAACTCTCCCATTCCCCACTAACTTTAGCATAGCGCCCATACTGAAAGTAAGGGGGCGCTACAGGTGTATTACCACATACCCCATATATATATATATATATATGTAAGCTAGGTCACCATATATATGTAGAAATTCATTTTCATGAATTAAGAGTGGACTGAAAGGATATGAACCAGTGTGACTCCATTTTAGAATAAGTATCCAATTTATGTATACTTATTCAAGTCATATATTTGTTGAATACTGTTTCTCTCTCACTAATATCTCAGTAACTGTTTGGTTTTGGAACAAGCAATGTTCCTTGATTTCTATATTAGTGACCTTTAAATCTTATCTTTGTTGTTTTGTATTTTGTAGACAGGATTCTGTCTTAAGTGACGCATTTCAGTATATTGTTATGAGAAGCATAATAATTTTATTGATGTACTTTAGCATGTTATCGTTGCACCTGTTTAAATGACCAGTATTTTGCATTATGATGCTTAATATACTTGAAGTAATGTTATATAAAGCCATGAATAAAGATATATAATTAGATCTCTCTCTGAATTTGCCTATGAGTACATTCATTGATCGAAGAGGGGTCTCCGGCGCTGTACTGAGTAGGAGGAACACCGGGTCATATCGTGGTCGTACTGAGCCCCATTTTTCTTCAGCCCCCTCACCCCCTTATTCACCAAACTGATGAGAAGGGGCTCAAATAAGAGGCGCTGGTCCACGCTCATTTGGGCCATTTTGGCCATCACAAGGGTGTCATAGCCCTCTTCAGTGGTGGTAGGCTTCTGGAGGGTGGCCTGTGCGTTTCGAATCAGGCCCAGTGCTGCCTCACTCACCCTCATATCCCTCCTGGCCCTTCTTGTAGGAAGGAGGATGGGAGGCACCTGGCACCTTGTGCTGCCACTTGGCCCTGCCACCTCCTCTGTGACACTCACTCCTGCCACCTCCTCTGTGTCACTCACCCTGGCCTCCTCCTGCCTGGCATTTTCCTGACTCCCCTCCTGGCTGATGTCCTCCTGTGTATAAAAAAGGGACAGTTTGACTTTTGGGTTCAAAATTCACATACAATTTTCAGCTCATGACTGTTGCAAAATGATTTTCAAGAAATTGAAAAGCCAATCATTCTGACCCCAGCAGTTTGCATTCTTTTCTCCCCAACTTTTGTGGCCACTACTGACTAATGATATGGAAAACACTTTTAGCTAAAAAAAATCTTATTTTTTAACATATTAATATCTATTTTGCAGCATTTAAACCAAGAAAATTGCACATTTAAAATACTATACCTGGCTCCAGACAGCCAAATCCGGGTCTTCCTCCACGATGGAAGGCTCCTCTTGCTCCTGAGAGGGCTCACCTTGAGAAGGAGGATCAGCTTGGGTGCAGAGAAGGCTGGAGGCTTGGCTGGAGGGAAGGCTGCAGGGAATGCTGGAGGGAAGGCTGGAGTTTCTTCTTGTGGTGTTTCTTCTGGGTTATCTGGGGGGAAGGCTGGAAAAGGATTCCCTTGTTTCAAAGTGGTCATTCAGAAAGGACATTCTGCTCTAGTACCACAACTTTGGTACATATACCTGCCCTGCTGCTGCTCCAGACCTCATAGAATCCAGTACCTTGTTCTACTCACCCCTGTATGTGCCTCTCAAGGTCCCAATTTTAGTCCCCAGCTGTTCAGCTGTTACATAGGGCACCTTTGTGTGCACAAATGGGAGCAGGCTATTCAGTGCTGCTGTTCTTAGCACTTTATTTCTGTGTATTGGGTCTTTTGTGGCCCAAAGAACAGGCAGCTCCCTTAATTTGTCTATGAATTCTGCCAGGAATGGCTTTTCATTGAATCGATTAATCTTTTCTGCCAAACATAAATAAAGACAAAAAAAAATGTCAATCCCAGTCTATAAACTCGAGTAATCTTTATCCCCATATAGCCCTTAAGTGTTTTGGCAGTAGAGGCCACTGATGTCCCAAGTTCAAAGCACACCTTAGTCCACACACTAGTCGTTCAAACGTCTTCCTCCGCACCCCGAACATACGTACGACACATGTGTGTTAAAGCTTTATATACACTACGCATGCGTGACACTCCACACACGTCACCCGCCCGTGACATTCTTACTCGATGTTTCCCCGCCCCTTCTCTTTCGGCGCGCAAACGACATGGAGGAATTAGCTGACCAGGTGCGTTATACTATGCCAAGTTCATCCGAAAACTACGTCATGGCGGAATTAGCTGACCAGGTGTCAGATAATCGGCCAAGTTCATCCGAAAACAATGACCAAGTGTATGTAATGAGGCCTAGATCATCCCGAAAACCTGAAGTGGCAGTGTCACACAAGCAGGTGTCTCCAATTCGGCCTAGTTCTTCAAGAAACTACGACGTGGCAGAGTTTAATGAGCAGCAGGTGTCTGTCCTTATAACCTTATAAGTTTGTCTAACAACGACACACCAAACCGGGGCCTGATGACGATCCGTTAGAAATGCAGAGCAGCAGATATAAGGCAACTAACATGTCATACGTGGAAATGGCGGAAATAGTGGACATTTTTCAAAGGTCGGATTATGAAGCCAAGCATGGGCTCTATACCCACCCTAATGTAAGGAAGGCCAAAATAATGGAGAAGGTGTAAACCAGTCTGGATCGCCATTTTGGAATGAAACGTTCTAAGGAACAGCGCCGAAAGAGGTGGTCAGACCTCATTATTATCATTATTGTTTTTCCTAACTTGCATGTTGCTCCATGTTGTTGCTTTTGCATATAGGACCTTCCAAAATAACGTTTGTTTCAGACACATCCGTTCATCCACTACATACAATGGGCCAGATTCAGGTACATCTGCGCATTATTGGACCGGCGTAGCGCACCGCCTTTACGTTAGACTTGCGCAATGTAGCCGCGCAATCACTCTATTCTCGTCGCTTTTACGCAGAAATTTGCGCATGCGTAACGTTATTTCAGAGGCGTAAGGCGGAGTAATACAAATTGGGAAGGACGTGGGCGTGTTACATTGAAATGAGCCGTGACCCCATGCAAATGAAGGGCCGGCCGGCTCGCGCATGCGCGCTTGAAGGAGACCATGGTCAGCACCTCTGTGCGCATGCTCACAACTCGGGAACGGCGCAATCAGTGAAATTGGAAGTGGACTAGGGCAAATTAGAGAACTACGCAGACAGCATAAATAGACAGACACAAACGCACTCCCTTTGCAAAAGTACATCCCTTTGTATCCCTCCCTATACAGCAAGGTGCTTTTGTTCTGTTGTTTGTTAGCGTTTATTTGTTTGTTTGTGACGTGTCTTTGAGATATTTGGGGACTGTTTTGCAGAGTGATTTTTGTCTTTTATGTGTTTTCTTTGTTGTTTTTTTTGTAAAATTATATTTTTGCTGGGCTTATTTTTTTTTTTGCTGGTCTTTTTTTGGTTCTGTTTGTGTATGATTTGGGAATGTGGGGGTGACATTCCTGCCGAAAAAAGGGGTGTCACCCTCATTTGTGGTGGCTTGTGCCAATCCAATGTGATGGGGTGTGTGTGCTAGGGACCACAGTGGTGTGCATGCATGCATTCTCATTGTGCCATGATTAATGTGTGTGTTTAACGTGCAAAGATGCATAATGTGAGCTGGCATGAGATGGGGTCATGAGATGGGGTCCCAGTGCATATGCAGAGTCACTTTGAAGGGAAAAGACAGGAGGATGTTAGTAGTGCATGTGTCCCTTGTGATGTGTGCATCATGGGGGGGGGGGGCAGTCATGCCTGCCACCCATGTTACTCACCAACCAGCCAGCTGTCCCCATACATGTTCTGTTCGAAATCTGTGGGGATGGGGCTCTGATTGTATATGTAGCTGTCATGGGTGTCATGGGTAGTGTCATGTGTTGGGCTGGTGATGTCCTCCTGCAAGCTTGTGGTTAATTCCATGATGGCATGAGGGGTGAATCTGAAGATGCGAGACACCTCAGAATCACTCATGCCATAGATGTCTATGCGTGTGCAGTATATCCTCTACCATGAGGAGTGGAGATTGAGGGGCTTGTATCAGATAAGAATATTGTATTAGATTAGATTAAATTGTAAAGTTTATATAAGCAAATAAAAAGTAAAAAAAAAAAAAAAAAATCCTGTGCCCTCCTCAGTGCCCTCCTCAGTGCCCTCCTCCTTCTTTGCTCATCTAAAGTCAGTAGTATAGCTATGAGAATGGATGCCACTGGCATGTTGGCAAACAGATTGTTGTGCAACACGTGTGACTGTTCAGCTCCTCACTAACAGTGTTGCTTTCTCTGACATGTAGACGATTTTTCAAATTTTAGACCAGCTTTTATATGGTCTAATTTTAGACAGGACATTTTGCTGTTGCGAACACTGCGTAGCCTGCGCTGCCCCAACGTTCTTTTGTGGATCCCCGTAAGTCCCTCATTAGCATATTTGACTAGCAAATCAATGGTCTGTCTAGCGCAGTTTTGCGCGGATGGATGCGCCTGTCTAACAAAATTACGCTGGATAAAAAAAAGTAGATTTCTTGCGTATCTCGTTCTGGGGATGCCGTGCATCGAAACGCACGTGCACATTTAGACTTACGCCGCGCATCTCCTGTTACGCAGGCGTAATCGCTCTGTGAATCTGGCCCAATGTTTTTAGAAGAGACAGGGTTAACTTTTTTAATCTAGGCTTGATTATATTCCAAAACGATCTTTAAATAGGTGTCTAACTGATGTGTTTGGACCTACAATTCATATCCAAATTAGATCAGTCTTATTAAGGAGAGGACACTCCACAGCTTTAAACACATCCGCACTCAGGAGCACTAGTGTGTGCCACCAGAACAACCTTTTTAGGGTGACCCACACAGGTGCTCCTGTGCATTTTTATGGGTGTCTACATGTGTGAAACGTGTCCCAAAAAGGTGAGTATCCAAGAATAGAGTTTGCCAAAAAAACATGTCTTCTGCTTGTAACTAATCAAAACTTGTACCCCACTTCCAAGCAATGTTTAATATTTCATTTTTTTACCTCAAATATGTGTGTGTGATAAATATACTTTTTGTTTCTTTCTCATAGGGGACAGAAGACTGGGAGGATCCCACTCCTCTGAGCCACACAAAACTCGACCTTGCAAGGAGCCCTCTCCTCATCGCCCTCCTCGCAAGGATCCAACACCCACCCGCCCTCCTCGCAAGGAGCCAACACCCACCGCCCTCCTCGCAAGGAGCCAACACCCACCCACCCTCCTCGCAGGGAGCCAACACCCACCCGCCCTCCTCGCAGGGAGCCAACACCCACCCGCCCTCCTCGCATGGAGCCAACACCCACCCGCCCTCCTCGCAGGGAGCCAACACATACCCACCCACACAGACCTCAGGATGTGGAGGAAGGAGAAGGGTTTGACATTTCAACAACAGGTCAGTATCTGTCACTACAGCTATAATACGAGATGTAGGGCTGCAGATGTATAATTCCCCCCCCTTTTTTTTAGGGGATGATTATGTGCCAGAAGCAAGGCCTCCATCCTCCCATGCCAAGAAATCTCTTCCTACAAATAAAGGCCTGCAGGAGGGAGATGTCAGAAATCAAGCAGAAAATGTCCTTTATAGATAAAACCTTGAAGGACATAATGGAGAACTTGGGGGGCAAAAAAAAATAAAAAATGTTTGGGTTCCCAGTTTCACACACAAACTTTTTTTGTTTTTCAATCAAGCCAAAATTTGTGGATTCACACAGTGGGTCAACATGTGCTATCTGCCATCTCGGGATATCTATGTCCGTGTTTTGTGGGTGCAACCCCTTCCTCGCTACTCAAGTAGGTAAAAGGAAGAAGGGGTTACACTCACAAAACACGTCCATTGATCTACCATGATGGCAGATAGCAGATGTTGACCCTAGAAAGACTGTGTGCATCCTCAAAATTTGGCTTGTCCAGGGGTGCCAACACCCCATCGTAATATGGGCAGATAGACAATGTTGTTATAAAAAACAAATCTACGTTATTGCCTAGAGGTTCACATTGTTACATTTCGTGCTATATAAGAATCTGGTTTTATTTTTTGTTAAAAAAAAAAAGAAATTTGTCAGTTTATGGCAACTTCAAAAATAAAAACATGTGTGTGAATATGCACCAAGTAAAATTTGGGTCAAACCAACAAGTAAGTGTGTCTTGTTTTTCAAAATTTACCTAGAACTTTAGATGAGTTTACTTTTGGTGTTACCTGGGAAATGGTTGTTAGTTGATAATGAAAATACACTTGACACTTCATGTAGTACACTAGAAAAAATGAGTAGACAGCTAAAATAAACACAAGCGAGACATCAAAAATGGTTTGTAAACAGATTTTTTGATACAAAAGTATTAGATTGGCTTGTGGAGGAATGGCCCCCCCTACCCAGAAAATAGTCAACATATTGATCCCGGACTGCATGGGCACTTTGGGGGGGCAGGCCAGTACGGGCAGGTTCGATGCCTGGCAATGAAAGTTCAGCATTGGTAAGTCCAGCTTCGGGCCCAACCGTGGCCATATAGGTCGGAGACTGTCTCCGTAAAAAGTTGTGCAAAATGCAGCATGAAAATATGATGTACTTCCATTTGTACTCCACCACATGTAACAATGTAAGAAACAGGCGGAACCGGCTGGCCATTATCCCAAAGGCATTCTCCACAACTCTTCGGCCTCTGGCCAGCCGGTAATTGAACACCCTCCTCTCTGGGGTGAGGGTGTGCTGGGGGAATGGCCTCATGAGATGGGGTCCCAGGCCAAAGGCTTCATCAGCCAAAAAGACGAAGGGGAGTCCTTCCACATTTCAGCATCCGGTGGTAATGCTAGATCATCGCTCTGGAGACTAGTGTTGCTCACGAATATTCGCATTGCGAATATTCGTTACGAATATTGCATATTCGAGTATTCGCAAATAAATCGAATATCGCGGTGAATATTCGCTATTGCGAATATTCGTATTTTTTCAAATTTATTTTTAAAACAGATCACATCCTAGTGATCTCCATCGACGTCTAAAAGCATTGCTGGTATGATTAGAGACCCTGGGCCGAGTAGCTGAGGCGATCCTTTTATGTTGCCGAATATTCGCAATGCGAATATTCGTATTACGAATATTCGCGAATACTTTCTCTGCCCTTCTGTGTTTTGTGTATATATAAAAAAAAAAAATTAGCTTTAGTTTAGTCATATAAGTTTGTGTAAGTAGAGTTAGTGTTTAGTGCATATTAGTTTAGTAATCCAGGAAATGATCTCCGTTTTCGCGTGTTGACGAGAATTTCGCAATCAATTTCGCATTCGCATTAGCGAAATTTCGCAAATTTTTTTTTTTGATAAAATATCACGAATATTCGATATTAACGAATATTTCATGAATATTCTTCTATATATTCGTGAAATATCGCGAAATCGAATATGGCGTATTCCGCTCATCACTACTGGAGACGAAGCGCAAACTCCGTCTGCCTGAAGGTTTCCCCATCCGACATCCGGCCGTTCTTCCCCACATCCACATAGAGGAATTCGTACTGTGCTGACACCACCGCCATCAGCACAATACTATTGAACCCCTTATATTTATATAACTGGGAACCAGAACGGGGTGGTGGCACGATGTGGACGTGCTTTCCATCGATGGCTCCCCCGCAGTTGGGGAAGTTCCACCGCGTCGCAAACTCCGATGCCACACTCTTCCATTCCTGTGGCGTGGACGGAAGCTGTGGAATCAAAACAAACCAAAAATAAATGAATTCTCCACATAACATTGCAAGCATGTTATACAAAGAAATAATAATCATTCTAACATTTTTTTAAATGCTTGCCGACCAGCCGCCGCAGTTATATGGCGGCAGGTCGGCTCTCCTGGGCGAGAGCCCGTAGCTCTACGTCGGCACCTTAGCGGCCCTCCACTCGCCCCCGAGCCCTGTGCGTGTGCCCAGCGGGCACGATCGCCGCCGGGCACACGCGATCAATCGTTACAGAGCGGGGACCAGGAGCTATGTGTGTAAACACATAGCTCCCAGTCCTGTCAGTGGGGGAAACGCTGATCTTCTGTTCATACAATGTATGAACAAAAGATCAGTGATTTCCCCTAGTGAGTCCACCCCCCCATACAGTTAGAACACACCCAGGAACACACTTAAACCCTTCCCCGCCCCCTAGTGTTAACCCCTTTACTGCCAATGGAATTTTTATAGTAATCCAATGCATTTTATAGCATTGATCGCTAAAAAAATGCCAATGGTCCCAAAAATGTGTCAAAAGTGGCCGAAGTGTCCGCCATAAGGTCAAAGTACTGAAAAAAAACGCTGATTACTAGTAAAAAAAAAAAAAATGCCATAAAACTAACCCCTATTTTGTAAACGTTATAACTTTTGCGCAAACCAATCAATAAACGCTAATTGCGATTTTTTTTTAATGAAAAATATGTAGAAGAATACGTATCGGCCTAAACTGAGGAAAAAAAAAGTTTTTTTATATATTTTTGCGAGATATTTATTACAGAAAAAAGTAAAAAATATTGAATTTTTTTCAAAATAGTCGCTCTATTTTTGTTTATAGTGCAAAAAAATAAAAAACGCAGAGATACCACCAAAAGAAAGCTCTTTTTTGTGGTAAAAAAGGACACCAATTTTGTTTGGGAGCCACATCGCACGACCGCGCAATTGTCAGTTAAAGCGACGCAGTGCAGAATCGCAAAAAGTGCTCTGGTCATTGGGCAGCAATATGATCCGGGGGTTAAGTGGTTAAAGAGCATTTCACACCAAAAATATAAAGCACAATTATTACAGATGAGTTTGGGAGTTCAAAAAAATAAATAAAAAATGTTGGTGACCTAGACTTTAGAACTCATTTTAGAGGGGGGGGGGGGGCTAGATGCGTTTGGGAGTTCAACAAAAAAAAGATATTGGTGAACCTAGACTTTAGAACACATTTTAGAGGGGGGGATAAAGCATTACAATAAGTTGGGAAGTGACTAGGCTAGGTGTGTTTGGGCCCAGGATAGCATGCTGGGGAGGTAAGTGAATGGAAATATGCATGTAGGCCAAATAAGGGGCAAAGGGAGCTTACAGCGTGCACGGGGGCAAAGGGGGCATTCACAGCATATTACAATCATGGTAATTAGGGAAGGAGGAAATAAATACAATACAATAGCATTCATTAAATACATTAAATGTGATATTAAAGGTGACAACTTACCCTCATATAGTCGTCCTGCAGAACCTGGATAATGGCAGAGCAGGTATCTGGAATGATGAGGCCCAGAGCCTGGGGGGAGATGCCCGTCGTGAACTTGAGGTCCTGAAGGCTTCTCCCAGTGCCCAAATAACGTAACGTGGCAACTAGCCTCTGCTCAGCACTTATGGCTTCCAGCATAACGGTGTCCTGCCTGGTGATATATGGCGACACCAAAGCCAACAGGTGCTGGAATACAGGGTCAGACATCCTCAGGAAATTCCTGTAGTCATCAGGTTTATTTTCCTGAATCTCCCGCAGCAGAGGCATATGAGAGAATTGGTTCCTATGGAGCAACCAGGTATGGACTGGCCATTGGGACTACAGGGAGTTTCCTGGTTGGCGGTGGCTCAGTGGGCTGGCTTCAGTGACAGCGGATCGCTGCCCCCTCCGCTCTGCTGTCTCTCCCTTCCCGCAGCACTCACCTGGGGGGAACAGAGAAGCAGGTGGAGGACCAGAGGAGCAGGGGAGACGACAAAGGAGCATGGGGGAGGGGACAGACAGCTGAGTCAACAGCTATGGCCTGGGAGTTTTTCACTTCTGCCTAATCTTGTCCCATAAGGGGGGGCACCAAACTGATTCCTTGCCCCGGGTGAAATAATGTCTAGCTTCCCCACTGGTACTGCCTATAAGAATACCAGTACCAGCCGTTCTACTTGAATAAAGTAGAACGGCTAGTGGCTAGTGAAGGGGGAGAGGGGGCTTGGGTGGCCTGGTGAGTGTGCGGGATTTGTCCGGCCGCCATTGGGAGAGACCTATCAAAGTGGGCCAGTCTGGATGAAGTCCGGGGCCAAATTTTTGTCCCAGTCCAGCCCTGGGAGCAACCAATTCTTGGTCCATGAATGCCTCCTCACCCTGTTCATGGACTTGTCTAGGTCTAAAACAAGCAGACCTACAGACATCCACTGCACAGCACAAACTCGCCGACGACGAGAAGGCGCCTGAAACATGGCTAGAAACGAATTTAACGTCTAATCAGAACGCACTAAACAGACTGCTTTGAAGAACAGCAAGTCATATGAAGAACGACCTGACAAACAGAAACGAGCAGACAGGAACGCACTGTAAAACAAATACGACCTGACCGCACGTCCTGAAAGACAAGATACGAACCCACAAGCACAAACTGAATGGCAAAAATCGATCTGAAAGCACGAAGACTGAAAAGCGCAAATAGTCACTCACCAAACTTTTACTAACACGCGGCAACACGAGATTAGCAAAAGCAGCCCCAAGGGTGGCGCCAATGGATTCGTACTTCCCCTTTATAGTCGGACGTGGTGAACGTCACCGTGTTTGAGAACGAGGAGATTTGGTCTTTACCGTGTGAACGCAAAGAAAGCCTGTTGAGTTTCTCGACAAGCCTAACAAGGAACTCGTCGAGGAAAACGATGTGTCTCGTCCGACGAGTTTCTCGGTCGTGTGTACGAGGCCTAAGGCTCCATTTACACCTGAGCGTAGTGCAGCGACAGCTACTCCACTGCATTTTTTTTTTAGTTTATTTATGGCGTTTTTTTAGAGCAGCACTATTCATTTGAATGGGCCTCCTTCTTGTCCAAAAAAGGGTAATTTACCAAATTTCAGGCACATTTTGTCGCTTGATGTTTGCACCAATATTGCACCGTGTTTGGGAAATAATGGCATCACAAATGCGTCCAGTGTTTTGGCACTATTCCATAGTCACAGGCAGAGTTGCGCGATTCAGCCCCATGATTCGAGTACGCTCAGGTGTGAATGGAGTCTAAGGTGTCCTGCCTTTTTGTCTGAACATTGTATGCTGGTGATATCTTGGACTGGATTTATGTGCAATAGGAGATTTAATTCTTCCCCTTTCTCAAACTTCTGTATGCAAATTAAAAGGAAATAAAAACATTTCCTTTTAGTTTGCATATAGAAGTTTGAGAAAGGGGAAGAATTAGGCCAAAACAATCCTAACTAAGCTTTAGGTACACAAACTTGTTTAACATGTTAATCTTTATTATGCTAGATAATTATCACAATTCCAGAAAACAAATACAGGTACAGGTAAACTGCTGAAGGAATGCGCCGACATCCTGGCACCTCCTATCACACAGCTTATTAACCAATCTTTCAGGGAGGGCATAGTGCCCTCCCAGTTGAAGGAGGGCATAATTCAACCCATCTTGAAGAAACCCACCCTGGATCCTAAGGACCCACTCCACCGGCGCCCCATAACAGGCCTAAACGTTCTCTCCAAGGTAATGGAGAAAGTAGTGGTACAACAGCTGCAACAGCATCTAAGACACCCACAACCTACTTGATCCATTTCAATCGGGATTCCGCCCCGGACACGGGACGGAAACAGCATTGCTTAAGATATGGGACAATGTTCTCGAGGCCGCAGATGAAGGAGAATCTTGTCTTCTGGTTCTGCTGGACCTAAGCGCAGCCTTCGATACAGTAGACCACAAGCTTTTATTGACTCGGCTGGCTAAAGTAGCCAAAGTCGCAGAAGGCGATCTATCTTGGTTCTCCTCTTTTTTGGAAAACCGATCGCAAATAGTGAAGTTGGGACCCTTTACTTCTGAAAAATGCACATTATCGTGCGGAGTCCCTCAAGGATCCCCCCTGTCGCCGATGTTATTCAACATCTATCTTCGTCCTCTTTTTGAAATCATCAGCAGCCAAAAACTGCTCTATCACTCATATGCAGACGACACGCAACTATATTTCCGCATTTGCAATAAGAAGGATCACCGCCTCAATCTAGAGATATGTCTCTCTTTGATAGAGGACTGGATGACAAAGAGTTATCTTAAACTCAACGGAGCTAAAACAGAACTTCTTCTGTTTCACGCCAAGCATATGAATCAATCTACCACAACTTGGACCCCCCCACCCATTCTGGGCAAAATCATCACCCCTAGCGCCAAAGTCAAAAGTCTCGGGGTCATCTTTGACTCCTACATGACAATGGACGCACAAATAGGGTCAGTAGTCAGCGGATCTCACCATCTGCTGCGCCTACTACGCAGACTTACTCCTTTCATCCCCAAAGAAGACATAGCAGTCATGGTGGGAACAATTGTGAACTCCAGATTAGACTATGCACATGCCCTTTACCTCGGACTCCCCAAGTACCAAATCACTCGTCTACAAGTCGTTCAGAATATGGCCGCTAGACTTGTGACTGGGAAAAAACCCTGGGAATCAATCTCACCTTCACTGAGATCCCTTCATTGGTTACCAGTAAAAGACAGAATCACCTTTAAAGCACTCTGTCTAACGCATAGATGTATCCATGGGAATGCTCCCCATTATCTAAAAAATAAAAGCTCATAACCCCAATCGCGTTCTGCGATCCACCAATCAAAATCTACTCCAGATACCGAAAGCCAACTACAAGTCCAAAGGAGATAGAAGATTCGCTGTCCAAGGTCCTAGACTATGGAATGCCTTACCAACCAGCATTCGGTTGGAGGAGAACCACTTAGCATTCAGGAGAAAGATCAAGACTCATCTCTTTTCATTTAGAAGGAGACAGGAACAACAAGCGCCCAGAGGCGATTTACTTTGCATGTGCTGCGCTATATAAGTTTTCATTCATTCATTCATTCATTCAGGTTATGCAATTTTAAATACAATTTATTAATTTTTTTGATTTAAACCTCTTTTATTTTAAAACGAAATAATAATACATTATACAATTGTAGTAGTACATAATACAATTATAATACATAATACAAATAAATCCGCTCAACATGCAGATGCATACCGTCATACACCCCCTCTAGACTTAGGGTACCATCCAAAACACTGCTACAAAGCGAAAAAAAAAAAAAAAAAGAGAAAAATACAAAAAAAAGTAAAGGAAAAAAAAAACCCCGCCCGGAACACTCTCTATTGTTCTACCTTCCTACTCTCCCCCCTTCATATTCAGGGTGTCATCTGTAGTGTTAGCCCCTACCCTCCTCACCCCTCTGTCCTAGAGTCCAAAAAGGATTTCCAGGAGGTCCAAATTCTTAAATATCTTTCCTGTTGATGCTGTGCTGTCAGTACTAGTTCTTCTAAATTACTAATTTCCTTCACTTTACTTATCCACATCTCTATAGTTGGTGGGAATGGTGACTTCCACTTCTTTGTTATGCACGCTTTTGCAGCCTCTAGTAGGTGACATATGCTTGTCTCCCTATACGCTTTCTCTGAAATTTGGTTTACATGTAGGAGATAGAATTCTGGATCTTCCGGTATCTCATATTCTGAACAGGTCTGAAGGGTCCTTTTAATCTCCAGCCAGAAGCTCCTTAGCAAGGGACAATCCCAAAATATATGTAGCATCGTTCCTTTACTTCCCTGGCACCTCCAACATTTGTCTGACACCACAGATTTTGTTTAATCTTTCCGGTGTCCTATACAATCTCGCAAAGATCTTATAATTTGTCTCTTGTATCCTTGCACAAATTGATGTTTCATGCGTTCGTTTGTATATACGTTGTCGCTGTTCCATACTAAATACCTTTTTTAATTCCTGTTCCCAGTCTTGAACACACTTCAAAGGATGGCTCCCTGACTGTGCTAATAGTTCATAACTTATTGAGAGAGTATGTGTTAATGTTCCCCTCTCTCTACACATTTTGTCAAGTCTCATAAGTGGTCTCTCAAAAACCCCCGGGTTTGGTAATGTATTCAGGAAGTGAACCATCTGGAGCGCATTCCAGAACTTTAGACGGAATATGTTCTCTTGCTCCATCAGTTCGGCTATTGTAACCCATCTTCCCATTCGAATATAGTTCACTACCTGTTTACACTCCCCATCCCTTAAGGTGGAGTTCCGGCTACAATTTCACTTTTTAAATATAGATACCCCTGTAATACATAAGCTTAATGTATTCTAGTAAAGTTAGTCTGTAAACTAAGGTTTGTTTTGTTAGGTTGTTACAGCATTTAGTTTATAAAAAATAAATTGACTGGGGCCATCTTAAGTGTGGGCATCATGGAGCCAGACTGTATGACTTCCTGGATTTCAGCCTTGCAGATCTCGCACATGCTCAGTGCTGCACAAGCAATGTAATAGTGTCAGGTCAGGTTTCCATAGCAACGGGAGGAACTTGCTGCCCCTTATCTATGCAAAACTCTCCTCCCCTCCTCCCTCCAGGAACCAGTACATATACTAAATCATTTGTTTCTATATATATATATATAGATACTAGACATTTGCGCCGTCACATCGCGCCAGCACATTGCATGGCCCCAGCACATTGCATTACACCTGTCAAATTGCATCACATCGCACCAGCACATTGCAATGCCCCCCCAGCACATCGCATTGCCCCCGGCAAATTGCATCACATCGCACCAGCACATAACATTGCTCCGCCACCAAATCGCATCGCCCCAGCACATTACATCACCCCGCCATCAAATCGCATCGCCACAGCACATTGCATTGTACCCGTCAAATTGCATCACATCGCACCAGCACATTGCAATGCCCCCCCAGCACATCGCATTGCCCCCTGCCAAATTGCATCGCATCACACCAGCACATTGCATCGCATCGCCAGAGCACATTGCATTGCCCCCCACCAAATCGCATCACATCGCACCAGCACATTGCAATGCCCCCCCACCAAATCACATTGCCCCAGCACATTGCATTGCCCCTGCCAAATTGCATCGCCCCCCCACCAAATTGCATCACATCGCACCAGCACATAGCATCGCCCCGCCACCAAATCGCATTGCCCCAGCACATTGCATCACCCCCCCACCAAATTGCATTACCCAAGAACATTGCATCGGCCCCCTTCCAAATCGCATTACCCCAGAACATTGCATGCCCCCCCCCTGCCACAGCACATTGAATCGCCCCTCGCCAAGTCATAACACTGACCGTGTCATACATCACCACTACACCCCCCCTTCTCACTACTCATACACTTATACTGTCTGATCATAACACTGACTGTGTCATACAACTTATACTGTGTGAAGAGAAGGGGGTAGTGGCGATCGCCGAATGTATGACACAGTCAGTGTTATGATTGCACAGTATAAGTGTATGAGTAGTGAGAAGCAGGGGGGAGGGGGTTTGCGATCATCCAAATGTCTGCTAACACACTGTCATCGCACAGTAAGATGAGATGGGGGGGGGGGTTGAGTGCTGCCATTCGCCGAATGTATAACACACTGTTAGAAGTTGAGATTAGAAGCGGGGGAGAAGGGGGGGTGCCGACAAGGAGGACTTGATTTCTTACCACTTCATTCTTTCTTCTTTCTCCCTCTACATGTTCTCTAGCGTTCTGCTCCATAGTACCAGCAGGGAGGAAATGAGCCACCCCTCTATACATGACTGACCAATTAGGAAAAGGGAGGGCGTAGTTTAGGGAAATCTGTGCTTTGCAAAGTATCAGTGCTTTGCTTGGACTACGGCTAGCTCCAAAACATCTCCCAGGAGGCATAGTGCTCAGGCATCCTTTTCCCCCTGTTGAAGGCCTTTTCTGCGTCTGTGTTCAGAAATACGCATTGCGTCTGAATGAATGAAAACTTATATAGCGTGGCACATGCAAACTAAATCGCCTCTGGGCGCTTGTTGTTCCTGTCTCCTTTGGTATCAAAAGAGATTAGTCTTGATCTTCCTCCTGAATGCTAAGTGGTTCTCCTCCAACCGAATGCTGGTTGGTAAAGAGTTCCATAGTCTGGGACCTTGGACCGCAAATCTTCTTTCTCCTTTGGACTTGTAGTTGGCTTTCGGTATCTGAAGTAGATTTTGATTGGTGGATCACAGAACGCGATTGGGATTATGAGCTTTTATTTTTTCGCATAGATATTGGGGGGCTTTCCCATAAATACATCTATGCTTTAGACAGAGTGCTTTAAAAATAATTACTGGCAACCAATGAAGGGTTCTCAGCGAACAGCGAAGGTGAGATTGATTCCCAGTGTTTTTTCCTAGTCACGAGTCTAGCGGCCATGTTTTGAACGACTTGCAGACGAGCGATTTGGTACTTTGGGAGTCCGAGGTAAAGGGCATTTGCATAGTCCAGTCTGGAGTTAACAAGTGTTCCCACCATGACTGCTATGTCTTCTTTGGGGATAAAAGGAGTAAGTCTGCGTAGTAGGCACAGCAAATGGTGAGATCCGCTGACTACTGACCCTATTTGTGCGTCCATTGTCATATAGGAGTCGAAGATGACCCCGAGACTTTTGACTTTGGCGCTAGGGGTGGTGATTTTGCCCAGAATGGGTGGGGGTGTCCAAGTTGTAGCAGGTTGATTCATACGCTTGGCGTGAAACATGAGAAGTTCTGTTTTCGCTCCGTTGAGTTTAAGATAACTTTTTGTCATCCAGTTCTCTATCAAAGAGAGGCATGTCTCTTGATTGAGGCGGTGATCCTTTTTGTTGCAAATGCGGAAATACAGTTGCGTGTCGTCTGCATATGAGTGATAAAGCAGTTTTTGGCTGCTGATGATTTAAAAAAGAGGACGAAGATAGATGTTAAACAGTACCGGCGACAGGGGCAATCCTTGAGGGACTCCGCACGATACTGTGCGTTTCTCAGAAGTGAAAGGTCCTAACTTCACTGTTTGCGATCGGTTTTCCAAAAAAGAGGAGAACCAAGATAAATCGCCTTCTGTGACTCTGGCTACTTCAGCTAGCTGAGTCAGTAACAGTTTGTGATTGACAGTGTCGAAGGCGGCGCTTAGGTCCAACAGAACCAGAAGACAAGATTCTCCTTCGTCTGCGGCCTCGAGAGCATCATTCCATATTTTGAGCAATGCGGTTTCTGTCCCGTGTCCGGGACGGAAACCCGATTGAAATGGATCAAGTAGCTTGTGGTTATCTAGATGCTGTTGCAGCTGTTGTACCACTACTTTTTCCATTACCTTTGAGAGTACATTTAGGCCTGGTATTGGACGACGGTGGAGTTGGTCCTTGGGGTCTAGGGTGGGTTTCTTCAGGATGGGTTGGATTACGCCATCTTTCAACAGGGAGGGCACTATGCCTTCCTTGAAAGACTGGTTTATAAGCTGCGTGATAGGAGCAGCCATGATGTCGGCGCATTCCCTCAGCAGTTTAGTGGGGATGATATCATTTGGCGCTGTGCCGTTTACGCAAAGTACCAATGATATTTTTTGCGGCATCGATAGAGATGGGTTCCAGGGTGAACTTACCTGATTGTGGTGAATTACTGTGGATATTGTGTGAAAAATGGAAGGTGGTTTTGAAGGACTGGTCAGGGCCGATCCTAGGCGGGTGCACGGTGTGCACTGCACCCAGGCGCCGCAGGCTGGGAGGCGCCAAAGAGCCAGAGTATCCTGATGTGAACTGCTTCGCGCCCGCGGCAGTGTGCCAAGTATATAAGCCGCATATTAGCCCGGCGCTCCTGCGGTCACTGTACCTAAAATGCAGCTATTCCCCGCTCCACGGCAACGTGCATATTGGATGCCCGCTCGCCTCCCCGCTGCATATGGTGATTCATCTGCCCGCTATTCCATAGGAGGAGGTAGGCTAGATCTCCCCCACCTCCTCCCCATGTCCCGCCTGTGCCCGCCCACAACCCCTTCGTGCAGCCAATCTGTGCCTAGGAAGGGGTGTGGGCGGGAGATTTAGAAACAGCCAGCCAGTGATCTTCCCTGTCATGCCTGTTGTCGCTGCCTGCAGTGCTGCACAGACATACCGATCATCCCCCCACCCGGCGCCACCGCCCGCTGTATTACCCCCTTCCTAGGCACAGATTGGCTGCAGGAAGGGGTTGTGGGCGGGCACAGGCGGGACATGGGGAGGAGGTGGAGGATATCTAGCCTACCTCCTCCTACGGAATAGCGGGCAGATGAATCACCATATGCAGCGGGAGGGCGAGCGGGCGTCCAATATGCACGTTGCCGTGGAGCGGGGAATAGCTGCATTTTAGGTACAGTGACCGCAGGAGCGCCGGGCTAATATGCGGCTTATGCGAGCGGGCGGCCAATATGCACACAGTGACGGGGGTGGGGAAAATGCCTGTGCCTGTATATTCCATAGGAGGAGGTAGGCTAGGTCTGCCCCACCTCCTCCCCATGTCCTGCCTGTGCCCGCCCACAACCCCTTCGTGCAGCCAATCTGTGCCTAGGAAGATGTGTGGGCGGGAGATTTCAAACAAGCCAGTGATCCTGCCATGTCACTGCCTGAGTCAGAGTGCGTGTGACTGTGCCTCTGAAGATGATGCAGACTGGGTGAGTGATCTCTCCCCTCTCTAAATGTGCCATAGCTGTCCAGCCTTCCGTGTGCCTTAGCCTTCCATGTTCCATAGCCTCCCATGAGCCATAGCCTTCCATGTGTCATAGATGCCCAGCCTTCCATGTGTCATAGCTGTCCATCCTTCCATGTGTCATAGATGCCCAGCCTTCCATGTGTCATAGCTGTCCATCCTTCCATGTGTCATAGCTGTCCATCCTTCCATGTGTCATAGCTGTCCATCCTTCCATGTGTCATAGCTGTCCATCCTTCCATGTGTCATAGCTGTCCATCCTTCCATGTGCCATAGCTGTCCATCCTTCCATGTGTCATAGCTGTCCATCCTTCCATGTGTCATAGCTGTCCATCCTTCCATGTGTCATAGCTGTCCATCCTTCCATGTGTCATAGCTGTCCATCCTTCCATGTGTCATAGCTGTCCATCCTTCCATGTGTCATAGCTGTCCATCCTTCCATGTGTCATAGCTGTCCATCCTTCCATGTGCCATAGCCGTCCATGTGCCTTAGCCTTCCACGCGCCATAGCCTCTCAGCCTCCCATGAGCCATAGCCTTCCATGTGCCTTAGCCTTCCACGCGCCATAGCCTCTCAGCCTCCCATGAGCCATAGCCTTCCATGTGCCGTAGCCTTCCAGCCTTCCATGTGCCGTAGCCTTCCAGCCTTCCATGTGCCGTAGCCTTCCAGCCTTCCATGTGCCGTAGCCTTCCAGCCTTCCATGTGCCATAGCCTTCCGGCCTTCCATGTGCCGTAGCCTTCTGGCCTTCCATGTGCCGTAGCCTTCCATGTGCCATAGACTTCCATGTGCCACAGTCTTCCATGTGCCACAGTCTTCCATGTGCCTTAGACTTACAGGGTTCCATGTGCCATAGTCTTCCATGTACCATAGTCTTCCAGCCTTACATGTACCATACTAATCCTTCCTGCCTTCGATGTGCAATAGTGGTTCTTCCTTCCATGTACCATATTGACCCATCCTTCCTTTCTTTCATGTACCATATTGACCCCTCCTTCCTTTCTTCCATGTGCCATAGTGTCCCCTCCTTCCTTTCTTCCATGTGCCATAGTGTCCCGTCCTTCCTTTCTTCCATGTGCCATAGTGTCCCGTCCTTCCTTTCTTCCATGTGCCATAGTGTCCCCTCCTTCCTTTCTTCCATGTGCCATAGTGTCCCCTCCTTCCTTTCTTTCATGTGCCATAGTGTCCCCTCCTTCCTTTCTTCCATGTGCTATAGTGTCCCCTCCTTCCTTTCTTCCATGTGCCATAGTGTCCCCGCCTTCCTTTCTTCCATGTGCCATAGTGTCCCCTCCTTCCTTTCTTCCATGTGCCATAGTGTCCCCTCCTTCCTTTCTTCCATGTGCCATAGTGTCCCCTCCTTCCTTTCTTCCATGTGCCATAGTGTCCCAGCCTTCCTTTCTTCCATGTGCCATAGTGTCCCCTCCTTCCTTTCTTCCATGTGCCATAGTGTCCCCTCCTTCCTTTCTTCCATGTGCCATAGTGTCCCCTCCTTCCTTTCTTCCATGTGCTATAGTGTCCCCTCCTTCCTTTCTTCCATGTGCTATAGTGTCCCCTCCTTCCTTTCTTCCATGTGCCATAGTGTCCCCTCCTTCCTTTCTTCCATGTGCCATAGTGTCCCCTCCTTCCTTTCTTCCATGTGCCATAGTGTCCCCTCCTTCCTTTCTTCCATGTGCCATAGTGATTCTCCCCTCTCTCTCTCCCTAAGGGGTCATACCAGATGTATTGAAGTATTTTCTAAATTATTGTGTTGAGGTTTATATGTATCTCTGAGACTCCCAGCTTGTGGCATAGCTATCAAAGTATATGTAGTGGGGTATTTAAGCTGCATTTGGTGGACACTGATAAGGCTACATTGATCTCTTGTATCATTTTTGCAGTCTCTAACCATTTCTTGTATCATGTCTGCAGTCCCTGACCATCTCCTGTCATATGTCTGCAGCCTCTGACCACCTTTTGTGTCATGTCTGTAGTCTGACCATCTCCTGTATTATGTCTGGGGGTTGTTTCTAACAGAGGCCCTCTCTGTGTGCATTAGAGAGCCCCCACCCTCCATGTCCCATTAGCGTACTTCTTGCTCTTTCTGTATTTTGTTTATTGTTAAAAGATCATGGGAGAATCCCAGGGTAACAAAGACTCCTTTGGGGAGCATTTCTGTGTGAGTCGTTGCCACAGAAACACTTGTAAAGAGGAGGAGTTAGTAAAGATAACCACACCCATATGGGGGTGCCAAAAATATTTCTGCACCCAGGCGCCTGTGACCCTAGGATCGGCCCTGGGACTGGTTTAGTGATCGCAAGGTGATTCCTGTGGATCACCGTCAGTCCTCCTCCTCTTTGCCCTATACTGTTTTCCGTTATAATACGGTAGTTTTCTGGCACCAGTTCTCCTAGAATGGTGTTACAGTTGGCTGTAAGCCAGCTCTCTGTAATAATGAGGCAATCTAGATCGTGTTGTAGAATGAAATCCGGATTTCCAGTCAGTGTTTTACTGCCGATCTTGTGTTGATCAAAGCACATGAGATGTGCTTAGGCTGGGGTAAACAGCTGAAATTTTTGACAGTCGATCGCCGATCGATTCTCAGTAGTCGCTCAGTTCTTAGTTTTTTTTTGGTGATGGCTGGCAGTATTGCGGCGAATCGCCTCAGACCCAAAATGGTTTCTGCAGAATATTGCTGATTCGCCATGGTCGCCAATCACCGGGGGGGGGGGGGGGTGGGGTTTTCAGGGCAACGGAGAGAGGAATTAACTTAATCCTCTCTCCTGGCTTGGTCCAGAGGAAGGCAAAAAAAGACCCTGGCTGTGCTGTGCCAATATGCTGTGGCAGGGGCAAAAAAATTCCTTCCTGACCCCTTGAGAGGCGATCGGGTAAACCCTGGATCAAATTCTGTTTGTGTTGAGAAGGGAGTTGAGTGGGGATGAGAGGTGCCCTTGTTGTTGGGTGTAGCAAGATGGCTGCCGATCAGGCCACAGGATCCAGCCTAGGTGCTGCCAATTGGATGGATCGGTGATGCCGGGGGATGCTGGATCTATACCCAGACGAAGAAGGTATCCTTCTGGGGTAAGGGGGGGGGGGGGTTTCCTGGCCTGTTAGGAGGCGATAGCAGAGTGAGGGGAGCGGCGTGGCATTAGGCCGCAATGAAGCCGCGGTCTTTCCTAGATCGTGGCAACCGCGGTTCCCCACAGGCTGGCAGGGATTGAGGCGGGGAGGTGGTGGGGGGGATGCCACAGTGGTGATGGTGATGAGGGGGTACAGAGGTGGGGGGAAAGGAGCAGGGGAGAACCGTGGGGCATGGGTGGCTGCGGCGGCTTGTCCTGAAAAGGACAGCCGCCAACGGACCCAGTAAGGCTCTTCTCTGATGTAAGAAGAAGGAGCCAGGGGAAGCCTGGGTCAGTGGGCAGAGGTGGTCAGAGGCGAGCGGGTAGCGAGCGGATAGCAATGACGGGGAGGTGGAAGCCCTGCCTGTCTGTGAGACCTGGAACCACATAGTGGGAGGACCCTGCTGCCTAGCTGTACTATCCCTGGGAGAGAGCCGACTCGTGTGAGAGCATCCTGCTCTCTCAAGCTCTAACACTGAACTGCTGTGTTGTGTTTACTATCTGCACCAGGTTAATGGCTTTTATAGTGTTATCGCGTGCCTCCCGTGTGGGGACGAATCCCACCTGGTCCAAGTGTATCAGGTCTGGGATATGCTGTTGTATCCTATTTGCCAGAACCTTAGCGAAGATCTTTTAACATCCAAATTTAACAGAGAGATCGGCCGGTAGCTTCCGCATAGGCCCAGATCTTCCCCCTCTTTTGGTATCACCGAAATATAAGCTAATAAAGTTTCCTTCGTTAGACTAGCCGATGTCCCTAATGCGTGAAATAATTTAGTCATATATTTCGATATCGAAGGGAACAGGATTTTGTAGTATTGACCCGTGTAGCCATCGGGTCCAGGGGCTTTCCCCAGTTTCATTGAACTTACTGCCGCTTTAAGTTCCTCTTTAGCTATAGGGTCGTCTAGCTTCTCTTTGTCTGATTCTAATAATTTTGTCCTTGCTGATTCCGTAAGATACTGATCAATCTGTTCTTTAGTCGGGGGCTTACTCTGTATGCTATAGAGAGAGCAATAATATTCTTGAAACTCTTTCGCTATGTCATTTGGTTTTGAAACCTTATTTTTTTTATTTTTTTAGGGGATGATTAATTATGTGCCAGAAGCAAGGCCTCCATCCTCCCATGCCAAGACCCAAAATCTCCTCCTACAAATAAAGGCCTGCAGGAGGGAGATGTCAGAAATGGCCTTTATAGATAAAACCTTGAAGGACATAATGGAGAACTTGGGGGGCAATTAAAAATGTTTGGGTTCCCAGTTTTACACACAAACTTTTTTTGTTTTTCAATCAAGCCAAAATTTGTGGATGCACACAGTGGGTCAACATGTGCTATCTGCCATCTCGGGATATCTATGTCCGTGTTTTGTGGGTGCAACCCCTTCCTCGCTACTCAAGTAGGTAAAAGGAAGAAGGGGTTGCACCCACAAAACACGTCCATTGATCACCCATGATGGCAGATAGCAGAGGTTGACCCTAGAAAGACTGTGTGCATTCTCAAAATTTGGCTTGTCCAGGGGTGCCAACACCCCATCGTAATATGGGCAGATAGACAATGTTGTTATAAAAAAACAAATCTACGTTATTGCCTTGAGGTTTATGGCAACTTAAAAATAAAAAACATGTGTGTGAATATGCACCAAGTAAAATTTGGGTCAAACCAACAAGTAAGTGAGTCTTGTTTTTCTAAATTTACCTAGAACTTTAGATGAGTTTACTTTTGGTGTTACCTGGGAAATGGTTGTTAGTTGATAATGAAAATACACTTGACACTACATGTAGTACACTAGAAAAAATTAGGAGACAGCTAAAATAAACACAAGCGAGATATCAAAAATGGTTTGTAAACAGATTTTTTGTTGGTTTTGATACAAAAGTATTACATATTGGCTTGTGGAGGAATGGCCCCCCTACCCAATTATAGAACTGGGAACCAGAACGTGGTGGTGGCATGATGCGGACATGCTTTCCATTGATGGCTTACCCGCAGTTGGGGAAGTTCCACCGCGTTGCAAACTCCGATGCCACAGTCTGCCATTCCTGTGGCGTAGACGGAAGCTGTGGAATCAAAACAAACCAAAAATAAATTAATTCTCCACATAACATTGCAAGCAGGTTATACAAAGACGTAATAATCATTCTAACATTTATTTTAAAGAGCATTTTACACCAAAAATATAAGGCACAATTATCACATTCATCACCCCCTCTGATGGACCATTGACCATTTTTTTTTTGGGGGGGGGGGGGGTTAGATGAGTTTGGGAGTTCAAACAAATAAATAAAATGTTTTGGTGACCTAGACTTTAGAACACATTTTAGGGGGGGAGATAAAGCATTACAATGGATATAACACAATAAGTTGGGAAGTGACTAGGCTAGGTGTGTTTGGGCCCAGGATAGCATGCTGGGGAGGTAAATGAATGGAAATATGCATGTAGGCCAAATAAGGGGCAATAAGAGCTTACAGCATGCATGGGGGCAAAGGGGACATTCACAGCATATTGCAATCATGGTAATTAGGGAAGGAGGAAATAAATACAATACAATAGCATTCATTAAATACATTAAATGTGATATTAAAGGTGACAACTTACCCTCATATAGTCGTTCTGCAGAACCTGGATAATGGCAGAGCAGGTATCTGGAATGATGAGGCCCAGAGCCTGGGGGGAGATGCCCGTTGTGAACTTGAGGTCCTGAAGGCTTCTCCCAGTTGCCAGATAACGTAACGTGGCAACTAACCTCTGCTCAGCACTTATGGCTTCCCGCATAATGGTGTCCTGCCTGGTGATAGATGGCGACACCAAAGCCAACAGGTGCTGAAATACGGGGTCAGACATCCTCAGGAAATTCCTGTAGTTATCAGGATTATTTTCCTGAATCTCCCGCAGCAGAGGCATATGAGAGAATTGGTTCCTACAGAGCAACCAATTCTTGGTCCATGAACGCCTCCTCACCCTGTTCATGGGCTCGTCTAGGTCTAAAACAAGCAGACCTACACAGATCCACTGCACAGCACGAACTCGCTGACGACGAGAAGGCGCCTGAAACATGGCTAGAAACAAAACGAACGTCTAATCAGAACGCACTAAACAGACCGCACTGAAGAACAGCAAGTCCTATGAAGAACGACCTGACAAACAGAAACGAGCGGACAGGAATGCACTGTAAAACAAATACAACCTGACCGCACGTCCTGAAAGACAAGATATGAACCCACAAGCACAAACTGAACAGCAGAAATTGACCTGAAAGCACGAAGACTGAAAAGCGCGAATCGTCACTCACCACACTTTTACTAACACGTGGCAACACGAGATTAGCAAAAGCAGCCCCAAGGGTGGCACCAATGGATTCGTACTTTCCCTTTATAGTGCCATTGGACGTGGTGAGCGTCACCGCGTTGAGAACGAGGAGATTTGGTCTTTACCAGGGCTGGACTGGGACAGAAATTTGGCCCTGACTTCATCCAGACTGGCCCACTTTGACAGGTCTCTTTCATGGCGGTCGTACAACTCCCCCCCCCCCCGGCCACCCAAGCACCCTCTTCCCCTTCACTTGCCACTAGCCATTCTACTTTATTAGAGTAGAACGGCTGGTACTGGTACTCTTATAGGCAGTACCAGTGGGGAAGCTAGACATTATTTCACCGGGGAAAAGAATCAGTTTGGTGCCCCCCCTTATCGGACAAGATTAGAAGTGAGAAACTCCCAGGCCATAGCTGTTGAGTCAGCTGTCTGTCCCCTCCCCCCATGCTCCTCTGTCTATCCCCCATGCTCCTCTGGTCTTCCCCATGCTTCTCTATTCCCCCCCAGATGAGCACTGCAGGGAGGGAGAGACAGAGGAGCAGAGGGGGTCGGCGGTCCCCTGTCACTGAAGCCGGCCCACTGAGCCATCGGCCCACCGGGAAACTCCCTGTAGTCCCAATGGCCAGTCCATCCCTGGTCTTTACCATGTGTACGCAAAGAAAGCCTGTCGAGTTTCTCGACAAGCCTAACAAGGAACTCGTCCAGGAAAATGATGTGTCTCGTCCGACGAGTTTCTCGGTCGTGTGTACGAGGCCTAAGGCTCCATTTACACCTGAGCGTAGTGCAGCGACAGCTACTGCACTGCATTTTTTTTTAGTTTATTTGTGGCGTTTTTTTTAAAGAGCAGCACTATTCATTTGAATGGGCCTCCTTTTTGTCCAAAAAAGGGTAATTTATCAAATTTCGGCACAGTCAGGCACATTTTGTCGCTCGATGTTTGCAGCAATATTGCACCGCGTTTGGAAAATAATGGCATCGCAAACGCGTCCAGTGTTTTGGCACTATTCCATAGTCACAGGCAGAGTTGCGCGATTCCGCCCCATGATTCGAGTACGCTCAGGTGTGAATGGGGCCTAAGGTGTCCTGCCTTTTTGTCTGAACATGGTATGCTGGTGATATCTTGGACTGGATTTATGTGCAATAGGAGATTTAATTCTTCCTCTTTCTCAAACTTCTGTATGCAAATTAAAAGGAAATTAAAACATTTCCTTTTAGTTTGCATATAGAAGTTTGAGAAAGGGGAAGAATTAGGCCAAAACAATCCTAACTAAGCTTTAGGTACACAAACTTGTTTAACGTGTTAATCTTTATTATGCTAGATAATTATCACAATCCCAAAAAACAAATACAGGTACAGGTTATGCAATTTTAAATACAATTATTTTAATGTGGGAAGTAGGGTTGGTTTGAAACTATAAAGATCTGAACAGATCATAAAGCATCTAGTCCTCTATTGGAAGCACCTCTGAAGCATAACTGGTAACAGGACTATTTCCGTCCTTTTTTTTTTTTTTTTTAAGAACCCCTGATTATTAGTGTTTTAATATACCTATTGTAATCTCAACAGGATTCTATGTTATATTTATATCTGTACCATGAAATGTTATGCTGGTCTCATTATATATGTGAAATGAAATTATGTTAGCACAGCTGCATAACATGTATATAATTTGTCTTATTTGCTCAGGTGAAGATGTTGGTGTACAGTCTTCTAGTCCTCTCGTTGGCACTTGATAGAACGTTTGCTAACAAATGTGGTGAGTATATTTCTTGTGTAGAAAGAGCTATAATCTACAACAGGGCTTAGCTATTTTTGCTCTGTGACCCAAAAATCAATCTGTTATTGTACTGTGGGTATTAATGTTAGCATATTATGAGACTCCTAATGCTCTTTTGAATATAAAGTTCTAATAAAATGGCAATCTAAGGACTCAAAAAAAAACAACTTTTGTGACCCCCATCCCAAATGTTCCAACAAGAGGCTGCTTATACACATCCGTGTTCAACGCTGCCAGCCTAGACACATTGGGCCAGATCCACATACAAATAGATGGGCGCAGCGTATGTGAGATACGCTACGCCGCTGTAACTTACTTTTTAAATCTTTCAATCCTCAACGAATTCACGCCGTAAGTTACGGCGGCGTAGTGTATCTCGCGGCGCGTAATTCAAATCGGCGAGTAGGAGGCATGTTTCATTTAAATGAAGCGCGTCCCCACGCCGATCGAACTGCTCATGCTCCGTTCCCGAAATTTCCCGCTGTGCATTGCGCTAAATGACGTCGCAATGACGTAATTTTTTTAACTTAGACGTGAATTACGTCCATCCCTATTCACGGATGACTTACGCAAAAAGAAATTAAAAATTCAAATTTCGACGCGGGAACGAAGGCCGTTCTTAACATGGCAAGTCTATCTATACGCCGCAAAATACCAGCTTTAACTATACGCCGGAAAAAGCCGACTAGAGACGACGTAAGAGAATGCGACGGCCGTGCGTACATTTATAGATCGTCGGAAAAGCTAATTTGCATACTCGATGCGGAAAATGACGAGAACTCCAGCCAGCGAACGCCGAAGTATTGCATTTACGATCCGAAGGCGTACGAAGCCGTACGCCTGTCGGATCGAACCCAGATGCCGTCATATCTTGGTTTGAGGATTCAAACTATAGATACGACGCGGGTAATTTGAAAGTACGCCGGCGTATCAGTAGATACGCCGGCGTACTCTCTCTGTGGATCTGGCCCATTATTTGCAAACCATCCATCCAAACAAGTGAGTTGTGTATGCTTGAATTGATATACTTGTACTTTTGTTCAGATTGGTGACGGATTTTTTCTTGCTACAAAACACCTGTAAAATAAGCTAGAAAAAAAGCTGTGCTTCTAAATGTGAACCTGTGTATGCATTGACCAACCGTACTGATAGAGAGTGCACTTACAGCAGAAAAATTGTGAGAAAAAAGATTACTGTGATAAATGCAAGAGCAAAAATCTTAAACAAATATTATTTTTTTTTTAAATAAGCATAACATAACATGACATTGGACGTCAAAAAACTACCACCAAAAGACGTCGAATGTCATGTCATGTTATGGTATGCTTTATTTTTATTTTTTTTAAGATTTTTACTCTTGCATTTATCACAGTAATCTTTTTTCTCACTTTTTTTCTGCTGTAAGTGCATTCTCTATCAGCAAGGTTGGTCAATGCATACACAGGTTCACATTGCGCAGCTATTTTCTTGCTTATTTTTCTGGTGTTGTATAACATTTGTAGTTGCTGCTGGATATGTTTATATAATAGCTCAGTTTTTTATTCTCTATACAAAACACCTGTAACAGTGGTATTTTAGGTCACATTGACATTTGTATTGTAGGACTAACATATTAGGTGATTAAAAAAAATATAGTATGTATAGATACAAAAATATATATACCGCTATTTAGATAATTACAGCCTAAAGTTTTCCAATTAAATTTGAATGATGTTCATAATTTTTATGATTCCAAAATGTTTTTTTTTTTTTACATATTTGTTATAATAATTCAGCGTTTTTGCATATTAACTGTGATAATTCTGTAGCCTAATTAAAGCCATTCTGACAACAAATATAAGTGTAATATAGAACTTTGTACTTGGATTACATTGGCTGAGCTGCAATGAAAAATTTGTTTATCATGTCAAGAGCCATTTGGAATATAAATATTATGATAGGTTCATTTGCACATAAATGCATGTTGAAAGTGTTTAAAGAACGATAACTAACTGTAAAAAAAATATGGGAAGAAGAGGTACAGTATATTTGTTTCTCTGATTGTCCGCATATCTTTATTTTAGAATGTGCTTCTCTTACTTGGAGGAAGCAGACTATCCTCAACCTGTTGGCATGTTATGATGATGATACTGTCAACTATGGATACAGGAGCTGTAAGGCAATCAAGAATTCTGACAGAGATGCTAAAGGTGATATACACATTTATACAGTATATCATGGTACACAATCACAAACAATGTTCTTTCAAACACTACGAACAATTGGTCAATAATGATCAAACATAGCTAATGACTTTTATAATCATTACAAAAATATTATACCTGTATTTTTGAAAAGCCAATACAAATTTTGTAAAAGAAAAGACAAAATTATGTATATATATATATATATATATATATATATATATATATATATATATATATATATAAATAAAATTATTGTTATATACTACCGTATTTATCAGCGTATGTATAACACGCACAGGCGTATAACACGCACTCTAACTTTAAGAGGGAAATTTCAGGAAACAAACTTTCCACAGCCCCCTGCCATGTTCAGGGTAAAAAAGTGAGTGTTATACGCCAATAAATACAGTATATATATATATATATATATATATATATATATATATATATATATTATAGTGAAAAAATCATCTTCATTTCGAAAATAACCAATGAAATGAATGAAAGGCCAGCTAAGAAATTTTTGCAACCAATTTGACATTTTGTGGGTTTGCAATAAATCTTTCATTGTAAAAATCTATTTGTTTCTTTTGGACATGTGGAAAATCCAATTTTTCCCATTCAAATTAGATGTCTGCTTTCCTTTCTAATCTGTAAGGCCCCTTTGAGACTGGGGCGGGAGCCGCATTGGCAGTATAGCGCTGCTAAAAATAGCGGCGTTATACCGCTGGAATTGTCGCGGTAATTAGCCGCTAGTGGTGCGGTATTAACCCCCACTAGCGGCCGATAAAGGGTTAATACCGCCCGCAATCCGCCTCTATAGAGGCGGATTGCGGGCGGTATTGCCACGGTTTCCCATTGTTTTCAATGGGAAGGAGCAGTGAAGGAGCGGTACACACGCCGCTCCTCTCACCACTCCAAAGATGCTGCTGACAGGAGATTTTTTATCTCCTGCCAGCGCATCGCCTCAGTGTGAAAGCCCTCGGGCTTTCACATTGATGTTGATTGGCAGGAGTTTTTCAGGTGGTATAGCAGCGATATTTTTAGCACTGTACCGCCTGAAAAACTCCTCAATGTGAAAGGGGCCTAAGCAGTAGCAGGAATAGGGTAAAAAGAAGGATATTTTGAAGAGATGGGTTTTAATGGACTGGCTGAATAAATGAGTTTACATGGCTAATGGGACAAAGAAGAGAAATCCAGACAACATGGGATTGTCTAAGAAAATGAGATTGTAGAAAATATTTTTTTATATTTATAGGTGTGCCAGAATATAAGAGAGGCCAGGCACTGTGAAGTGTTTTATAGACAAAACATAGGGGGTTGATTTGCTAAAACTGGAGAGTGGAAAATCTGATGCAGTTGTGACTGGTAGCCAATCAGCTTCTAACTTCAGCTTGTTTGATTAAGCTTTGACAAATTGCTACTTGTACTGTGTCATGTACCATTTATGCATCAAGACCAACCTTGTTAAAAAAAAAAAAAAAAAAAAAAGCTTTGACAAATAAAACATGAACGCTGATTGGTTTCTCTAGTTTTAGTAAATCAACCCCATAGTCACCTGAACTTTATTCAGAGGTCAATTGAAGAACAGTCGAGAAAACAATTAGCAGAAATGGGTGACAAATGAGGAATTTTGTCCGAAGGGCGTTGGCCATGTACACACAATCGGATAATCCGACAACACACATTTGGAGCATACAGACGATCGGATTTTCCAACAGCCTGCCATCACACAATTCCCCTCGGAAAATCTGATCGCGTGTACGACACTTTAAGGCTCGTACACACGATCGGATTTTACGATGGGAATTGTGTGATGGCAGGCTGTTGGAAAATCCGATCGTCTGTATGCTCCAAATGTGTGTTGTCGGATTATCAGCCAACAAATGTTGGATAGGATGCTTTAAAATTTTCCAACAACAAATGTGTGTTGTCGGATTATCCAATCGTGTGTACGAATCCGATCATGTGTATGAGGCTTTACAATGGCATTCATGATAGCCTATAAGACCTCATGCACACAGGACTTTTTTTGTGTTTTTACAGAAAAAAACCCTGACGCTTGTAAAAGTGTCTAACGCTTCTACAAGAGTTTAGGCGCATTTACAGGTGTAAAGTATTTAATAAATAATTTATTCTGCCCATTAAAATGCAGGGGAGTTTAGAGGCAGGAAGAAAATGTCGGATTCCCCAAGGAACAGCTGCAAAAACATCCCGTTTGCATGAGGTCTAATGATGTTAACATTTTAAAAGAAAAAAACAGTAGGTTGCATCAATTGGATCAAGCACTTGTAAGGGAAAAGACAGAGAAACCATATAATTTAGCTGTCTGTAGAATTGATGCTATGGGCCTGGTGCTGAGGATTTTGGTGGGTCTTTTTATTGAAATAAAATTAAAATGCAAAAAATGTTTTGTTAAAACAAATTAAATAATTAAACACATTTAACTAAATAGAGAGGAGGGTGAGAGAGAGATAGAGAGAGAGAGGGAGAAAAAGGAAGTGTGTGAGAGAGAGAGGGTGAGAGAGGGGGGATTATTGGGGGTGAGAGAGTGGGTGGGGGTATAGAGAGAGATAGAGATGTGAGAGAGAAAGGGGGTTGGGGAGAGAGGGGGGAGAGATAGAGGCGTGAGAGGGGGAGGGAGAGATAGAGGCGTGAGTGAGAGGAGGTGAGAGAAATAAAGAGGTGGGAGAGAGAGAGAGAGGGGGGAGAGATAGTGAGATGGGAGAGAGAGATAGAGGTGTAAGAAAGAGAGGAAGTGTGAGAGAGAGAGAGAGAGAGAGAGGGAGGGTGTGAGAGAAAGAGGGTACAAGAGAGAGAGGGGGGCTTTTGGGTAGTTTTATTAGGGTAGTAATGCATAGCTTGCTATGTGCGTGGAGCCACAGTGCAGTAAGAGTGGGAGGGGCTGCCCCACATACAATGCATGGGAATGTGCGTGCTCTCTCACATCTGCATGATGTGAATGGAGTCTTACATTTACTAACAATGTAACCAGGGTATTTACTATGACAGACCCTTCTCTGTCTCTCTGCTAATCCCTGTATCTTTATTCACCTCCTCTTAGTACACCTGTGCATTCTAAATCCTCCTACTGGAAAAAATTGTTAGATTTTCCATGTTCCATAGAAAATCAATATAGTCCTAGGTAACACTAGCAGCAGCAATCCCAAAGCAGAAGCAGGTTCTGAAAATGTGTACAAAAAAGAAAGAAGGATGCGCCAATCTAAGTGCAGACGAATAAGACACTTAGGTGTCAGGCAAGTCCTGTTCCCCAGCAGAGTCTTCAGCAAAGGGGGGAGCTGATGGTAAAGCGTTCCAATAACCTGGGCAACCATAGGGGAAGTGCAAGCCGCCGTCCATGACGACGTGCGGCTCTTAGTGGACCGCAGAACAGGGTCGTCGCACCAGAACTGAAGTGAAGTAGAGGAACAAACCAATCGGATGATGCGTTTCAGAGCCCCTGCTGTTTCCTCAGATCTGAGGAAACAGCGGAGGTTGTGAAACACCTGACACCTAAGTGACAATGGGTTCAGCAATGTAATGGCGTGCTGCATGGCAGCCAATAGCCATTTGTTTTACTCGTGTGACCTATAAGCCATCACAGCCATGCCTACTAATGGCATAACTGTGATTGGCCAGTGCAGCATGTGACCCAGCATGTGACCCAGCCTCTATATAAGCTAGAGGCACACAGAGCAGCTCGTCACTCTGCACTCTGCGTTAGTTAGGTTAGGGAAAGGCTGCTGCTGCTCTCAGGGAGAGATTTAGATAGGAGTCAGACTGTGCTGCTTCAGAATCACCGGCACTGCATATGTTACTCTCAGATACTCTGCAAGATAGTTTAGGGAAAGGTTGCTGATTGAATTTGTAGGGAGAGATTTAGATAGGAGTCAGACTGTCTTGTCCTGCTTCAGAATCACCAGCACTGCATATGTCACTATGAGATACTCTGCAAGATAGGTTAGGGGAAGGTTCCTGTTTGTGCTTGTAGGAAATAGAAATATATAGGAGTCTGTCCTGTTTCTAAAATCTAAATACACCAGCACTATATCTGTTCCTGTGAGATACTCTGCAAAATACTTTAGGGCATGGGTCTCCAAACTTTTTAAACAAAGGTGGAATAGTCCCCCATAAAAGGTATTACTCATAGGAATAGTGCCCCATTGTTGGTGTCATAGGAAGGAATAATACACCATCATTGGTGTCAGTGGGAGGAATAGTGTCCCATCATTGGTATCAGTGGGAGGAATAGTGTCCCATCATGTGTGTCAGTGGGAGAAATAGTGTCTCATCATTTGTGTCAGTGGGAGAAATAGTGTCCCATCATTTGTGTCAGTGGGAGAAATAGTGCCCCATCATTGGTGTTAGTGGGAGAAATAGTGCCCCATCATTGGTATCAGTGGGAGGAATAGTGTCCCATCATTTGTGTCAGCGGGAGAAATAGTGTCCCATCATTGGTATCAGTGGGAGGAATAGTGTCCCATCATTGGTGTCAGTGGGAGGAATAGTACACCATCATTGGTACCAGTGGGAGAAATAGTGTCCCATCATTGGTATCAGTGGGAGGAATAGTGTCCCATCATTTGTGTTAGTGGGAGGAATAGTGTCCCATCATTGGTATCAGTGGGAGGAATAGTGTCCCATTATTGGTGTCAGTGGGAGGAATAGTACACCATCATTGGTATCAGTGGGAGGAATAGTGTCCCATCATTTGTGTTAGTGGGAGGAATAGTGTCCCATCATTGGTATCAGTGGGAGGAATAGTACACCATCATTGGTATCAGTGGGAGAAATAGTGTCCCATCATTTGTGTTAGTGGGAGGAATAGTGTCCCATCATTGGTATCAGTGGGAGGAATAGTGTCCCATCATTGGTGTCAGTGGGAGGAATAGTACACCATCATTGGTATCAGTGGGAGAAATAGTGTCCCATCATTGGTGTCAGTGGGAGGAATAGTGTCCCATCTTTGGTATCAGTGGGAGGAAAAGTGCCTCATCGCACGTATCATTGGGAGGAATAGCGCTTTATATCTGTAGGAGGAATAAACGGATAAAGGCATGTAAAGCTCCGCATCCGGCCCTGGGGGCTTCAGTTTGGAGACCACTGCTTTAGGGGAAGGTTCCTGCTTGTCAAGATAATTTTTTTTTAAGTTATTTCCCTATCCACATTTATTTTCAGATCACTTGCCATGCTCTTACCGACATGTTGCTGCCATTTGTAGCCCTCTAGTCCTTTCCCTTAGTCTTTTAGAGACATTTTAGTGGTCAAAAGTCCAGGTCCCCATTGACTTCAATGGGGTTCGGGTTCCGGGTCAAGTTCGGGTCCCGAACCCGGACTTTTTTCCGAAGTTCGAACCCACTGAACCCGAACATCCAGGTGTCACGCACTGCTCTTTTAAGGTCTATCCATAGATTTTCAATTATATTGAGGTCAGGAGATTGTGAAGGCCATGGCAAAACCTTCAGTTTACGCCTCTTGATGTATTCCCCCGTGGATTTTGAGGTGTGTTTAGGATCATTATCCATTTGTAGAAGCCATCCTCTCTTTAACTTCAGCTTTTTCACAGATGGCATCAAGTTACCATCCAAAATTTGCTGAAATTTTATTGAATCCATTTTTCCTTCTACTCGTGAAATGTTCCCTGTGCCACTGGCTGCAATACAACCCCAAAGCATGATTGATCCACCCTCATTCTTACCAGTTGGACAGAGGTTCTTTTCATTAAATTCTGTGTCTTTTCATTAAATTCTGTGCCATTTCTTCTCCAAACATACCTTTGCTCATTCCAGCCAAAAAGTTCTATTTTAACCTCATCGATCCACAGAACTTGTTTTTGCAAAGTTCAAACGCTGATTTTTGTGGTGAGGACGAAGAAGAGGTTTTCTTCTGATGACTCTTCCATGAAGACCATGGCCCAGATTCAGGTACATCTGCGCATTATTGGACCGGCGTAGCGCACCGCCTTTACGTTAGACTTGCGCAATTTTGCCGTGTAATCCCCCTATTCTCGTAGCTTTTGCGCAGGAAATTGCGCATGCGTAACGTTTTTCCCGAGGCGTATGCAAATGAAGGGCCGTCCGGCTCGCGCATGCGCGCTTGAAGGAGACCATGGTCAGCTCCGCTGTGTGCATGCTCACAACTCGGGAGCGGCGCAATCAGTGAAATTGGAAATGGACTAGGGCAACGTTGTGAACTACGCAAACAGCATAAATAGACACACACAAACGCACTTGCATTGCAAAAGTACATCCCTTTGTCCCTTCCCATTTAACCTAGTGCTTTTGTCCTGTTGTTCGTTGCGGTGTGTTTTGTAGTTGTCAGATTAGTGTTCTGTGTGATCAAGTGTTTGTTAGTAGATCTTTGAAAGTGTTTTTTGATAAGTGTTTGAGAGACTGTTTGTTTGATTGATCTATTTCTGTTTGTTTGTTTTCCTGCTGTATTTTTGTTTTGTTTTTTTGTGACTGTTTCTTGCTGAGTAGTTTTCTCTTTGTGTGTGTTCTTGCTTGATTGGTTGTGCTTGTTTGTGTGAGTGAATTTTGTTGACTGGGAGTGAGTTTTTTGGGAAGTATGAGAGAGAGAAAGAGAAAGCTCAATTTTACAGTTGGGGAAAAACAAATTCTTGCCCGGGCCATTAGCGAGTATGGGCGTTTCCTCCACGGCCCAGACAGTGCCAACACCACCCCGGCCAGGAGGAGGGAGATTTTGGATATGATCACTGAGCAGGTCAATTCAGCAGGGCAGGGGGAGACACGGACCCGGTCTGGGATTGACAAAAAAATCAATGACCTCCGGCGTCTGGTCAAACAGAAGCTGGCCAGAATGCATGCCCATGCCAGGGGCACAGGAGGGGGCCCACCATGCCGTATTAGGCTGACAGCGGAGGAGCGTGCGGTGGCCCTGACCTTTCATCGGCATGAAGTTGAGGGCCTGCCTGGCTTTGACTCAAGTCCGGAGCCCGTGGTGCCAGGTAAGTTTTTTTTTTAATATCAGGTGTGTAGCATGTGTGGGGGAGGGGGTGAAAGGGAATATGTGGCAAGTGTGTGGATCCTCCAACCTGTGAATGTTTTGTGTCATCCACAGATGTGCAGGAGGGTGCAGGGCCATCTGGCCTGACCGCACCAACCCCAGGACAGCAGCCTAATGAGGCCCCCCCAACAAGGCCGGAGTCCACGGAGGAGGTTCAAGAGGAGGAGGAGAATCATGAGGAGGAGGAGAATCATGAGGAGGAGGAGTCCATGTCAGGCACTGGACGTTTGGTTTTTGAGGACTCTTCCCCTCTGGCTGGCAGCAGGCAGCCCTCCCTAAGGGGGAGCCCCCCCTCCTCCCCCAACATGGCTCCCCTCACAAGGGCCTCCCCTTCTCCCCGGCCACAAGCATCAGCTGGAGGCAGGATTTCATCCCAGAACACCAGGGGGGTGGCCGATCTCCTGCCCGCCACTTTGAGAAGGGACCAGTTCCTCCAGACCCGCCATCTGGGACAGGTCAGCCAGACATTGGTGCGGATGGAGGAGAGCCTGTCCTCCATCAAGGATACGCTGGGGAACCTGGACTCCCACTCCCGGGCTTTCACAACCTGCCTAAACGAACTGCAGACGACATCAGCAGGCGTTGGGCAGGATGTGAGGGCCCTTACCCAGGCTATCCAGGCCAACACGGCAACACTTGGTGCTGCCCTGGACAGAATAGCCGTGGCCTTGGAGGGCAGGCCGCCAGGTGGGCAGAGATCAGGGGCTGCTCCTCCTTCCCCGGTTTTACCCCTCCCCCATGAGTCTCCCCTGAGAAGCCGGGGCCGGGGCCGTGGCCGGGGGCGCCCCAGGCGTGGCTCACGCAAGGGGCAATAATTTGTTTTTTCCCCTTTTTTATTTTTTTGCTGGAAAATTTTTGCTTTTGCAGGTAATTTTTTTTTATTTTATTTTTTTGGGTTGTGAATGCTGTTTGAATGTGGGGGTGACATTCCTGCCGGAAAAGGGGTGTCACCCTCAATTTTGGTGGAGTAGGGTTCCCCAGGACCAGGGAGAAGTGATCCCCAGGTCCGTGTGAATGGTGTATGAATGTACAGTGACATAATTGGAGCCTTGGCGTGGCGTTGCTGCTCACAAGTCCAGCATGGTGGACTGGTGCCAATCCAATTTGATGTGGATGTGATGTGTCTGTGCTAGGGACCACAGTGGTGTGCATGCATGCATTCTCATTGTGCCATGATTAATGTGTGTGTTTAACGTGCAAAGATGCCCAATGTGAGTTGTCTCCTGGTTGCTCTTCCCTCAGAAGACGGGGTAGCCTCGGTTAGGGGGGGATTGTCTGGTTCAGGGGTCAGGTCATCACGTAGGGCAATCTGCAGGCCCTTTCTTACTGCGAAGTTGTGCAGCATGCAACATGCACCGATGATCTGGCACACGAAGTTTGGGGAATACAAGAGGGTACCCCCAGACTTATCCAGGCATCGGAAACGTGACTTTAGTAGGCCAAAGGTGCGCTCCACCACTGCTCGTGTTTGGGCATGTGCTTGATTGTATCTTTCCTCTCCTGGAGTTTGGGGGTTCCGGATAGGAGTCATGAGATGGGGTCCCAGTGGATATGCAGAGTCACCTGTAAGGGAAAAGACAGGAGGATGTTAGTCATGCATGTGCCCCTTGTGATGTGCATCATGGGAGGGGATAGTCATGCCTGCCACCCATGTCACTCACCAACCAGCCAGGTGTCCCCATACACGTTCTGATCGAATTCCATTCGGATGTGGCATTGATTGTATATGAAGCTGTCATGGCTGGACCCTGGGTGTTTGGCACGGACGTGCCATGTGAGGCCTTGGGCATCGACTATCACCTGTACATTGATGGAATGCCAATGCTTCCGATTGCGGTACATGTGCTCTGTCTCCTGGGGGGGCTGGAGTGCCACATGTGTGCAATCAATGGCCCCCACAGTGCGTGGGAATCTGGCAATTCTGTAGAAATCTGTCATTGCCTTCAGTCGCAGCTCCTCAGTGGTGGGTTTGATGATTTGGTTGGCCAATGCGTCTGAGGATTGCAGGGACAACCTGGTGCACACATCTGCTCATGGAGGATTGTGACATCCCAGCCACCACTCCACTTGTTCTTTGAAAAGAGCCACTGGCAAGGACATGGAGTGTTGCCATGACCTTCACCAGTGGCTGCACTGCATGTGAGCGTTGTGTTCGGCTGGTGATGTCCTCCTGCAGGGTTGTGGTTAATTCCAGGATGACATGAGGGGTGAATCTAAAGATGCGAAACACCTCAGAATCACTCATGCCAAACAGGTCTATGCGGGTGCGGTATATCCTCTCCCGTGCCATCCTCCGTGCCCTCATCCTTCTTTGTTCATCTAAAGTCAGTAGTATAGCTATGCGTGACGATGCCCCTGGCATGTTGGCATACAGATTGTTGTGCAACACGTGTGACTGCTGAGCTCCTCACTAACAGTGTTGCTTTATCTAACAAGTAGACTTTTTTTCTCTTTTTAGACCAGCTTTTATATGGTCTAGTTTTAGACAGAACATTTTGCTGTTGCGCACACTGCGTCGCCTGCGCTGCCCCAACGTTCTTTTGTGGATCCCCGTAAGTCCCTCATTAGCATATTTGACTAGCAAATCAATGGTCTGTCTAGCGCACTTTTGCGCGGACGGATGCGCCAGTCTAACGAAATTACGCGGGACAAAAAAAAGTAGATTTTTTGCGTATCTCCTTCTGGGGATGTCGTGCATCGAAACGCACGCGCACATTTCGACTTACGCACGCGCATCTCCTGTTGCGCAGGCGTAATCGCTCTGTGAATCTGGGCCCATATTTGTACAAGTATCTCTTTATAGTGGAATAGTGTACCACAACTCCAGTGTCTGCCAGATCTTTCTGGAGGGATCGTGCAGTCAAACGTGAGTTTTGAATTGCTTTTCTCACAATCCTACGAGCTGTTCTGTCTGATATTTTTCTTGGTCTTCCAGATCTTGCTTTAACTTCCACTGTTCCTGATGACTGCCATTTCTTAATTACATTCCGAACAGAGGATACTGACATCTGAAAACGCTTTGCTATCTTCTTATAGCCTTCTCCAGCTTTGTGAGCGTTAACTATTTTCAATTTCAGTTTTCTAGACAACTGCTTAGAAGAACCCATGGTGTTGATTGTTGGGGCAAGGTCAGATGAGTCTGGGCATTTAAAACCTTTGAGATTGACATCACCTGGTCTTCCCAGATGATGATTGAGAACAATCCATGACACTGGCAGGTCTTGGCTTTGCAAAGGGGGCAGTGCATGCTATACAATCTGCAGGGTGCCCAAACTTTTGCAGATGCCATTTTTTTGTTTTCTGTAATTTTGAAAGTGTAAATGATGGAAATAAAATCTAACTTTTGTTGACATATAAGAATGTCTAATCTGTAATTTGATGCCTTTTGGTGATTTTTCCATCTTTCCTTGGCTTCGTTATGCACATTAATACAAATTTTTACCTGGGGTGCCCAAATTTTCGATCCCCACTGTAGATTGATGCATCCTTCTTTCTTTTTTGTACATAAATCTCCCCACTAACCTCTGCACCCCAAACCGTCCCCAAACCCCCTCATCTCTGCTTAACTCCACATGCCTCTGTTCATCTTTGCACCTCAGCCCCCCCTGCATGCCCCATCTTTGGTCATGTTTGCCCTCCAAACTGTAATCATTTCTTTGTTTAGTTCTGGACAACCCCCCCCCCCCCTCCATCTGCTCACTGTTGCAGTACAGGCTGATGGCAGGCTCAGTGACTGTGGCAGTCAGGGCTTGTTGTACATCCCCAATGTCGGCAGGATTTAGCGAAGGTGATGGTTGACCAGGGCTCAGGGAGTTTGACAATGCTCTAACAAATTACATATCGAAACCACAACGATTTCCATATAAATCATGAATACAGTGCACACAGAGCAGGGATGGGCAGCATTAGTGACTCACTCACACCACTGGGCTGGGAAGGGGCCTGGAGCTGCAGCTCCAATAGCCCCTATTTTAATCCTGCCCTGCTATTTACTATTATGATAAAAGATTGCAGTGCATAAATAATATCTTCTACACTTATTTTATTATCTTCATCTTTATTTGTTGCTGTACCTCTACTCCGAGTCCAGATGGAATTTACACGCTGACCACTGAAGATGGAGTGGTCTACCAGACATTCTGTGATATGACAACCGATGGTGGTGGTTGGACACTGGTGGCAAGTGTACACGAGAACAACATGAATGGGAAATGCACACTAGGAGATCGCTGGTCCAGCCAGCAGGGGAACAACCCCAATAATCCAGCAGGAGAAGGAAACTGGGCAAATTATGCTACATTTGGGCTATTAGATGGTGCAACCAGTGACGATTACAAGGTATTACAATGCTTTTTATGGAGATAATAGAAATAATATATTTTATTAAGCTTATGCTTATACCATATAAAATAAGTGAAGGGCATTTTTGTAAAGTCTTGCTTTTATGTGGTTGGATGCCTATGCATAATGTTGCTGTGTTTGCAGCAGATTCTAAAGTATTCTTATATAATCTGAAGTTATTATAAATCTCCCCATTTACATTGAGACTAAGAACCATATATATAAAGAGAAATTTTCACTTTTTAAAAATACTTCACTCTTGTAGATCAGATAGCTTTGAAAATCAATTTTAATCAAAATCTTACAGTGTACTTGCTTAACTGATATGTAACACAATCTGAATAAAGAAATTAATCTAATTATTAAAAATGTGTGTTTCAGAATCCAGGATTTTATGATATTACTGCCAAGGATCTGGGTCTATGGCATGTTCCCAATGACACACCCTTGTCTCATTGGAGGAGTTCATCCCTTTTAAGATATCGTACAGACAACGGTTTCTTTTCTAAAGAGGGTGGTAACCTCTTCCAGCTTTACAAGGTACGTAGTTTGTGGAATATAAGAGGCTGCTATTCCTTTTTTTATAGCTGTCACTGCACAGGGATTTTACTTGTTTTTCAAAGTTCTAAACACTTCCAATGCCCTTTAAATTTGAACTAACAGGTGAATGAAATAACAAAGAGCAAAGAACAAAGCTCCAACTCACTAGTGGCAGTAAGTGCCCATTTTAAAACATAAAAAACATTTTACCAAGAGTTACGGCACTTTGCAGCTTCATTTTCTTTTAAGTAAACTCTGAGTAATACTGAAACAAGGGCAAGTACAGACAGTTTAGTAGTACATAGTGCGAAATCTAAAGTGCTAATTTCAAAGGCTAAAATGCAAGTTATTGTAATAAAAAGTGTCTGGGGACCTGGGTCCTGCCCAGGGGACATGTATCAATGCACAGAAAAGTTAGAAAAACTGCCGTTTTTTCAGTAGCAGTGATTTTAATAATGCTTAAAGTGAAACAATAAAAGGTCTCATCCCCACAACCCTTGCCAGATGGTTGTGGGGGTCTGTGGGTGGGGGGCTTATCGGAATCTGGAAGACCCCTTTAACAAAGGGGACCCCCAGATCCTGCCCCCCCCCATGTGAATTGGTAATGGGGTATATTGTGCCTCTACCATTTCACAAAGAAAGTGTAAAAATTGTAAAAAAAAAGTGTGGAGAAAGTCATTTATTAAAAAAAAAAAAAATCCAGCGGTGGTAATCCACTCTCAGTGTCTGCTCCAATGCTGTCGGTATCCTGCGACGGGTGATCACCTTTCCGCCGGGAGATCCAGTGATGGCATTGCCTGTCTCCACCGGAGACAGCCCGGCGAATAACGCGGCTTCAGCAGTGACAGCTCTTATGTAGGTGAGGGTGGGGCCACCCGTCACATGACCCCGTCCCCCTTTTAGGCAAAGGAAAAGCCCAGGCTTCCCCAGTGACGTGCGGGTGACCCCGCCCCCCTGATGTAATGCAGGTTTTCCCCGGCGGAGAGAATACCGTCAGCGTTGGAGCAGAGCCCAAGAGTGGATTACCACTGCTGGATTTATTTATTTATTTATTTTGAAATAAAGGACTTAACGGCGTGTGTGTTTTTTTTTTTTTTTTACAATTCTTTACACTTTCTTAGTGAAATGGTAGAGGTACAATGTACCCCTTTACCAATTCACATGGGGGGGAGGCAGTATCTGGGGGTCCCCTTTGTTAAAGGGGTCTTTCAGATTCCGATAAGCCCCTTGCCCGCAGACCCCCACAACCACCGGGCAAGGGTTGTGGGGATGAGGCCCTTGTCCCCATAACATAGGGACATGGTGCTTTGAGGGGTCACAGACCCCCAAAGCATCCTCCCAATGTTGAGGGCATGTGGCCTGGTATGGTTCAGGAGGGGGGCGCTCTCTCGTCCACCCTCTTTTCCTGTGGCTGGCCAGGTTGCATGCTCGGATAAGGGGTCTGGTGTGGATGTTTGGGGGAACTCCACACCAGTTCCCCTTAAAATCCACACCACACCTGAACTGTCTGGAATGGATATTTGGGGGGAACCTCACATATTTTTTTTATAAATTTGAAGCAGGGTTCCCCTTAATATCCATACCAGACCTGAAGGGCCCGGTAATTGAATTTGGGGGGACCCCACGCTTTTTTAAATTTTTTTTATGAATGACTTTTCTCTGAATTGCCGGGAGCTGACAATACATTATAGCCGCGAGTGATTTTAAATGACTTTTTTTCCTTCAGAAATGACACTTTGTGCAGGGACAGTTCTAAGCACGGGAAACAAGCGCTACTTCACAGGCATAATATACACCCCCCCTCCCCCCCAGGTACGAAATTTAAAGAAAAAATTCACTTTTATTGTTTCACTTTAAGCATTATTAAAATCACTGCTCCTGAATAAACTGCAGTTTTTACAACTTTTTTTTTGCATTGATACATGTCCCCTGGGGCAGGACCCAGGGCCCAAAACTCTTTTTAGGACAATGACTTGCATATTAGCCTTTAAAAGTAGCACTTTAGATTTCTCCCATAGACTTTTACTGGGTGTTCCGTGGCTTTTCAAACTTGCCGCAAACACCCCAAATTGTTCCTGTTCGCCGAACAGGTGAACATGCAATGTGTTTGATTCGAACTTGAAGCTCATCCCTAGGTCTTGTCAACGCAGAGGTGGTCAAATACCACCAAAAGAAATCTCTATTTGTGGGAAAGAAAATCACATACATTTTATTTGGGTACAGCGTCGCACAACCACACAATTGTCAGTTAAATTGAAGCAGTGCCATATTGCAAAAAATGGCCTGGTCATTAAGGGGGCAAATTCTTCCATGCCTTAAAGAGGAGTTCCACCCAAAAATTTATTTTGCCACTTTTCAGGGAGGAGGGGGGAGCAGATACCTGTCTAATACCATGTTCGGCCCCTCGTCCATCCGTCCCGCTGTCTTCTGGGAGACACCCAGAAGACAGCAGGTACCAGGGCTAATTCCCTTACTAGCAATGCCGTGCCTCCACCCGAAACCGAGGGACAGGTCGGGACAGGTGAGTGTCCTTATTTTAAAAGTCAGCAGCTGCAGTATTTGTAGTTGAAGACTTTTATTTTATTTATGTTTAAGTAGTTAAAGTGACAAGTGTGTGTACAAAAATAAAAAATAAATATATATATATATATATATATATATATATATATATTTGCATTTCCAAAAACTATAAGGCCCCTTTCACATTGAGGCGTGGAGCCGCGGTGACGGTATAGCCGCGCTATTTGTAGCGCCGCTATACCGTCGTGTTTACCGCGATATTCGGGTGCTAGCGGTGAGGTTTTAACCCCCGCTAGCGGCCGAAAAAGGGTTAATACCGCCCGCGTTGCGGGCGGTATTACCGCGCTATTACCGCGGTTTCCCATTGATTCCAATGGGAAGGCGCGCTATAGGAGCGGTGAACACACCGCTCCTATACCGCGGTAAAGATGCGGCTAGCAGGACTTTTGGAGCGTTCCTGCTAGCGCACCGCTTCAGTGTGAAAGCCTTCGGGCTTTCACATTGAACACTACAGGGCATGATTTTTCATGCGGTATAGCAGCGCTATTTTTAGCGCTGTACCGCATGAAAAACGCCTCAATGTGAAAGGGGCCTAAAAAAGGCAATAATAAAATCTTCCATTGTTCAATATGCCTCTCAACAAATACCTTGGGTTGTCTACTTTCCAAAAAAGGGTCATTTGGGGGGTGTTTGTGCTGTCCTGGCATTTTAGCTCCTCAAGAAATGTAATAGGTGGTGAGAAAGCCAGCGCTGCGTAAATTCCAATATATACAGTACTGTATATCATATTTTGTAGATGCTATAACTTTTACAGAAACCAATAAATATACACTTATTTGGATTGTTATTTTATTTTTTTAAACCAAGAGTGAGTGAGTGAGTAACTTGAATAGCGCTACAAATGCGAACTAAATCGCCTCAAGGCGCTGAGAGTGCACAACTGTTTAACCACTTCAGCCCCCGAAAGGTTTTACTCCCTTCGTGACCATTTTTATTAAATACGCTTTATAACAGGAAGTAAAAAAATAGGGTTTTTGTACTCACCATAAAATCCATTTCTCTGAGTTCATGGATGGACACAGCAGCATTGACCTTAGGGTTATATATCCTTCCTTTCAGGAGAGACTAGGCAGAAAAAAAAGCACTTCAAGTGTTAAAACACTTTCCTTAGTACAGCACCTCCCAGGGAGCCGGTCCGCCGGGTATATCCCACTCTCTGGCTCAAGCAGCTCCAGTTCGTAACAAGCACTACAAACAAAAAGGAGGGGTGGGTGCTGTGTCCATCCATGAACTCAGAAAAATGTTTTTTTACGGTGAGTACAAAAATCCTATTTTCTTTTCCGTTCATGCACGGACACAGCAGGATTGACCTTAGGGACGTCCCCAAGCAGTGTCAAGAAAATTTTGAGGGGTAGGAAAACAACACAGCAAGCCAAGCTTCACCCCAAACAAAACCGGAGTTTCTCAACGGAGGAACTCCAACCTTAAACTGCCGCCTGTAAAACCTTGTGGCCGAAGGAGGCATCCAAAGATGCACTCACATCTACCTTGTACAATTTTGAGAAGGTGTGGATTGGCGACCAGGTCGCTGCCTTACACACCTGTAAAACAGACGCTTGATGGCCTTACACACCTGTAAAACAGACGCTTGATGGCGGAAAGCCCAAAAGGCACCAATCGCCCTGGTTGAATGCGCCATAACCTGAAAGGGAGGCGCCCACCCTTTCAGGGCATAGGCCTAAAGCACGACCTGTCTGATCCACCTAGAAAAGATGGCCGATGAGACCGCCAGACCCTTTTTAGGACCAGTCACCGACACAAACAGTGAGTCCGACTTCCGAAACAGAGCCGTATCAGACAAGTGCACCCGTAGGGCCCGAACCATGTCCAAGGAATGCAAAGTGGTCACCTTCGGGTTGAGGACATAAGGATGGTAAAACAATGTCCTCATTAATGTGAAAAGCCGAAACAACCTTTGGAAGAAATGACGGCTGCGGCCGCATCACCACCACCTTATCCTTATGGATGACCAAGTAGGGAGCCTTGCAAGACAAGGCCGTCAGTTCAGATACCTGTCTGACCGAGGTAATTGCCACCAGAAAAACCACCTTCTGTTACAGATTTAACAAGGGGATCTTCCGAATGTCCTCAAACAGAGCATCTTGAAGCACCGAGAGGACTAAATTCAAGTCCCATGGAGGCAGTGGAGGACTCACAGGAGGGGCCACATGCCAAACCCCCTGCACAAACATACGCACCAGGGAGTGCGCCACCAAGGGTCGCTGAAAGTAAACAGCTAGAGCCGAAATCTGACTCTCAACCGTACTTAAGGCGAGAGCCTGATCCACTCCACGCTGTAAGAACAACAGAATCCGAGACATCACGTATGTACGGGGGTGCCATTTCATCTCTTCACACATAGAGATGTAGATCTTCCACATACGATGGTAAATCTTTCGTGAAGTAGACTTCCGTGCTCGTAGCATGGTAGAGATCACCGAGCCCGACAGGCCACGGTCCTTCAGCACCTGGCTTTCAACAGCCACGCTGTTAAAGCCAGCGACTGTAAAGCAGGGTGAAAGATCGGACCCTGCAACAGAAGATCTTCTCTCAGAGGTAGACGCTACGGGACGTCTGCCACCAGACGCACCAGGTCCGCATACCAGGGACGGCGCGGCCAATCTGAGGCAATCAGGATTGTTGGAATCCCCTCGGCTTCCACTCTGCGCAGCAGGCGAGGAAGAAGCTTCAGAGGAGGGAAGGTGTAGATTAGGCGATAATGACCCCATGGTGCCACCAACATGTCCCTTGACCTGGCAACGAACCGTGACACCTTACAATTGAGACGGGATGCCAGAAGGTCCACGTCTGGAGTGCCCCATTTTTGGCACAGACTCTGAAACACCTCCAGGTGTAGTGACCATTCTCCTTGGTCTAGTGTTTGGCGACTTAAGTAGTCAGCTTGTACACGACCGACAGAGCGGGAACTTACCTTTCGGCCCACCGGAGGATGTGCGCAACTTCCGTAGCTGCAGCCGAGCTCCGTGTCCCTCCCTGATGATTGACGTACGCCACGGCTGTGGCGCTGTCGGACTGGATCCTGACCGGTCGGTCCTGCAGACCCAGCGACCACTTGGAGAGACACAACTTGATCGCTCCAGTACATTGATTGGAAGGCGGGACTCCTCTGGGCTGACTGGGCACCCCAGACACCCCCCAGCCAGAGAGACTGGCATCCATCGTGACCACTGTCCAATGGCATGGCAGAAACGACTTCCAGGTCCGATGTACCGGAGACGTCAGCCACCACACTAGGGAGGACTTGATCAGTCGACTCACCCGAATCTGGTAATCCAGAGAAGAAGAGAGCTTGTCCCAATGTGACAGAATCTCTTTCTGTAACACTTAGGTGTGGAATTGGGCATACGGAACTGCCTCGAAAAAGGTTACCATCAGACCCAGAACCCTCATGCAAAAGCGAAGCGACGACCACTTCTGGGTCTCCAACCGCTGCACAGCAGATTGTAGTGTCTGAAGTTTTTCCGTTGGAAGACGGTACCAATACTGACATCTGGACATTCAGTAGCCAGCCGAATTCTCGGAAGGTCTGGCAGGTGATAGACACATCCTCTTCTAATTCTGAGCTTAAGGAAGCTTTCAGGAGAAGGTCGTCCAGGTATCCTACGATAGCAATCCCGACAGAGCGACAGACCTTCATGCGGAAGCAGGTTTGTCCGCAGGCTTGTTGGGCTTGCGGTACCAGGTGCACTTCTGCCCTGCAGCGGGCACCTTAGCACCTTGAAAACTTTTTCCTGACGCATTTGGCTGGTGAAAAAAAAACGCTTGGGGGTAGTAAAGGAGGGCCCTTGCTTACGGCGAGGCTTCTTACCCTTCCCAGATTGTGGGAGCAGCGTGCACTTACCGCCGGAGGCATCCTTTATGATGCCATCCAGGGACACCCCAAAAAGCCATTCACCCTTACAGGGTAAATCCACCAAGGCCTTTTTTGAAGACTGGTCCGCAGACCAACACTTCAGCCACACAAGGCGGCGTAGTACCACCACGTAGGCGGAGGCCCTGGAAAGCAAGAGGAGCATATCCAGGGCCGACTCACAGACAAACTTTAGGCCTTGCACTAACTGGTCAGCCAGGTCCACACAGGTCTCAGAAGCATTCTGCCCATCCAGCCCTTGCAGCAAGGCCTTTGCCCGTTCGCTAAGTGTCTGCGACACCAGAGCCCCGGCCAAAACTGGTCTCACCGCCGACCCCACTACTGTGAACATAGAGCTGGCCACAGCCTCAGCTCTCCTATCTGCAGGATCCTTAAAGGCGGGAGCCCCTTCCACAGGCAACATGGTGGCCTTGTTCAGTCTGGACACAGGGGGTCCACTGACGGAGGAGAAATCCACTTTTTCTAAAAGTCCTCCTCAAAAGGGTAACGGACCACAAAGTATTGTGGAGCAGCAAAAACTTTCTGCGGCTTATCCCATTCCTTGTACAACAGCTTGTCCAGATATGGAACATAAGGAAACACTTTCGCGGTGCGGGGTGGCTTGCGGAACCCAAAAGGGACCAGCATATCCGATGCCTGCGCCAAATCCTCAAGTTTTTGCGTATCCCACACCGCAGTGATAAGAGCTCCAACAAACGCCTTATTATGGGCTGACCCTGAAGCAGAGTCATCCTCACTGTCCGTGTGGGCTAAGCCTGCATCATCCGACATGACAGAACCAGAGTCAGACGCAGTAGCAGGGCCTGGTTCCGTGTCAGAGCCATCCCCAAAAGCAGGTGCAGGGAGCGGGCGCTTTTTACCCCCTTACTGGCCACTTCAATCCTGTCGATTAACGCCTCAAAGACTGCCACTGCCATCATAGCCTCTACAGAGGCCACAGGGGCAGGGGCACTAAGGGTTAACTCAGGCATGGTTGGAGTAGAAGCCTCTGGTTCAGACTCCATGCTGACCCACCGCTATGCCGCCCTAGTACTGTGGCAGAGACCCACAGGCCACCCTCCCAGCTGCAAAACAGAGCAGGGGACCCCCAGGGGACTCACCACCCGACCAGGCTTTAGTGCTAGCTGAAGCGCTGAGAGTGCTGTCTGTGCTGCGCCGTCCCTCAGGAAGGAATTTTCAGGCTTTTGCGCTGTTATTCCAAGCACTAGAGGCCAAGACTTTCCCAAGATGGCCCCTGAAATGCAGAAAAAAGCATGCGAGCCACAAGAAAATGGCCACCGATATATAAAAACCGTGACTCCGGCAAAATGGCGGCCATACACGTGTTTAAAACCCAGTAACACACAGCAGAACACAGCCCAGCACACACAGCAACCCCAGTACAATAAAAAAAATAACACCTCACAACAGCACAGCCCCCGGGAGTAACAGAGCCCCAGGCGGATCCCCCCCTTACAGCCGCCACCCAGAATGGGGAAGGAGGGAGAGGAAGGAAGAGAGGAAAGCAGGGTGTACCCTCATTCGACCTCCCCAGGAACGCACCAGCCGCACCACCCTGCCAGGGCAAGGGGACACTACTTACCCTTCCTGCGACCACCAGCTGGAGGCATTCCAGACCCAACGTCCACAGCAGATATGGCATGGCTGTCGGCCCGGCACATTGTGACAAGGCCATAGAGACTGGTCATATGTGTGCCTTGGAACATGTAGTTCACCGGCCACCCCTGGAGCAACGGAGCATGTCGTGGACGACCCATCACGTAGCTAAAGGCTGGCACATGCTCAATGGCCGAACATGGGGGAATTACAAGGATCGAGGATCCAGCCTGTCACCCAGTCGGCAGTTGATTGTAGATCCTAGGATCCAAAAATGCAGGGAAAATAAAAAAAAAGCGAAAAAATTGCAAAAAGACTCAAGAGCATATGGACTCCAGAAAGGCCATGTCTTCTCCTAACGCTAGGCAGAAAAAAAACTGGAGCTGCTTGAGCCAGAGAGTGGGATATACCCGGGGGATCCGCCCCCTGGGAGGTGTTGTACTAAGGAAAGTGTTTTAACACTTGAAGTGCTGTTTTTTCTGCCTAGTCTCTTCTGAAAGGAAGGATATATAACCCTAAGGTCAATGCTGCTGTGTCTGTCCATGAACGGAAGAGAAATATCCTTTTTTCAAAATGTTCTGTCTTTTTTGTTTATAGAATAAAAAATAAAAAAACCCAGTGGTGATTAAATACAACCAAAAGAATGTTCTATGTGTGAAAAAAGTATATCAATTAATTCATTTGCATACAGGGTTGCATGAACATGCAATTGCCAGTTAACCACTTAAGCTCTGGACCAATATGCTGCTAAATGGCCAAAGGCGTTTTTGCAATTCGGCACTGCGTCGCTTTAACAGACAATTGCGCGGTCGTGCGACGTGGCTCCCAAACAAAATTTGCGTCCTTTTCTTCCCACAAATAGAGCTTTATTTTGATGGTATTTGATTGCCTCTGAAATTTTTATTTTTTGCGATATAAACGGAAAACGACCAAAACATTTTGAAAACAAAATAATATATATAAAATCGAATAAACTAAATTTTAGTCAAACATTTAGGCCAAAATGTATTCAGCCACATGTCTTTAGTAAAAAAATTAGCTACCTAGCGGCAACAGTGACACTAATACATCGATCAGAAAACCGATCGCTTAGTGACACTGGCAATAGGGGGTGAAAGGGTTAACTAGGTGGTGATCAAGGGGTTAAACGTTTATTGGGGGGTACGGGGCTACCCTGGACCTAACATTAACTGCCTGTCACACTAACTGTCACACTGACACTAAATGCAGTGATCAGTAAATATATGATCACTGCAATTGGTGACACTGTGACAGGGGGCTGTGGGGGGTGATCAGAAGGGGTTAAATGTGCCTATGTGTACTGGTGTCAGTGTGCTGTTGGTGCGACTTACTGTGATGTCTTCTTTCCTCTCGCCGGATTGAAAATACCGCCGAGAGGAGAGGTGACATCACTTCCTCTGCCAGTGTTTACATTACACAGGCAGAGGAACTGGAGAGTGGGGGGGATGCCCGATTGGCTGGGAGCGATCGCGAGGGGGCGGACAAAAACGAACAGCCGCCCCCTCCTCCCGGATCGCTCCCAGAGGTAAGACGCCCCCCGCCGCATGTAGCAGGGGGGGTCCCGATCGGACCCCCGACCCGCAAGAAGGCAGGGACGTACATGTACGCCCATCTGCCTGTACGTGCCATTCTGTGGACGTACATATACATGGGGTGGGCGTTAAGTGGTTAAAGGAACACAGTGCTAAATAGCGAAAAATGGCTTGGTCATCAAAAATTATTTAGGTAGCTTTTTCAGTTTGTGGTGCTTAAACACAGTTAAAGTGGATGTAAACAATCTCTTATACCCAGTGAAGTGGACAGCCACAGGTGATACACAGAGATGAAACAAATCTCCCTACATACATTTTATATGTATATCTGCTGTCTTCAGCTTTCTATATTCTATAGAATTTTAACATTGTGTTAGAATTTTTACTTCCTCATTCAACTCAGTAGGAGTGTAGTCTTGGCATACACTGTGTGACAGCTGATTGGAGGAGAGGCACACATAGGTAGAGGAAGGAAGGAATGTGCAGAGCTGTGCTGTGACAAGACAAGCTCTCTGCTAATCTATTTATAGCACCCAATCCAATGCAAATTTCAGGCTGGTTTTACCTCAGTTGTTGGAAGACTTGTCAGAAGTTATCATATTGATAACAGAGGAACAAAACAGTAGAAAGACACAGAGAGAGATAGGTAAACACTACATACTGTATATATGCTAGAACAAATAAAACAAAATAAAGTTGCGCTGCTAAGAATGTAAAAAAGAAAAAAGAAGCAGCCAGCACTAACAGTGAAACACCCTGTAAGTAGACAATGGAAGAAAAATAAGTGCAGCGCTGGTGAGCATAAATTTGTGTGAAGCAATGTAGACCAGTCCCATTCAAATGGGTGACATTGTAAGGAGGCATAGCGGCTGTGATTGACGGCTGTGGCCGCGGCTGAGAAAATAAACTCATCTGCACAGCACATGTTGCTCCATCTGAAAACTTGGAACCACTCTCCATCTTGGACCCTGTGATCCCTGGGAAAGATCCACAATCTTTGGAATCATTACCCCTCATAGAGCCGTCCATCCAAGGAGCTCTTACAAGCGCATCTGACACAGTGCTTCCGGCATATGTGTCCAACATTTGTGGTAAGAGTACCCATCCTTTTTCATATATCTGTTTGGTTATCCTGTATGCCCATCCAAGTGGATCACGTATACCATCAGATTCTCCAGTAACACAGGAGCGGTGGATAGGAGTGTTCCATATGAAGACTTGTCTGCTTTGACTTGAAGGACTTGCTTTGTAATTTACATTTTTTATATTTAAAGTTTTTATTGAAGTTTTTAGAGGAATACATGGCTAGTCAGTACATGGTAAAGACAGATCACCAAAACAAGCAATTGAATACAATCTAAAATTGATAAATGGGGGTCTGTTCCCTGCAAGAATCACTATGGGAAGAAGAGAAAAAGAAGCAAGAAAAAAAAGATTGTGTGAAAAATTACAAGAAAAAGAGAAAAAAAAAAAGGGGGTTAGAGCGTATGCGGATTAGGGTGATCAAAATGTCTTGGCCTAGAGGCCTCTGGAGGCAGGCTCCCCTGCCAACACACCTCCGCACCCCTCTGGGGTCAAACTGTACGGAGGGCGTCGGAGAGGATCCCCGCCTAACATACGCGTCCCAGAGCAAAACTTGTAAGAGAATAGTGCAAATGGAGGAACAGCCCGTATGGGAAGTATGCTGTACTGGTATGTAGCCAATAAAAACAGAACAATCAGATACAATAACCGTAGGGGAGACCTAGCCTGGGCTTAGAAGAGTCATTGGCGCATAGAAGAAAAACAAGGCCCAAGGGTAGGTCCCCCGAGGCGTGGGGGGGTTAAGGGTGGGAAACCGGGGAGGTGGGAGAAAGAGAAAGAAAGAGCTAGACTTGAAAGGAAGAAAGAGGCGTATCGGCGGTTTGCTATTACTGTGTATACCCAGGAAGGTCAACTGGACAGGTAAATGGAATTTTCGATCCCCATATAGATAGCCCAAGGTTCCCAAACCTCCCTAAATTGAGGGGAAGTGTCCAGGATAGAACTCATCATTTTCTCTTGGGACATAATCCAGGAAATCTTTCTCTTAGCTGCTGTGATAGAGACCTTGGGGCTTTTCCATGACCTGGCCAAGGTGAGTTTAGCCCCCAAGAGGATAAAGAATATAAGTTTACGAGTTGACTTTGGGGCCCTGATGGAGAGGTGATTGAGGAGGGCCGTCAAAGGGGACCTAGGGATGACCAGTCCGGTGATTTTTGAGGCTATATAGAAAATTTTAGTCCAAAAACTTCTAATTCTAGGGCACTCCCACCAGACATGCAGCATGGAGCCCCTCAACTGGCACCCCCTGAAGCATAAGGGGGAAGCTGAGGGGTACATGGCCGCAAGCCGGGTAGGGGTGAGGTACCACCTGGTGAAGACTTTGAGATTGGCCTCCACAAGTGAAATGTTGAGGACGCCCTTAAACGAGGATCCCACAGCTTTGTGCCAAGTTTCTAGGTCCCAGTTCAACTGTAAATCTTCCTCCCAGGCTAACATATAGGGTGTTTTTTCGCGTATCCCTGGCCAGTGACGAGTAGATTATGGAGATCCCCCCCCTTTGCTCCAAAAGGTTTCCACACCATTGTTCATATGGCGTGAGTTGAGGAGGGGCAGGCTTCGTGGCCCAGATGGAATGAAGGAAGTGTGATATTTGATGGAACCTGAATCCCTCCGATGGGGGTAGTTTCAGAGTCTTAATACAGTGGGAAAGGGATAGAGGTCCTGCAGGAGAGAGGAAGTGCCCGATCCGATACATCCCCTTGTCCAGCCACCATGCAAATGCCTTGATATCCATTCCAGGGGGGAAGTCGGGGTTATGAAAGATGTGACTCAGGGGTTTACAGGGGGACACCAAGGAAGGATCATGTTTGAGCTTGTCCCAGATCGCAAATGTGTGAGATAAAGACGGGCAAAGAATGGGGGGCCTAGTCCTAGGAGGGCACCATAGGAGAAAGTCAAGGGTGAAGGCAGGCACTGCTTGCCTCTCCATGTCCACCCAATCAGGTTTGGCGGACTTGCCATAGACCGTGGAGATCTGGGCAAGCCTAGCCGCTTGATAGTACCAGAGTAGGTTGGGTAGTCCCAGTCCCCCCCTGTGTCTGAGTCTGAAAAGAGTGTGCCTAGCTAGGCGGTGGCCCGACTGTCCCCATATAAATTTGGTAACCTTGCTTTGGAATGAATCTAAATGATCCTTCTTGATTGAGATCGGGAGCGCGCGAAAGAGGTAAAGGAGTCGCGGGAGCAGGGTCATTTTCACGGAGTTTATCCTCCCTAGCCAAGAGAGTTGGTGCGGGTGCCATTGTTTAAGATCAAGTCCCAATTTTTTGTAAATGGGGGGGTAGTTGGCCAGGTATAATTGTTCAAATTTGGGAGTCAAGTTGATTCCCAAGTAGCGAATGGAGGTGTCGCTCCATTGAAATCGAAAGGAGTCCTTCAACCGGGCCGCCAGGGGCCCTGGAAGGGAGATGTTGAGGGCCATAGACTTGGTGTAGTTGACCTTTAAACCTGATATGGTCGCGAAGTTCTCAAGTGTTTTACATATCACTGGCAGGGATGTGGAGGGCGAGGTGACAAAGAGAATCAAATCGTCTGCAAACAGACCGCATTTGTGAACGGTGGAGCCACAGCGCACTCCAGCAATGTCGGGGTTGGACCTGATGGCAATGGCCAAGGACTCAATTGCGATGGCGAAGATTAGTGGTGACAGGGGGCAACCTTGGCGGGTCCCGTTACGGATTTTAATGGGATCGGAGTATAGTCCCTGCAGTTTAATCCTGGCTTCGGGGTTAGAGTATAGAGATCTAATTAGTCCAGAGAAGTTAGGGCCGAAACCCCACCTTTCCAGAATTTGGAATATGTAGGGCCAAGAGACCGAGTCGAAGGCCTTTTGAAGGTCCAACGACAACAACATCCCCGCCTGAGCGCCTCCGCCATCCCACCCCGATTGCAGTAGAGACATAACGTTTATTACCCTCCTGACCTGATCCGGGCCCTGACGCCCAGGGATGAACCCGACCTGATCTTTGTGTATGTATATGCCAATGAAGGAGGCTAATCTGTCGGCCATAACTTTAGTCAGGATCTTGAGATCGTTATTGATCAGGGATATCGGCCTATAATTACTAACGTCGCCTGGGTCCTTGTCAGGTTTGGGTATGACGGAGATAAAAGCTGTATTAAGCTGTGCGTCTAGAGGGTCCCCCGTGGTCTTGGAGTTAAAGAAATTTGTTAGGTGTGGGGCTAGAATTTGTGCAAAGGCCTTATAGTAAGGGACTGAGAACCCGTCCGGGCCTGGGGCAGATCCTGTCCTCAAACCTTTGATAACCTCCAAAACTTCTGCAGTGGAAATCGGGGCCTCAAGTCGGTCTCTGTGGTCCTTTGTTAAGGTGGGTATAGGCAAATCATCCAGGAACCTAGTCCTGGCTGGTGTTGCCTTAGCTTGTTGTCCTCTATACAGTGTTGTGTAAAAAGAGTGGAACTCCCGCAGTATTTTAAGGGGGTTCGCCGTGGGGGGTTGGCCCGCTATATTAAGTCTAGGGTAATTTACATTTTACACTCCACCGTTTGCACTGATAGGGTTTCACCACCCTTTATATATATTTTCCTGTTATTGTGTTTTTGGATTACACCATTACAATGTCACCCATTTGAATGGGACTGGTCTACATTGCTTCACGCAAATTTACACTACATATATATGCGCCTAGGTCAAATTTTGTGAATTGGGTTTACATCCACTTTAAGTTAGGCTCCATTTACATCTAGGTGATTTGAATTGCAATACTGCCTGTGGTTTCAAATGCCATTACTTCTTAACCACTTGCCGACCAGCCGCCGTCATTCTACGGCGGCAGGTCGGCTCTCCTGGGCGAGACCCCCGTAGCTCTATGTCAGCTACATTTTCGGCCACTCTCGTACCCGCCGGGCACGCGTGCGGGACTCGGGGGCGAGAGTGGCCGAAAATGTAGCTGACGTAGAGCTACGGGGCTCTCGCCCAGGAGAGCCGACCTGCCGCCGTAGAATGACGGCGGCTGGTCGGCAAGTGGTTAAGAAGTAATGGCATTTGAAACCACGGGCAGTATTGCAATTCAAATCACCTAGATGTAAATGGAGCCTAACTTAAAGTGGATGTAAACCCAATTCACAAAATTTGACCTAGGCGCATATATATGTAGTGTTTACCTATCTCTCTCTCTGTGTCTTTCTACTGTTTTGTTCCTCTGTTATCAATATGATAACTTCTGACAAGTCTTCCAACAACTGAGGTAAAACCAGCCTGAAATTTGCATTGGATTGGGTGCTATAAATAGATTAGCAGAGAGCTTGTCTTGTCACAGCACAGCTCTGCACATTCCTTCCTTCCTCTACCTATGTGTGCCTCTCCTCCAATCAGCTGTCACACAGTGTATGCCAAGACTACACTCCTACTGAGTTGAATGAGGAAGTAAAAATTCTAACACAATGTTAAAATTCGAAAGAATATAGAAAGCTGAAGACAGCAGATATACATATAAAATGTATGTAGGGAGATTTGTTTCATCTCTGTGTATCACCTGTGGCTGTCGCCGGGCACGCACGCTCGTTCGTTACAGAGCGGGGAACGGGAGCTATGTGTGTAAACACATAGCTCTCGTTCCTGTCAGCGGGGGAAACGCTGATCTTCTGTTCATACAATGTATAAACAGAAGATCAGTGATTTCCCCTAGTGAGGTCATCCCCCCATACAGTTAGAACACAACCAGGAACACACTTAACCCCTTCCCTGCCCCCTAGTATTAACCCCTTCACTGCCAATGGCATTTTTATAGTAATACAATGCATTTTTATAGCATTGATCGCTATAAAAATGCCAATGGCCCCAAAAATGTGTCAAAAGTGTCCGAAGTGCCCGCCATAATGTCGCAGTACTGAAAAAAAAATGCTGATCGCCGCCATTACTAGTAAAAAAAAAATATTAATAAAAATGCCATAAATCGACCCCCTATTTTGTAAACGCTATAACTTTTGCGCAAACCAATCAATAAACGCTTATTGCGATTTTTTTTAACGAAAAATATGTAGAAGAATATGTATCGGCCTAAACTGAGGAAACAATTTTTTTTATATATATTTTTGGGGGATATTTATTATAGCAAAAAGTAAAAAATATTGCATTTTTTTCAAAATTGTCGCTCTATTTTTGTTTATAGCACAAAAAATAAAAACTGCAGAGATGATCAAATACCACCAAAAGAAAGCTCTATTTGTGGGAAAAAAAGGACGCCAATTTTGTTTGGAAGCCACGTCGCACGACCGCACAATTGACAGTTAAAGCGACGCAGTGCCGAATCACAAAAAGTGCTCTGGTCATTGGTGCGATTTTGCCATTATTGACACATGATCAATCACACTACAATTGTGGCAAATCGCAACATGCGACGCTGTAACCCAAATAAAGCTCCTGCTCCTTTTTGATTGACAAGGGCCATGATTTGGCGCGATTGCAGCGTGACATTCACGGCAAAATCACGGTGCAATCAAGATGCCATTAAGAAGTTTTACCACAATTTGGAATCGCGAGCAGAATAGCGTTTAATCTGGCAGCGATTCAAATCGCCTAGGTGTGAATGGAGCCTTACATTTTAACTGTGTTTTTACCTTGCTTTATGCACTATGGTATTATCAGTCTTAGGTAGCAGGGCCGGCCTTTGGGGTGTGTGGGGTGTGCGGTCGCACAGGGCGCCATAGCAACATGGGCGCCTGGCGACCTGCACAGATTCGGCGGCGCCCCCCCCCCCCCCCGCGACTGAATATGACTTAGCGCCGTTAGCGGGTGCCGGGTGACAGGGAGGCAGCGGCAGAGACACAGCAGGGAGGGTGCAAGTCACACCCGAGCGAGCCGTCAGCACACCCGGGACCCGTCAGCAATAATCCCCCTTCCCTGTGCACAGTGTGCAGTGCCGCGGGTCTGGTGAGTCTTGGCTGTCTGTCTCAGTCACAGGCAGCCCAGCACAGTGCACTGAGTGCAGCCGCCTCCCCCTTTTCCGTCCTGTGCTGTGTGTGTGCAGCACGTGAATAAGATGACCAGCTTGCCTGGTATACAGGTCTGAAAGTGGGGAGGGGTGTCTGTGTTGTAGAGGGGAGGGGGGTTCTGTATTGTAGGGGGAGGGGGTTCTGCATTGTGGGGGGTCTGTATTGTGGGGGCGCTTCTGTATTGTAGGGGGAGGGGGTTCTACATTGTGGGGGGAGTCTGTATTGTAGGGGGAGGGGGGTTCTGTATTGTGGGGGGGTTCTGAACTGTAGGGGTGGATCTGTATTATAGGAGGGGGGTTCTGCATTGTGGGGGGGGGGTTCTGTATTGTAGGGGGAAGGGGGTTCTGTGTTGTAGGGGGGTCTGCACTGTAGGGGTGGATCTGTATTGTAGGGGGGAGGGGGTTATGCATTGTGGGGGGGTTGTATTGTAGGCAGGTTTTGTATTGTAGGGGGGTTTTGTATTGTGGGGGGTTCTGTACTGTAGGGGGAGGGGGTTCTATATTGTGTGGAGGGGGTTCTGTATTGTAGGGGGTCTGCACTGTAGGGGTGGATCTGTATTATAGGAGGGGGGTTCTGTATTGTAGGGGGGGTCTGTATTGTAGGGAGGTCTGCACTGTAGGGGGGTCTGCTCTGTAAAGGTGAATCTGTATTGTAGAGGGGGTTCTGTATTGTAAGGAGGGGTCTGTATTGTAGGGGTGGGTCTGTATTGTAAGGGGGGTTTGCACTGTAGGGGGAGACTGTAGGGTGATGGGTTTGCACTGTAGGGGGAGACTGTAGGGAGGTCTGCGTGACATGCAGGGGGTCCAGAACTGTTAGGGGGGGTGTCTGTGTAACATATAGGTGTCTAGAGCTGTGGGGGGCTGTGTAATGTAAAGTGATGCAGGGTGTTGTATAATGTAAAGGGGTCCAGAGGTGCAGTTGTGGAGAGGGGTACACAGTAGTGACAGAGATATTGAAGGATGCAAGGGGCACAGTGGGATGCCAAATGCTCTAGGTACGCCCCTGCTGGCAGGCCAGGCCACAGGCGGATTCTGCAGGAATGACAGCGTGGGCGGCTGTCCCTGCCTTGTTAGGAGTCGGAGACAGGGCCGTCTCTACCATAGGGCAAACAGGGGCAGCTGCCCAGGGCCCTGTCACTGTTGGGGGCCCAAAGCAACCCCCTTTGAAAAAAAAAAAATGATTTTTTTTGTGTTTTTTTTTAGGGGTCCGGAGGTCCCCAGGGGCCCGGAGGCCCCCAGGGCCCAAGATGGCAACCCCCCCTTTTTTTATTTATTTTTAAATACAAAAATATATTTATTTTATATATTTTTATTTTTATTAAAGGGCCAATTTTTTTTAATATATTTTTATTTTTTATTAAAGGGCCAATTTTTTTAGGGGTCCCCAGGGACCCGGAGGCCCCCAGGGCCCCAGATGACAACCCCCTTTTTTTATTTATTTTTAAATAAAAAATATATTTATTTTATATATTTTTATTTAATTTTTTATTAAAGGGCCAATTTTTTTTAATATATGTTTATTTTTTTATTAATGGGCCAATTTTTTTTTAGGGGTCCCCAGGGACCCGGAGGCCCCCAGGCCCCCAGATGACAACCCCCTTTTTTAATTTATTCTTAAATAAAAAAATATATTTATTTTATATATTTTTATTTTATTTTTTATTAAAGGGACAATTTTTTTTAGAGGTCTGGAGGTCCCCAGGGGCCCGTAGTTCCCCAGGGCCCCAGATGACAACCCCCCTTTTTTTTATAAAAAAACTTGTTTTATAAAAAAAAATTAATAATGTTATTATTATTAAAGGACCCAGAGTTCCCCAGGGCCCTGGATGGCAACCCCCCTTTTTTTTTATAATTTTTTTTTAATATTTTATTTCTTTTTTTTCTTTTTATTTAATAAATATATATATATATATATATATATAATTAAAGGGCTCAAAGGTCCCCTGGATGGCAACCCCACTTTTTTTTTATAAATGTTTATTTTTAATATATTTTTTTTATTTTATTTTTTATTAAAGGGTCCAGAGGTCCCGGATGGCAACCCCCCTTTTTTTGTAATTTATTTTTATTAAAAAAAAAATATTAAAGGGCCCAGAGGTCCCCAGATGGCAACCCCCTTTTTAAAAAAAAATAATATATTTTTTATTTCTTTTTTTCTTTTTATTAGAGGGCCCCAGGGCCCCGGATGGCTACACCCCTTTTTTATATATATTTTTCTTTATTAAATCTTTTTTTGTAAAGGGCCTCCTGCTTCTAAATTCACGGCAGCCCCGCCCCCCCCGCTTCTCAATTTAAGGGGGCAGCACCCCCCCGTTCTCTGCTCCAGGGGGCCCATGCCTGAAGCTGTGTAAGGGGCCCCATGATTCCTGATGGTGGCCCTGCCGCCCGTTAAGCCCCTGTGCTGCCCACAAATCAGGCTGAAAATCATCAGCGGCACGCAGCCAGGTGACAGTACTGCTTCCCTTCCCAGTGTTTTAAAATGTACAGCACCCCTGGCTTCCCTTTAGGCGTGCACTTCTCCCTTCCTGCCACTGGGTGCTGCTTGTATATAAAAGTGAATTAGAATGTGATTTTATAACATCCCCAGTTTGCTCTTCCCGAGGCTGACTTCTTCATGTCCTGCTCCTCAAGGTATGTCACTGTTTGCTATATTGTAAATACAAGATTTCTGTAGAGCGTGCCCAAAGTCTTTATAATATTTGATGATTCACTGCAGGTCTGGTCAGTGTTTTAAAAAGTTCCTGTATTTTACACATGGCATGGCATGGGGTCACAGCACCGTCTGTCCATTCTGCTTTAGCACCATGGGACCCCATGCCATGCCATGTGTAAAATAGAGGAACTCTTTAAGTCACAGAGCAGCCCTGCAGTCCAGGCTGAGTGAGGCCTCAGAGCACATGGCATTACTGTCTGTATTTAATTGCTTGATGGGCTTATTTTGGGCCTGACTGGTTCACATGTAAGTGTTTTGGCGGCCCACATTTGAATGGGCCGCCATGCCTGCATTTCCTTCAAAGAAAAGCGCATGCCTCATGTAATAGGCTGCACACACGGCACACCTATGCCCATCAAGCAATGAAATACAGCACTGTCTGTCCATTCTGCTGTCTGCTGTGACTTATCTGCAGTTCCCGCACTGTCAAACTTGCTGCATTTTTAGACGTTTAGGTCACGCTTTTAAAAAGACAGTGCGTTTGTGTGTTCAAGAACTGCAGGTAAGTAGCATGGTGCAAAAGTAGAATGGATTTCAAGGTAGCTGATTTTCAAATCAATGGTCTACTGTGCCTGCACAAATGAGGGCCGCCAAAACACATACATGTGAACCAGCCAGGCCCAAAATAAGCTGGAGGGGGGGGGCCCAAAAAAAATGTTTGCCCAGGGCCCAAACCATATTAAAGACGGCCCTGGTCGGAGATCACTGTCACTGGCAGTCTGTGGGTTACTCATTAAGATTGCCACCGCACGGCGACAGTGCGGCGGCCATCTTTAAATCTGCACAAAGTACTGGCAGGTAGGCATGTGCAAAAGTGAAAAATTCGTTTCGTTTCGTTTCGTTTCAATTCGTCATTTAATAAATTTCGTTAAGTTAGGTTCGTTACATGTGTTGAATTCGTTTTCGGAATTCGTTCGTTTTCGACCGAATTTCGAAAAATACGGTCGAAAGCGAAAATATTTCGACCGGTTTTCGAATTCGTTCGTTTTCGACCGAATTTCGAAAAAATCGGTCGAAATCGAAAATATTTCAACCAGATTAGAAAACAAATAGTCTCTTTTCTAATAGAATTTTTTTCGAATTAAATTCGAATTTTTTTTTTTTTTTTTTTTTTTTTTTTTTTTCGAATTCGGATCGAATTTAGTCCACGGGTATTCGATTCGGAATTCGAAAAAAAAAATTCGATTTCGACCTTTTTTTTTTTTTTTTTTTTTCGAAATTCGGTCGAAAATGAACGAATTCGGAAAACGGTCGAAATTTTTCGTTATTATAGCAATTCGGAAATTCGTATGCATCCGAATGTCCGAAAAATGGAAAATTCGTCCGAATTTCGATTCGGAACGAAACGAAATGCACATGCCTACTGGCAGGCCACAGGCGGATTCTGCCGGAAAGACAGCGTGAGCATCTGTCCTTGCCTTGCTATGAGGAGCAGGGATGAGAAGCTCATATGCCATGCGCACTGAGAAGACAAAGGAGGGCAAGAATCCACAGAAGCAGGCAGCGGATGTAAAAACTTTTTTCTATGAGTAAATTTTTTTAGAAATGCAGTGTCTGTTTTGTATTTTCTTATTTAACCACTTCCTTACTGGGCATGTATACCCCTTTCCTGACCAGGTGAAATTTCAGCTTGTGGCACTGCGTCGCTTTAACTGACAATTGCGCGGTCGTGCGATATGGCTCCCAAACAAAATTGGTGTCCTTTTTTCCCCACAAATAGAGCTTTCTTTTGGTGGTATTTGGCCACCTCTGCGGTTTTTATTTTTTGCGCTATAAACAAAAAAGGACGACAATTTTGAAAAAAAAATACAATATTTTTTACTTGTTGCTATAAAAAATAGCCCAATTTAAAAAAAAAAATTCAGTTTAGGGCGATGCGTATTCTTCTACATATTTTTGGTAAAAAAAAAAATCGCAATAAGCGACTGGTTTGCGCAAAAGTTATAGCGCCTACAAAATAAGAGACAGAATTATTATTTTTTATTATTTTTTTTTTACTAGTAATGGCGGCGATCTGCGATTTTTATTGCGACTGCGACATCATGGTGGACACATCGGACACTTTTGACACATTTTTGGCACCATTCACATTTATACTGCAATCAGTGCTATAAATATGCACTAATTACTGTATAAATGTGACTGGCAGGGAAGGGGTTAAACTGTGGGGGGAGGGGGGGTGACCGATCTGTGTCCCTATGTACAAGAGAAACAGATCGGTCTCCTCTCTCCCTGACAGGACGCTGTCATTGTGAGAGCCGGCAATGAGAAATGATCTCATATGTTTACATATGAGATCATCTCTCATTCGCCGCACAGATCGCATGGCAAACGGCCACTCTGATTGGCCGTTCGCGGCGATCTGTGATTGGCTGTGTCCAAGGGACACGGCCAGTACAGAAGTTCCCCGCTGCGCGCTCTGGAGCGCGTGCTGGGAACGAAGAAAGGGGCCGCCGTGAAAACACGGCGGCCCAGAGAATTAGAGCCACCCTGCGGCCGCATATAGTCGTACAGCCGTAGGGAAGTGGTTAAATAGGGTATTTCTTAAAGGAACAGTAAATACAAAAGTAAAAAAATACTTTATTGTAATTATGTTTGATATTTGATAGTAAATTTACAGGTAGTGGTAATATACCGTGTGATTTACTTTATATGTGCCGTTATTATAGCGTGGGATTTGCAGTATAGGCGGTGTCAGGGTTGGGCTGGGACAAAAATTTGGCCCTGGACTTCATCCAGACTGGCCCACTTTGACAGGTCTCTCCCATGGCGGCCGGACAACTCCCGCACCCCCCGGCCACTCAAGCCCCCTCTCCCCCTTCACTAGCCACTAGCGGTTCTACTTTATTAGAGTAGAACGGCTGGTACTGGTACTTTTATAGGCAGTACCAGTGGGGAAGCTAGACATTATTTCTCCGGGGGAAAAGAATCAGTTCGGTGTCCCCCCTTATGGGACAAGATTAGGCAGAAGTGAGAAACTCCCAGGCCATAGCTGTTGAGTCAGCTGTCTGTCCCCTTACCCATGCTCCTCTGTCGTCGTCCCTGGTCCTCCCCCTGCTTCTCTGTTCCCCCAGGTGAGCGCTGGGGGAGGGAGAGGAGGTGAGCGCTGCAGGAAGGGAGAGGCGGAGGGGGGCAGCGGTCTGCTGTCACTGAAGCCGGCCCACTGAGCCATCGGCCCACCGGGAAACTCCCTGTAGTCCCAATGGCCAGTCCATCCCTGGGCGGTGTTATTATAGCGTGTGATATACAGTATAGGTGGCGTTATGTGAATAAAAGTTGTATTTTTATCATAGCTTGTAATCAGTTTTTTTGGGAATGGAAGGCTTTAAATTAAGCCGGAATTAGAGAAAGGTGTGGACACTGAAAGGGTGTGGTTACGGAGGGGTGTGGTTACGGAGGGGTGTGGTTATGGAGGGATGTGGTTACGGAGGGGTGTGGTTATCGTGGGCGTGGTTACTGATGGGCGTGGTCACTAGGGGCGCTGTAAATCTTTCTCGCACAGTGCGCCTAAAGGCCTAAGGCCGGCCCTGTTAGGTAGTTTATATTGTAATGACATGCCAATGATAAGAAACATTGTTTTTACCCCACTGATAGAAATACCCTGTGGTGTACAATGTTGGAGCCTGTTTGACAAACAATGGACCCGCTGTTCCTGTTGTTTATGACTTTGGCAGTGCTGAGAAGACAAAAAATTACTACTCACCAAATGGAGCAAGTAAGATCATGATAAATACCAAATAATCTTTATATATATGAATTCTGTAAAATGATGATAACAATTAATGCACCTTTCTTTCTCTACAGAAGAGTTCATTGCCGGCTATGTCCAGTTCAGAGCTATTAATACAGAAAGAGCTCCCCTGGCTCTGTGCCCCGGTGTGAAAGTGACAGGCTGCAATGTAGAGCATGTAAGCATTTTTACGCCTTTTGTACTAATAATGTGCAATGCGGTTTATTTACTAATAATCTCTTCATTTTGCAAGGGATTTTTGCTTTAACCACTTCAATACGGGACACTTTCACCCCCTTCCTGCCCAGGCCAATTTTCAGCGCTGTATCACTTTAAATGACTATTGCGCCGTCATGCACAACTATACCCAAACAACATTGTGGCAGGCGCAGCACTATGAAGTGTACAATGTTGGAGCCTAATGTGGCATTAGAAGAATTGTGATACCTCTGACTTTTCAGTCCAACAAGACTGTCTATTACTCTGAAATTCCTCTATTGCCGTTCTATGGAAGCAGTAGGTTTAAAGAGCACACCAAAATGCTTAAATAACTTCTTTAATAACTTCACTTTTCTTCCTATAAGATACTGCTGCTTTGCAGTAGACAGTCCATGTACAAAAACACGTGATGAATAAGTATAACAGAAAATGGAGGTTCAAATATTCAATCTTGTTATTTAACATAAGATGGTGGATATATTTCTTTCTTCAGTATTTACTCTCTCTCTCTCTCTCTCTCTCTCTCTCTGTAAGTTATCAAAGCATTCTTTGATTTCTCTGAAGGGTATAACTCTGTTTGCAACTTGGTTGGCAGGTTGCTTTTGCAGGGTTAGCTTAGTTTGCAGGGTTAGCTTAGTTTGAAGGTTTGATATGTGATGAGTGATTCAGGTTTGGTTTCTGAATTAGGTTAGGAGGTATGGTGGAACTACAAGTGAACACACAGCTAAATCAGTATACAGCTCTAATCACACTATTTACAATAAGAACATATATATAACTGTATAACTACCTAATTTTACCCTCTGGCTTCCATAAGAACTGCTCTCTGTATGTCTCTGTGTGTCTCTGTCTCCATGTGGTTCTGTCTCTGTGGAACAAACTAGCAGAGCACATGTACAGCACTAGGAACCTCCCAGACAGAGTTGATGCAAAGCTGGCTGTGACTGGTCAAGACTCTGCTCAATGTGAGATTGGCTGTGATTGGGCCAATGCCTGTGATGAGCCACAAAAGCTTAACTCTATGCTTGCTGGTATGAATTAAACTGTGAATAACTTTGCTTACCTCCTGTCCCATACAAACAAATGACTCTTTAAGGCATATTTTTTTCTTTTTCTTCTGTGAACACAACATACAACTGTTATATGACATCCAAACACAAAATCACAGTGAATAACTCTGCCTTTGTCTCTCACATATAAAAATGTGCTCTACATTAGGTTCTTAGCAGGTTTAGCTGTATATACTGTACATGCAAGTTATATTAGCTACCTAGGACAGGTTCTAGCTGGCCAGCTACAAACATTTTTATCATTATTTTTTGGCACAAATAGAGATTTATGTTGGTGATATTTAATCACCACTGGGTTTTTTATTTTTTAGCTAAACAAATGAAAAAAGATAAAAAAAAATAAAAAAATGTCTTTGTTATAAAAATTTGAAAATAAGTAATTTCTTTCCATCATTAACCACTTCCGGACCAGCTCACGCCAATATACATTGGCATTTTGAAGAGGGATATCATTTTTATCGCAGCAACTATCCTCTTCTTCAGTGAGTGGTTTCAGATAAAAGTGGTCTCTGCAGCAGATTCACTGCAAAAATCACTTTTATCGGTGGTGGGTCCTCCCTCCCACCGCTCCCTGGTACCCTCCTCCGCTTACCGGTGGAGGTGATTGGATCCTTCTTCCTGCTTGACATGGACCTCAGTGAGGGGAAGATGGCCCCCACCCAGCTCCATACCATTGCAGGGCGGAAGCGACGTCAAAACATCACTTCTGTCCAAAGCTCTAAAAGGGAATTTTTTTTCTACTTTTTTTAATTTGAGATCTGAGGACTTTTTGACCCCAGATCTCATATTTAAGAGGTCCTGTCATGCTTTTGTTCTATTACAAGGGATGTTTACATTCCTTGTAATAGGAATAAAAGTGACAACATTATTATTTTTTTTTTTAAAGAACAGTGTTAAAATAAAAAAATAAAAAGTTAAATAAATAAAAAAAAAATATACCGGTATATATTTTAAAGCTTCCTGTCCCGCCGAGTTCGCGTGCAGAAGTGAACGCATACGTGAGTAGCCCCCGCATATGAAAACGGTGTTTAAAACACACATGTGAGGTAAATGTAGATGGGTGAAATAATTGCGCTCAGTTTAAAATATATTAAGCAGCAGCTGAATACTATAACCTGAATACTAGGCACACATATGAGGTATCTCTGCGATTATTAGACCAAGAGCAATCATTTTAGCACTAGACTACCTCTGTGGCCTCGTACACACGACCGTTTTCCTCGACAGAATCCATCAAGAAACTTGGTGGCAGAGCCTTTTTTACAGAGGAAAACTGTCGTGTGTATGCTTTTCATCCAGAAAACTGACGTGGAACTCAATGAGAAAAAAAGAGAACAAGTTCTCTTTTTCCTTGACAGGAGTCTTAATTTCCTCGTCGTGTTCCTCGTCGGGCTGGTTTTGACGAGAAACACGTTGGTGTGTATGCTTAGAAACCCGCGCACCTTCGGTAAAAGTAGCGTTTGTAATGGAAATAGCACATTTGTCACTCTGTAACAGACTGAAAAGTGCAAATGTCTCTTACCAAACTTTTACTTAACACGCAGTAACATGAGATTAGCAAAAGCAGCCCCAAGGGTTGTGCCAGTTGAATCAAACTTCTCCTGCCGTCGTATGTTTTGTACGTCACCGCATTTGAGAACGAGGAGATTTGGTCTTGACTGTGTGTACGCAAAGACAGCTTGTCAAGTTTCTCGACAAGCCTAACAAGGAACTCGTCAAGGAAAACGATGTCTCTTTTACGACGAGTTCCTCTGTCATGTGTACGAGGCCTGTAACTTAAAACATACAATTTGTAGAATTTCTAAAACATGGCCTATTGAGATTTTTAAGGCTAAAAGTTTGTCGCCATTCCACAAGTGGGCGCAATTTTGTTAATTCAAAAAAGTGTATTTTTTCAAAAAAAGTCTGCTTGTAAGACCGCTGCGCAAATACGGTGTAACAAAAAGTACTGCAACAACTGCCATTTTATTCTCTAGGGTGTTCGAAAAAAAAAAAAAAAACAATATACAATGTTTGGGGGTTCTAGCAAAAAGAACTGATTTTAACTTGTAAACACCAAATATCAGAAAGAGGTTCAGTCTTTAAGTGGTTAATGTGCATTGATGAGGCTGCACTGATGGCCACTGATAGGCTGCACTGATGAGGCGGCACTGATTTCACCTTCCCGCCTAGCCGTCAATCCGCTATAGGCCGAGGAGGAAGTGGTTAAAAGAGATTTTTCTCTTAGCTCAGTGAATGAGATGAAGCTTTGCTGACTTCCATTGTGTGCATGCAAAATATTGTTTTTGTCTTTCTTGCACTTGATTAGGTATTTGCAATCCATGAGAAAATTCCCTTGCAAAGTGAACAGCCTACTGTATATATCTTTATTAAAACAACCCCCATCTCTTGCAGGTTTCAAAGGTTTCTTATTTGTAGGCACAGGTATTTGCCAGATGAAGGCATAGAAGCCATTGTTGTACATTATACACATCCTAAACATCTGTATACATGTCAATCAATAAGGTATTTGATACACACAAAGTATTACTTGTGGTTTATAAGAAATAAATATTTAAATTAAAGTTTTTAAGCTTTATTGTATGAAAAATTTGTTCTTAATTCATTAAGCCAAGGCCCTTCAACTAAGAGACTTGTTTTTTCATTCTAAAGCCGCGTACACACGGCAGAGAACCTCGACGGGCAGAACACATCGTTCCGCCCGTCGAGGTTCTCTGCCGGCCGTCAGATTCGGCGACCCGCCCGTCGGGAATGGCAACCAGCCATTCATCCAGGCGGGCCGTCGAGCAAATAGAAAACATGCTCTCTATTTCTGCTCGACGGCATTCCCGACGGGATGCTCGCCGAGAGCGTACACACGGCCGAGGTTCTCGCTGGAATGCAGCTTCCAGCGAGGTTCTCGCTGGTTTCTAGCGAGAACCTCGGTCGTGTGTACGCCGCCTTATTGTTGAGTTGTGAAAGCTTTTTTTGCTAATCAGTTGTTAACATTTTATACTTCTTTCTTAGCACTGCATTGGAGGAGCTGGATACATGCCAGAAGCAGCACCTCGTCAGTGCGGAGACTTTGCATCCTTTGATTGGGACGGCTATGGAACTCACAAGGAATGGAGTACCACCAAGGAGATCACTGAGGCAGCTGTCCTACTGTTCTATCGTTAATCTGTAAACAGTTATCTATATTCTTTCCTGTACAGTTTTTGTTTGCTTCAATAAAGTAGAGAGTGCTTTTGCATTAACTTATTGTTCATATATGAAACAATTCTGTTTTTGAGCTGCTAGATTTACTAAAATCGTATACATCAAAATTACTGAATTTTATGAGGAAAAATAAGAAATCGTGTGTATAAAGTTACTTCACTATTTATGTGTAGTGCAGTGATATTCATTGAGCATTCTCAGTGTCTGTTTGAGAAAAAAAGTGAGAAATTTTAAGTGACAGGGCCAGATTAACGTAGGGGCTATTGGAGCTGCTGCTCAAGGCCCCTGCCTTAACCATTTTCCCACTGGGCAATTATATCCCGCTTCCTAACCAAGCCAATTTTCAGCTTTCAGTGCTCTCACATTTTGAATGACAATTACTCAGTCATGCAACACTGTACCTATATTCAATATTGGTCCTTTTTTTCACACAAATGAAGATTTCTTCTAGTGGTATTTAATCACCACTGGGTTTTTCATTTTTTGCTTTATAAATGAAAAAAGACCAAAAATTTGGTACAAAAATTATTTTTTCTTTGTTTGGTCTTTGTGAAAGTTAGCGAGTCTACACGCTGTGGTGCCAATCATTGAAAATTGATCACACCTGATGTACTGTTTCTTGAGACACTAGCAAGCCAGTAAAGTACAAATACCCCCCAAACAACCCCTTTTTGGAAAGTAGACATTCCAAGGTATTTAGTAAGAGACATGGTGAGTTTTTTGAAGTTGTGTTTTTTTCCCACAATTCTTTGAAAAATTAAGATTTTTTTTCACAAAATGGTCATATTAACCACTTCAGCCCCAGAAGGTTTTACCCCCTTCTTGCCCAGGCGAAATTTCAGCTTCCAGCACTGCATTGCTTTAACTGACAATTGCGCGGCCGTGCGCCGTGGCTCCCAAACAAAATTGTCGTCCTTTTTTTCCCACGAATATAGCTTTCTTTTGGTGGTTTCCTTTGCAGTTTTTATTTTTTGCGCTATAAACAAAAATAGAGTGACAATTTTGAAAAAAAAAATGCAATATTTTTTACTTTTGGCTGTAATAAATATTCCCCAAAATATAAAAAATATAAATACATTTTTTCTCAGTTTAGGCCGATATCTATTCTTCTACTTATTTTTGGTAAAAAAAATGCAATAAGCGTTTATCGATTGGTTTGCGCGAAATTTATAGCGTTTACAAAATAGGGGATAGTTTTATGGCATTTTTATTATTATTATTTTTTACTAGTAATGGCGGCGATCTGCGATTTTTTATTGGGACTGCGACATTATGGCAGACACATCGGACACTTTTGTGACATTTTTGGCACCAATCACATACATACAGTGAACAGTGCTATAAATATGCACTGATAACTGTATAAATGTGACTGGCAGGGAAGGGGTTAACCACTAGGGGGCAGGGAAGGGGTTAAATGTGTAGCCTAGTTTGTGTTCTAACTGTAGGGGGAGGGGGGTGACTGGGGGAGGTGACTGATTGTGTCCCTATGTAAAAGGGAAGCAGATCTGTCTCCTCTCTCCCTAAAGGACGTGGAGCTCTGTGTTTACACACAGAGCTCCACGTCCCTGTTCAGTAACTGGGCAATCGCAGGTGCCCGGCGGCGATCGTTGCCGCCGGGCATGCGCACCGTGATCCCAGCGTGCGCTCGCCCCCTAGCGTCATATGACGTCCTGTCAGAACAATGGAGTCTTCCGCCCGCCGTCATTTGACGGCGGGCGGTGGACAAGTGGTTAGCAGGTTATTTCTCTCACATGGCATATACATACTTGCAACTACACCCCAAAACAGATTCTGCTACTCCTCCTGAATATGACGATACCACATGTGTGAGACTTTTTCACAGCCAGGCCACATACAGATGCAGGGCGCACCATGAGGTGTTCTAGGGATATACATTACACATTTAATTTCTTGACTACCTATCACACTTCTGAAGGCCCTGGAGCACCAAGCAAACACCCAGTACATAATCTAGGAGGCATAATAAGTCTTTTGAACAGTTTTTAAAAAAATGTGAAAAGAAAATTAAAATACATTTTTGTTTTACACAAAGTGGTAAATGTATAAGATATTTCTAACACAAAGCAAGTACATAAAAAAAAAAATGACACCTTAAAATACATTCTGCTACTCCTCCTGAGCATGGTGATACCACATATGTGAGACTTTTACACAGCCTGGTCACATACAGAGGTCCAACATGCAGGGAGCACTGTCGGGATGAGAACTGATGTGGCATGGATGTGGCACGGTTGAGCACTGATGTGGAACGGATGAGCACTGATGAGGCACGGATGAACACTGCTGTGGCATGAATGAGGCATGGGTGGGCATTGATGAACACTGATGTAGCATAGATAAGGCATGGATGGGCAAGAATGTAGCATGGATGAGGCACGGATAAGCACTAATGTGGCATGGGTGGAGCACAGATGAGGTATGGATGGGCTTAGATGAGGCACGGATGAGCACTGATGTGGCATGGATGAGGCATGCATGAGCATGGATGAGGCACTGATGAGGCATGGATGAGGCACGAATGAGGTTTAGATTAGCATTGATGAGGCATGGGTGGGCATGGATGAGCACTGTGTAATTTGGCCACACCCACCCCATGACGTGGCATGATCCACCGTGGGAAGAGGGGGAGTTCCTGCATCTATTCTCTGAGAAAAAAATCACTGGTCTCAGATACCCCAAAAGAACAGAAAGCAATGGGCAGACAGGGAGATATCTCCCCTGCCTTGACCAGTCCTGAATTCCACACACACCGCCAGGTGTCAGGATTAATAACTGCACTGGGTGGGCAGACCTAACAGAAGCCTAGTATTCGGCATCCATAGTGTTGTGATAGGCCTGTGCGGTTGCGCCCTTCCACCTCAGGGTGCACACTGACGTATGGCCCTTAAAGGAACATTTAAGGCAAAAAATGTATTTTTTTCTTTAATAACAAACATGTTATACTTACCTCCACTGTGCAGCTTGCTTTGCACAGAGTGTCCCCGAATCCTGTCTTCTGGGGTCCTTCAGCGCCTGTCTCGGCTCCTCCTCACAAAAGCTTTTCACCTTAATGCGAGCATAGCTGCCGACTGTATCACTCGGCCCCGCCCCCCGGCATGCCGCGTCATCAGATGTGATTGACAGCAGCGCCAGCCAATGGCTGCGCTGCTATCAATCCGTCCAGCCTAGCCAATCAATGGCCAGGCTGGGAACCGAAGAGGATCACAAGGACGTGCGCGGGACTTTCGAGGGGTGAGGTAAGTAAAACGGGGGTACGGGGGGGGGGGGGCGTTACCGTCAGATGTTTTTTCACCTTAATGCATACCTTAATCCACCAAAATCCTCAGCACCAGCCCCCTGATGCTCTTAATCCGGTAACTATGCTCAGGCAGTATTAAAAGCTGTCTCACTTAAATGGGCCTTGTGGCGGCCAAACAGCTATTTTGCAGTGTGCCTTTATTTTAGAGGTGACAGGACACATTAACGCTGCTGTGCACAGGCAAGAGTCCTGTCACACTCACCTCTCACTTCTGGAGCTCCACTCACCAGCCAATGAGCAGTGATGTTGTGTCCACCCACGTCATCCCTCCCATCCACTGCACGAGGAATGGAATATACAGGGAGACAGAGGTGGCTCTAGGCTTAGTAAGGTCTAGGCTTAGTAAGGCCCCACTCAAAATAATTTAAGTAATCTGTCCGTCAGCTACGCAGCAGGCCTTCCTAAATTGAGACCCTCAATGGTTAATATGTTGTTCAGTCTAACCTCTGTGTTTTTTATTTTTTGCACTATAAACAAATATCCAATAAAAATATTTTTAAAGTCAAATTTCTTCTTTGACACTCTGTGGAAACCAGTGACACTAATACAGTGATTAGTGCTAAAAAAGTAATCATAGCACTGCTGGCGTGCCGGTGGCGCCAACGGCGGATCCAGGGGGGGGGCAACAGGGCAATTGCCCCCCCCCCCGAGGCAATTTTGTCACATTGGCTTTAAAAAAAAAAAAACATTTTTTTTTTTTTTACCATTTTTTTTTAAACTGCTTTGCGGTGCCTGCAGCCAGGCCTGGACTGGCCATAGGGCAAACTTAGCAAATGCCTGTGGGCCACGGGCCGGCTTCGGCCCGCTCAACGGCCCGCGGGCCGATTGCGGCCCGCGAACGGCCCTCGGCGGCCAGCGGGCCGTATGTCACGTCTCCCCAGGGGTGTAAACCACCAACACAGCGCCAGATAGAGAGAGATCAGATGGGGTATCATAGCCAGCTCTGACACTTCTCCCCTCCCCTTGCTGCCCCCACGGCCAGTTAGAGGAGAGGAGCTGCTTCTACTCCTCCCCCTCCTCTCTTCTTCTCCTACCGTGTCTCCCCCGCCCACCCTCCCGACGGACACTGTTTTGCTGCCTAAGGGATGTGGGCGGGAAGATTCAAGCCCAGCAATCAGAAAGGAAAGATGGAGTCTGATATCCATCCATCCAGTCAGTCCCTCCTGCCTCTGAGTGAGTACTGAGAGTACTGTACACTGATGTATGGGGTGCCCTTCATTCTCTTCTCTCTCGCTCTCTCTTCACCTTTCTTTCTTTCTTTCTCTCTCTCTCTTTTTTCTCTCTCTTTTTTTTTTTTTTTGTACCCCCCCCCCCCCCCACCAGCTGCCACTGTAGATAGACAGATAATAATCTATCTTCCTTCCTTCTCTTCTTTCTTTCTATCTTTATCTATCTTTCTTTCTTTATCTATCTTCCTTCCTTCCCTTCTTTATCTATCTATCTATCTATCTATCTATCTATCTATCTATCTATCTATCTTCCCTTCTTTCTTTATATTTCTTTCTTTATCTATCTTCCTTCCCTCCCTTCTTGCTTTCTATCTTTATCTATCTTTCTTGTTTATCTATCTATCTTTCTTGTTTATCTATCTATCTATATTCCCTTCTTTCTTTATCTATATTTCTTTCTTTATCTATCTTCCTTCCTTCCCTTCTTGCTTTCTATCTTTATCTATCTTTCTTGTTTATCTATCTATCTTTCTTGTTTATCTATCTATCTTGTTTATCTATCTATCTTTCTTGTTTATCTATCTATCCTTTTTGTCTATCTATCTATCTATCTATCTATCTATCTATCTATCTATCTATCTATCTATCTATCTTCCCTTATTGCTTTCTATCTATCTATCAATCTATCTTCCTTCCTTCCCTTCTTTCTTTTTATCTTTACCTATCTTTCTTTCTCCCCCCCCCCCAGGCTGCTCAGTCTAAAATGCCCAGGCCTATTTTTTGTCCCAGTCCGGGCCTGCCTGCAGCTGCCGCTGCCGAGTCTCTCACTCTCTCTCTCTCATTACCAGGGCCGGTAGGCTGCCTGTCCTGAGGCTGCTTTGAGCTGTAGCTGACTGCAGCGCTCCCCTCTCTCCTGCGTGTATGACATTGGGCATCTCTGGCTGTGTGTAAGAGCTGGATCTGTGTTCGGCTGTGCTGCCTGTGCTAGACCTGCTCGTGTGATAGTAGATGGAGATGGAACACTGATTGAATCAGTGTTTTGTCTATCACACAAGCCCGTCTAGGGGGGACCTTGCTAGAGCACACTGCCCTGCCGAACACAGACCTACAGCTCCTGATTGTTCCATGACACACGTCGGGAGAGGAGATACCTGCTGTGTGTGATCGAGGTAATGCCATGGTGAGTGCCATGCACAGTGTGGCTGCATTAATAGACAAAAGTGGGACTGCATTAATAGACAAAAGTGGGGCTGCATTTATATACAAAAGTGGGACTGGATTCATAGACAAAAGTGGGACTGGATTCATAGACAAAAGTGGGACTGGATTCATAGACAAAAGTGGGGCTGGATTCATAGACAAAAGTGGGACTGGATTTATATACAAAGGTGGGACTGCATTCATATACAAAGGTGGGACTGCATTCATATACAAAGGTGGGACTGCATTCATATACAAAGGTGGGGCTGCATTGATATACAAAAGTGGGACTGCATTAATATACAAAAGTGGTAGTGCATTAATAAACAAAAGTGGGACTGAATTTTTATACAAAGGTGGGGCTGCGTTCATATGCACAGTGAGGCTGCAATGATGGGCACTAATGAGGCTGCATTGATCTCTTGTACCATGTCTTCAGTCTCTAAACATCCCTTGTACCATGCCTGCAGTCTCTGACCATCCCTTGTACCATGCCTGCAGTCTCTGACCATCCCTTCTACCATGCCTTTAGTCTATGACCATCCCTTGTACCACGTCTGCAGTCTCTGACCATCTCCTGTACCACGTCTACAGTCTCTGACCATCCGTTGTACCACGTCTGCAGTCTCTGACCATCTCTTGTACCATGTCTGCAGTCTCTGACCATCTCTTGTGCCATGTCTGCAGTCTCTGACCATCTCTTGTACCATGTCTGCAGTCTCTGACCATCTCTTGCACCATGTCTGCAGTCTCTGACCATCTATTGTACCATGTTTGCATTCTCTGACCATCTCTTGTACTATATCTGCAGTCTCTGACCATCTCTTGTACCATGTCTGCATTCTCTGACCATCTCTTGTACCATGTCTGCATTCTCTGACCATCTCTTGTACCATGTCTGCATTCTCTGACCATCTCTTGTACTATATCTGCAGTCTCTGACCATCTCTTGTACCATGTCTGCATTCTCTGACCTTCTCTTGTACCATGTCTGCAGTCTCTGACCATCCTCTTGTACCATGATTGCAGTCCCTGACAATCATCTAGAAACTATGGGATAGATTTATGGCATTTATATTTAAATATTTTTTACTAGTAATGGCGGCAATCATTGATTTTTTAGCGGTACTGCAACGATTGGCTACCATGCACAGCTGTACCTTACTTTGCACCCACCAGTTTTAGTAAATCAATCCCACAGCATTTAAAGAGAAAGGCTTAAAAGTATAACATGGAAATTGGGTCATATATTCGTAAAGTCCCTTCCAAGAAAAATAACAATGGTTAAAGCGGAAGTAAATCATGGTGGGTTTTACTTCCTTCTGTCTTCCCTGCAAAGTAAAGGCATAATGTGCTAGTATGCATTGCATACTAGCACGTTATTTGACACTTACCAGCAAACGAAGCCTGCCGGGCCACATCCATCTTCACCCGTCTTCCTTCTGGGGCCACGGAATCCGGCTCTGCGACTGGCCAAAGCCATGTGATGTCCCTCCCGCACAAGCACACAGGAGCCGCCCAGTCATGGCACACTCCTCTGAAGGAACGGCTGCCCGTGAATGACATAATTGGCGCAGTAAACAGTAAATATCTCCTAAACAATGCACATTTAGGAGATATTTACAGTACCTATAGGTAAACCTTATTATAGGCTAATATGAATGAATGAATGAATGAAAACTTATATAGCGCGGCACATGCGAACTGAATCGCCTCTGGGCGCTTGTTGTTCCTGTCTCCTTTGATATCAAAAGAGATGAGTCTTGATCTTTCTCCTGAACGCTAAGTGGTTCTCCTCCAACCGAATGCTGGTTGGTAAATCGTTCCATAGTCTGGGACCTTGGACCGCGAATCTCCTTTCTCCTTTGGACTTGTAGTTGGCTTTCGGGATCTGTAGTAGGTTTTGATTGGTGGATCGCAGAACGCGATTGGGGTTGTGAGCTTTTATTTTTTTCGCCTAGATATTGGGGAGCATTCCCATGGACACATCTATGCGTTAGACAGAGTGCTTTAAAAGCAATCCTGTCTTTAACTGGTAACCAGTGAAGGGATCTCAGTGAAGGTGAGATTGATTCCCAGGGTTTTTTCCCTGTCACAAGTCTGGCCGCCGTATTCTGAACGACGGAAGATTCCCGCAATGGGGTTTTAAAGTAGCAATACAGACGGATTCAAAAGGAATTGTAAAAAAAAATGTTTGTGGAAAATATAAAGGTCAATAGCATGCTGCCGTTAAAATATAGACTCAGCTTAGGGGATAACAAAAGCATTCCACATTACAGAAATTAAAACACAAAATTACAGCATCACATATCATAAGTCTGTTGTGATGATGCCACGACGCGTTTCGACCCATGTGGTCTTCTTCAGGGATTTGGTTTGCTATAAAGAGTCAACTAGGTGAGGAGTACAAAGACAAGTGTGTCTTGCCTACAGTTAAGCATGGTGGTGGCATAGCTCCCAACTGTCCCTGATTTTGAGGGACTGTCCCTGATTTGGAGCATGTCCCTCTGGTCCTCGTTCATCCTCATTTGTCCCTCATTTTGGTCTGATCCATATAGTTGTATATAAAATGCACTATCTTTCAAAAAGTGTTTCCCGGTGCTAAATCTTTCATCCAAATTCTAAATTGCTGTATTTGTAAATTTTAAAAGCCAATATAAAGAAATAAAAGTGGTAAAAAAAAACCTTGTGGATTTAATTAACTTTTTTTGGTTAATTCTCCTTTAAGGGTGTGTGGCATGGGGCGTGTCCTATGGCAACATACATTTGCTAGTAGGTGTCCCTCATTCCCATCTCAGAATGTTGAGAGGTATGCCAGTCATGCAAATAACAAAATGGAAATCCTTATCTCTATGCAGCAAAAAGGCTCTTTTACACTCCAGTCTATATAGAGCCATTGTTGCAGCAGTTTTGCCCCCACAACACCCAGGATGTTGCAGGCACTGATTCAGTGAAAGAGATGAGGGATGGCATGGCACTAGGCTGGAATGACCATTACTTCATATACTCAAAAACAATCTCATCCATCTCAACTGGATTTTAGAGTACTGCAATAAGTGAAAGTGACAGGCTGCAATGTAGAGCATGTAAGCTTGAAGTGATTGTAAAGTCTTGTTTAAAAAAAATACAGTTGGTTTTGGACAGGGCAGCCCTAAACCTCCTCTTCTCAGGTCCCTCTCTGCTGCTCTTGGCCTCTCCCTCCTGTTGAGTTCCCCCACAGCAAGCAGCTTGCTATGGGGGCAACCGAGCCGATCTGCAGCTCCATGTATCCATCCATACACGGAGCAGTGTCCCGGCCCGCCCCCTCTCTCCCCTGATTGGCTAACTGACTTAGATTGACAGCCGCGGGAGCCAATGGCTGTGTCTCAGCCAATCTGCAGGGAGAGTTCCGGATGGCCGAGGGATTTGTGGACATCGCTGGACAGAGATGGGGCTCAGGTAAGTATTAGGGGATGCTGGGGAGGCTGCTGCACACAGAAGGATTTTTATCTTAATGCATAGAATGCATTAAGATAAAAAAACTTCTACCTTTCCAATACGCCTTCAGTAATGTACAAGAAGGTACATTTACTAAAGGCAAATAGACTGTTCACTTTAATAGTGAAGTTGCACTTTGCACTGGAATATTCCCCATAGCTTAGTGAATAGGGTGAAGCTCTGCTGACTTCTACCATCCAATCACGTAAGCAAAAATGCTGTTTTTTATTTTTATTTTTTGAGATATTCTTTGCAAAGTAAAATTTTGCAGCATTCACTAAGCTCTCTTAAAAAGTGAACAGCCTATTTACTTTAGTATGTCAGCCTTCTTGGTGTAGCATACATTTTATTATATTACTCTTTATAAACCACCTTGGTGCTAGCTAGTAGGCTCCTGCTGCCTTCAAAATGCCCAAGTGGTATAGATTATGAATGGATGGGACTGGCCTCATTCGGCCTGTGCTGTGTGAAGGAACTTTGCAAAATACTGTTGCTCAAGAGCTCAATAGATGAGGTAAAACTTCACTTTGCAAAGAATAGCCAATTACGTGCAAGGAAAAAAAGAAAAATGAATTTTTGCTTGCATGTGATTGGATGATGGAAGTCAGAAGAGCTTCAACTCATTTAATACGATCTGGAGCAACTGCACTTTGCAAAGTACACAGTCTATTTGCCTTTAGTAAATCAACCCCTTAGTGTTGATGGGGGAATCCCTCTTGCAGCGCTAATGTATTCTGTTGTCAGGGAGCCTTCCCAGCCAGCGGTACACAATGCTCACTGCTGGTGACAATAGCCACTGGCAATAATCAGATGTAAAAAAAATCAGACAAGCTGGTTGTACTGAGGTCGATCGATGGATGGCACATACATAGGTGTGCACAGCCTATTGCATTAGGGTGTGCACCCCAAAACTCAAACATGCATGCTTTCTGTGCAGCCTCAGCTGCACTGGATAGTAAATGAATTGGAAGTGCTCTGTGCTGGGTGGCTTTCTGCTTATTCACAAATTTAAGCATAGTAACCACTGTTTGCTATGCTTCAGTTATGAATGTATGCCATGAGTGATTGTGTTCACTGTGTTTATTTAGAAAAGGAAGGAGCCGGTAAATAACATATTGACTAGCCTTTTCCTTCTCTCTATCCTGAAACATTTCCAGTAACAGCTGGGGGGAGAAGAGAGGAGGGAAGCCAGCAGCACTGCAGATGGGGGGGCGCGGAACACGGGGGGGAAGCCTGGACAGTAGAGACAATTGGCACCGCACGTAGTGATTAGGGTGTGCCCAGGCACACCTTGCACACCCCCTACGCCTATGAGCCCATACGTGGACCAAATGATGTCCAGTCCCTGGTAAACCGGTCAATATTTCGATCCATCTATGGCCGGTTTTACATGAGCATGGAGCAGGAGGAGTGATACAAGAAGCCAGATCTGTTACTAGCTTAAAATAACTGCAATATTATGAAAAAAAACTACTTATACTTTCCAATCCAGTAACTTGACATGGCTTCTTATCTGATTACAAAGGTTACTGTTTACAATTTTATTTTCCTCCAGGCTCTATTTAGTGAGCAGAAGGCATTCCATGGCTGACTTTATGATGTCTTATCTGTAGGATCAGATGCTTTTAGATAATAAGATACTGTATAGCACTTTTATTTTTCTCTGGGCTCTGTTGAGTGTACAGGACCACATTCCATGGCTGAGTTTACAATATCAATCTTCTCTGCAGGTTCAACTGGTTTCTTTGGCTGTACCCGAACATTTCTGTATGAAGTTGTGACGATCTTGGAACTTACTGGAATCCTAAAGATAAATTATGTTGTCATGCAGCAATGCAGTCTTGTCAGGCAATAATCCTATAATGGCGTGGGAAAGGTTTGCAGTTGTTACCTTAAATTTTAATGTGATTCTAAAGGCTGAAGGTTTTTTTACCTTTATGCATTCACTGTGCATCCCAGCCACCACCCCCCCCCCCCAATACTTACCTAAGCCGGTCCTGATCCAGCAATGTGTATGAGAGCAGAAGCTCTCCCAGGTCTCTCTCTTTATTGGCTGAGACACAGCAGCAGGAGCCATTGTTCCCATTGCTGTCAGTTAAAGCTAGTAAAAAGTGATCAAGGGGCGGGGCAAAGTCGTGCTCTGTGTGTCTTATAGACACAAAGGGCCAGATTCAGGTAGATGGGCGAATCTTTAATCTGGAGTAACGTTTCTCATTTACGTTACTCCGCCGTAACTTTAGGAGCAAGTACTGTTATTCACAAAGCACTTGCTCCTAAAGTTGCGGGGGCGTAACGAAAATGAGCCGGCGGAATTCAAATTGGGCGGGTAGGGGGCGTGTATTATGTTAACTATGCGCGATCCCGCGGCGAACGTACTGCGCATGCGTCGACTGTCAGTGCGCATGCTCCAAATTCTTTCAGGGAACGTCAATGACGTCAATCCCCATTCACGGACGTTTTACGCAAACGACGCAAAATTTTATTTTTTCGACGCGATGACGACGGCCATACTTAACATAGGATACTCCACTAGGGGGCTGCTTTATCTTTGTGCCGCGTATCTCTTATGGAAACGTCGGAAAGTCACTGCGTCGCGCCCGAATACGATCGTGAATTTCCGATTCCCGCTGATTAACATATTCTCGGCGTTAATCAGCGGGAACGCCCCGCGCGCCTTTTTTAAGTTACGATACGACGGCGAAACTCCAACCTCCAAGTAACTCCAACCCGGCGTTTCTTGTTTTCTGCTTACAGAAAACAGAAACGCCGGCTCAAAGTGAGAGTTAGGCTGGAGTATCACTGATACTCCAGCCTAACTCTACCTGAATCTGGCCCAAAGAGGTGGCTCGGGGGCGAGCACACACAAGGGCTGCTTGCTCTGGGGGCACTCAGCAGGGAGAAGGGGTCAGGAGCGCTAGCGGCGGACCCGAGAAAAAGAGGATTGGAGCTGCTCTCTGCATAACCTCTGTACAGAGCAGGTAAGTATGACATGTTTGTTATTTTAATAGACTTGTTTTACCTTTACAAAGATTATACAGATTATACTTGAAAATGAAGGTCATAGAAAATATGAGCAAATGGTTTAAACTTTTGCATCCCTTCTATCTACAAATATAGTTGGGAAGATCACTATTAGCATGAAAATCCTGAGGCCACACTTGTCAGTTTTGTAGTCTAAATTCTCTAAAGAATAAAAAAAAAAAAAAAATTCTCTAAAGATCCTTCCAAAAAGTTGAATAATAAAGTTGTTGCAGAATGATCAGCACATCCAAAACATAAATGACATTTAAGGCCCCTTTCAGACGGAGCAGACTTCATCAAACAGATTGGCCTGCTCAGTGGGGAATCTGTACACTGATCCCTGCTGAGCAGGCGGACATGGATCCCCACCATGCAGAGCAGACATGGATCCCCACCATGCAGAGCAGACATGGATCCCCACTATGCAGAGCGGACATGGATCCCCACTATACAGAGCGGACATGGATCCCCACTATGCAGAGCGGACATGGATCCCCACTATGCAGAGCGGACATGGATCCCCTCTATGCAGAGCGGACATGGATCCCCACTATGCAGAGCGGACATGGATCCCCACTATGCAGAGCGGACACAACCCACTCTTTTCTATGGGGCAATCGGTTGGAAATAAGTTGCGGTCCGCTAGGTGGGTGGGGAATGATCCCCATCCGTCTGTTTTTGGCAGCCCGGATTGGATCATCGGATGCCGGTGTGTGTCAGTGAGCTATGAATGATCCAATCGAGTGCGCCTGAAAAAATTGACAGCAGACATGATTGGTCTGTTAGGCCGTGTACACACGATCAGACCGGTCCGATGAAACTGGTCTGAAGACCAGTTTCATCGGACCAATTTGATGGTGTGTACGGCCCATCGGATCGTTGTTCGTCGGACCAAAACTTTTAAACTTGCTTTAAAATCTGTCCGATGGACACCTGTCCGTCAGACAGATTCGATGGTTAGTACACAAAAGCGTCGGACCAAAAACCTGCACATGCTCAGAATCAAGTCGACGCATGCTTGGAAGCATTGAACTTAATTTTTTCAGCACGTCGTTGTGTTCTACCTCACCGCGTTCTGGTCCGATGACGCACATCAGACCATCAGACCACTTCAGCATGGTCCGATGAAAACGGTCCGTCGGACCAGTCTCATCGGACCGGTCTGATCGTGTGTACGTGGCCTTAGAGTGAAAGGGACCCAAGGCTGGGACCATGGCCGCCCCAGAGGTTTGTAAACAGCCGGTCACACTCTCCTGTCATGCGAACTGGATGCGGGGAAACCCAGCCTTAAAGTGGACTTCCACCCAAAAATTTAACTTCCACTTTTCTGGTTCCTCCTAATATAGGTATTTGCTCCCACTTCCGGCGATATATTGCTGCAGATTCTGCTGCAATCTACACCATTTCTGGCCCCTCCTCTGTCCCCCTCCTGCTGTCTTCTGGGAGACACACAGGTCCCAGAAGACAGCAGGGACCAGTGAGGATGCACAGCATGACTCACGCATGCGCAGTAGGGAACCAGGCATGCTCCTTGCATTGTCAAACACCTGATTGGTTCCATGTGCTGCTTATCCTCCCCTCCCTTACTTCCAGTGTACAGGAGACTTGAAGAGGCTGACACCAAGTCAAAATCAAGTATTGCGTACATTAAAAAAAAACATTTTTTACTGATATATTGATGATTACAGAGTTGCAATAATTTGCTCCTTTTATATCTGCTTGGATTTCAGCTTAATCCTTTGCACATCACTTCACACCCCTGTCACATTAAAGTATTACTAAATCCAAAACTTTGCATAGAGTGGAGAGGGATTAGAACACCTGCCAGGTTTTATTGCTGTCTGTGTCCCCATAAGGGAGATTCACCCTCTCTAATTGTCATGTTTACCATTTGGCTATGGGACAGCAAGGAGAATTTCCCCAATGTGACAAAGTTTTGCCTCTCAAAGATCAAAGTCTATGGTCTTAGCCAGATCATGCTTACCCCAATATTTACCAATCATCTGTTAAAGCGGAGTTCCACCCAAAAATGGAACTTCCGCTTAATCCCCTCCCCCTTACATGCCACATTTGGCATGTAATTTTTTTGGGGTGGAGTGGGGGCTTCAGTAGGAGTGGGACTTCCTGTCCCACTTCCTGCTTCCGCCGAGGGGCTGGTAAGGCGATTAGGCCTAATCGCCTTACTGCAGCCCCTCCCTTTGGCGATCGTCTAGGACACTGACAGGTCCTAGACGATGGCCTGTCCAATCAGTGAATCAGTGAATGCGCAGTGCGGCTCGCGCATGCGCAATGGGTGCCTGGCCGTGGAGCCGAAGGCTGTTACGGCTGGGTGCCCACAGTCGTAATGCGGATGCCGGCCGGGGAGGGGGGAAGAGGAGCGGAGCCCCAGTCGGCGCGTCGCTGGAACGTGGAGAAGGTAAGTGTCTGTTTATTAAAAGCCAGCAGCTACACTTTTTGTAGCTGCTGACTTTTAATAAACATTACATTTGGGTGGAACACCTCTTTAAGCTGGAAAAAAAGGTCGCAGAATGGCTGGCCAAGATTGTTTTAGAGTGAGCTTTCAGAGTTCAGACAGAGTTCAGAATTAAAGCAGAGCTCCAGTCGCAATTTTTTTTTTTTTTAAAGTCGGCAGCTACTAACAGTGTAGCTGCTGACTTTAAATAAGGACACTTACCTTGTCCTACTTGCCCGCGCTGATGGGCCCCCCGATGCCGGTCCCACGATCGCTCCGGGTCCCGCGCCGCCACTCACACTATGGGAAACAGGCAGTGAAGCCGTACGGCTTCACTGCCCATTTCCTACTGCGCCTGCGTGAGTCTCACGCTGGCTTGTGAATGGGCGCGCTGCTCTCTGAGAACACACACAGTTCCCAGAAAGCAGCGCGCCCCATTCACAAGGAGAAGGACAAGAAGAAAAGGCACCGCGGAGTGGAAGAGGCAGATTACGGACTTCGCATAAGAACAGCTATTTCGGGTGAGTATTTTTTTATTTATTTTTTCAGGTTTTTTTTATTACATTTTTTTAAACAATATGGGAAAATGTTGTTTTCCTGGGTGGAGCTCCGCTTTAAGCTGCTTGAAGATACAGTATTTCGAAGGATTGCTATCAGTCCAGACCTCGAAATTGCAGACTAATGCCGCGTACACATGGTCGGAATTTCTGACAACAAATGTTCGATGTGAGCTTTTGGTCGGATATTGTAGTAGGCTCGTGTATGCTCCGTCAGACATTTGCCGTCGGAATGTTTGAGAGCTGGTTCTCAAAAGTTCTTGTCGGAAATTCCGATCGTCTGTATGCAATTCCGACACACAAAAATCATACACATGCTAGGAATCAATTTAACGCATGCTAGGAAACAATCCGTCGGGAAAAAAACCCTTGGTTTTGTTGTCGGATTGTCCGATGTGTGTATGCGGCATAAGACTGGGAGGCCATTACAGTTCATGTGCGTGTAAAGGCAGACGACCCAATACTTTTGGTAATATAGTGTAGTTTGGCTGTGCTGCTGTAACATAACAGTCAGACTCCCAGACCACACAGCCTCATGCACCAGGATCACTGGACAAGCAGACTACTACTCCATTCTCATGTACAGTCCCCAGGCTTCAGGCCTAATCACTCAACTGCTTCTCACACACCCAACTCAGGTCAGAGCCTGGGTGGAAGCGAGAGATCACTTGGCCCCAGATATTTATACTCTCCCCCACATGCATCATTGGCCATTAACTCCTATTGGTTGCCCAAGGAAGTATGAATATTTATCAGTTTGTTTTACTGTAGTTTCACATACTAATACCAAAGGTGCAAGTGACACCTACTGGCAGAGGGGAAAAACAACAACTCAACTGAATTATGGGGACAACCCAAGCAGACTATAAATCATCTAGGTTGTCTACCACTCAGCAGAACTCAATTTTACTAGTAGCCCATGTTTTGGACAGGGTGGATGCACCTACATATGTAAAAATGTTTATCACTGGAACCTTAATTCCAAGCATCATCATCTTGTGCATGCATGTGTTACATTCCCAGTGAAGTGTGACCTGAGGAGGGGGCTTCTTTTGAACCGCTTGTCCAACAGCCCTGGAAGTGGTGACAAGGGATATGAGTACACAGAGTGGCATGAGGGTCAATGGTGCAGGCAGCCCCAGGTGTTGGGTGTGAGGGTCAGAGAGCTTTGGACCACCGGATAAAAACCAGATGCAGGAACACAGTAAAACCTGACCTGTAGACAGAAATAATGCCAGGATTTAAGTCAAAGATCATCAGCCTGTAAGTGAGGTACTTAAACAGAAGGCAGGGACAGCATCAGGATACAGGCCAGGGTCAGCAACAGCTGGACAGCAAGATATATAAGGAACATAAGGCACAGGCAACACTGGATACAGGCCGAGGCTATTAACAGCTTGGCAGCAAGGTACTGACTCAGAAGGGAGAATACAGAGTCCAAAACAGACAAACAAGAATCCATAGATAGGTCAAAGGCAAGCTGCGTCAAACACAGGAAGGCGAGAGCAAGAGTCCCAAGTAAATCAGGAACTAGCTAAAGACCACTCGTAAATCTGTCCATGTCACACTGCAACATATATAGGTAATGTGTCGCCAATTGAAGTACCAAACATGCATGTGCGCCTATGCAGTCACTGCTTAGCTTGCACGCTATCACATGTCTGGTAGTTACTATGCACATAAATACACTGGTCTTCTAACTTTGGAAGGTACTGGACCTTCCTTACAGCATTTTTCTTTTGGCTACAGCAAATTTTTCTGCACATGTGCACTGTAATACCCCCAGAACACCATGCAGAATGTATTTCTTTATTTTCAGTATTTTTTTTACAGTTGCATTTGAAGTACAAATTAAACTCCTGGGTCGAAACCTGTCATCAGAGAAGTATGAAGGCTACCATTGCTAACCTCTGTTTGGAAATGCTAGTTGCCCAGCTGTCAAACTGGTCTTCTGGATTTAATAATTACCTAAAACAGATATGGGCTTCTGGCCTTCATGATTTGCACGCTTGGTCCAGGCAGTGACGTAGGCAGGTGGGTAAGCAATATCAGCTTCCTAGATTGTAAGCTCTAACAAGCCTCTGATTCCTCTTGCATTGAATTGTATTGTAAAGCCACGTACACACAATCAGTCCATCCGGTCATCGGTTAACTGATGAAGCTGACTGATGGTCCATCGTGCCCACACACCTTCGGTTGAATAACCGATCGTGCCAGCACGCGGTGACGTAAAACACAACGACGTGCTGAAAAAAATTAAGTTCAATGCTTCCAAGCATGCGTCGACTTGATTCTGAGCATGCGTGGATTTTTTAACTGATGGTTGTGCCTACTAACGATCGGTTTTGACCTATCGGTTTAGGAATCCATCGGTTAAATTTAAAGCAAGTTGGCTTTTTTTTAACCGATGGTTAAATAACCTATGGGGCACACACACGATCGGTTTTGACCGATAAAAACGGTCCATCAGACCGTTGTCCTCTGTTTAACCTATCGTGTGTACCGTCTATATATAGTAATAATAATAATGTATCTCCCAGGCCAGGGTTTGCTTTATACTCCATGCTGTTGTATTTTTTGTGCTATTGCTAATCAATGTCACCACCTTGTGGTGGAATCAGATTACATCTTAACCAAAGTATGAATCATTTTCATTTTATTCTATGTAGCTATAAAATACTTAGGGGCTCAATATAAAATACAAATAATAATGCTTATAATAGTAGACCCTCTTTATGTAAGGTACTCTTTCTGTAAAGGGAAATATACTGTATACTGTATGCACAATAAGGGAAACGTAACAAACTTTATTTTGCTTACTGTTAAAAAGAGAAAGATAAGGAATAAGAGACCTTTCACACTGCCGGTGCGGGGCCGTCAGCGGTAAACCGCCAAGAGGCAAAATGAGGATCTGCCTATGTAAACAAAGCAGATCCCCATTCTAACAGGGGAGTACAGAGAAATTGTCTGTTTCTAGTGATCAGGAACAGCAATCTTTCTCTACTCCCAGTCAGTCTCCTCCCCCCCACAGTTAGAAAGCAACCGCCCTAGGACACACTTAACCCTTTGATCGCTGCCTAGTGTCATTCATACAGTGATCAGTGCATATGTTTAGCTCTGATCACTGTATTAATGTCACTGGTTCCAAAAAAAGTGTCAAAAGTGTCCGATTTGTCCGCCGCAATGTCGCATTCCCGCTAAAAATTGCTGATCACCGCCATTACTAGTAAGAAATAATGGGAAATTGGGAATTATGGTTGAGGGGGATTAAATTTGGATGGGAAATTGGAAATGATGTTCTTCAGGAATATTCAGTGCAAAGTTGCTTGGGACTTCTATATACACTCCAGTATATACACTCCAGTCTTCTCTCCAGCGCAAACACTTGCTGCACATCATTTCTCGTCCAGCACTTCACTTGTTGCAGACTGTTACTCCACCAGCATCTCCCTTTCTGCAGGCTATTATGGCGCGTACACACGATCACTTTATGTGATGAAAAAAAAATTACGTTTTTAAAAACGTCAATTTTATTGACCGTGTTTAGGGGAAAACGTCGTTTTATGTCTTGTAAAAAACGACAAAAAAAATTGAAGCATGCTTCAATTTTTTGTGTCGTTTTTCAAAACATCGTTTTTGGTTTCACAAAAAGTCACCGTGTGTAGCAAAAACGTTGTTTAAAACAACGTTTTTCAACCCGCGCATGCACAGAAGCTAGTTATGAAGAGAGCTTCAATGGAAAAGAGTGGTGAACGTAACCTCGCTTTGCTAGAGCATTGTGAAAAAAACGATGGTGTGTAGGCAACATCGTCCTTGAAAATTGAAGTTTCAAAAACGTCGTTTTTTACTTCACAGAAAACTTCGTTTTTTTTCATCACATCAGTGATCGTGTGTACGCGGCATTACTCCTCCAGACTAGCTAACACCACATTGAAATGTGGCAGTTTTGGTGGTATGCAGAGCACACCGCCATCCTGCCTTGTGCTATAAGCACACACTTCATCTTAGTGAAATAATCCATCTTTAAGCTAAAAGGTTCACTCACCATTCATCCCCTTCCATTCATTCAATAAGAGACCATCAACACCAGATTGTTCTCATCTCGGCATCTTTACAAGACTGCCTGCCGTCACCCACATGGAGTCCTTTTATTAGAACAAAAGCCTTCACAGACCACAGCTGATTGGAGGAGATCACATCATGTGACCATAGGAAGTGATGTCACAGCATGTGACCTCTTACGTGGGAAGCCAGGGCACAGCATGGGGGCTCCACACAGCAAATGCCCATATATGGATGGGACAATAATACAACATAACAAAACAACAACAGCATGATACAATAACGATACAGTAATAATAAAAATACGATACAGTAATAATACAATACTGGCTAAAGTCTTATGGACGTGTCTGGGCAGGGAATGCATCCATGCCTTGTAGCAGGCAAAGCCGTATTGCTTTTAAAACATGGATGCCTTCCACTAAACCCTCACAAGCTCCCATATTATCGCTGATAGAATCCTTATTTTGCGCCATTCCATAGAATAACGCATATTCAGATTATACCATTATTGTAGGTGGAATGGAGGCCATCTACAGGCGCACTCTACAAATCCCAAACCATGCTGATCAGACACAGCAGAGACAAGAGCACACATCCGTCTATAACCACTAATGTCCTTGCGGAGTGAGCATATCCCCTCCTCAACGATCGTCTGGGCTAATGCACAGAGGGCCACTCGCTGGCGGACATATGCCCACGCCGCAAACATCACACTCCAACCTCAAGACATTTTCTACTACCAGACAAGATTCAACCAGTCTCAGACTGCCCCAGTCAGCTCTTTTAGAGTGGGATTCGGAAGTACTAAACACTGGGTGACACTATGACAATACATATTAAATACATCTTGAAATTTCCACAACAATAGGTAGGCCTGACACTTCTTCAGCCAGGCCTCAGCGAACTGCCTTTTGCAGGTAGGGACCTTGGGCCCCTATGGTGTAGAAATATTTCAGGTGCTAGCTGTCCTCTATTCAGCTACCACTACCAGATAGCTCTCTTCAGGCCCTGCCAACAGGCCTGGCTGCAAAGACCTCTCTCCACTGCCACAGTCCTCTCTTCTGGTTCTGAACCCATCTCAAACTGCAATCTCCCAGTTCTCTCAGGCGTGCCTCCCTATTCCTCCCAACTGTGCTCACTCACCAGCCCTCCCGACTGTGACTAGTCTTCCTCCCTGGAGACTCTTAGAAGTGTTCTCTCATGCTGTCCTCTTCTTGCTCTCTCGTGTGCCTCTATTTCCAGGATCTCTTCACTCCTCCTGGATGCACCCGAGCTCCAGCCATGGGTCACAGCCTCAACACTCTCTCACTCCAGCTTTTCCACACAACAACTCTTTCCAAGCTGGGCTAACCCCAGGTATTTGAGGAGGCCTGCTCCCTGCCAATCCAAGTTGGGGATTGGTCAAGGCTCCTCAAAATCCCCCAGACAGCCCCACCTCTCCTCTCCTCTTTTCTTTCTAGCATCTTCTAGAAAGAAGAGTTAGGCGACAGTGATGCCACCTGTGAGACACCCAGCCCTACCCTGAGCCACTCCCAGACCAGAATAAAAACAAACAGGCCTAGCCACCAGATAGGCCTACTTAAATTTCCCTATTCTCCAGAAAACTCTCACTCTAGCACCTACCTAACTAGAGGGTGCTACACAATCAATATATGCTTATTGCGATTTGTTTTACCAAAAATATATAGAAGAATACATTTTGGCCTAAACGGATGAATATATATATATATATATATTATTGGATATGTATTATAGCAAAAAGTAAAACAATTGTCAGTGTTTTTTATTTAGAGCGGAAAAAAACAAAACGCAGGTATTCAAATGTCACCAAAAGAAATCGCTCTTTATGGGAAAAAGGCTTTTATTTGGGTACAGAGTCGCACACACAAAGCAATTGTCAGTTAAAGTAACGCAGTGCCATATCACAAAAAATGCCCTTGTCATTATGGGGGTAAATGCTTCTGAGGGTGAAGTGGTTAATCCCATAATAAACATTTCCACTGCATTTGTGAAGAAGGCTCCAGTGCGCCCGAGAAAGTCCAGCAAGGGCCAGGATCGTCTCCTACAGTTGATTCAGCTACAGGATCGGGGCACCACCAGCTTGCTCAGGAATGGCAGCAGGCAGGTGTGAGTGCATTTGCATGCACAGTGAGGAGAAGACTTTTGGAGGATGGCCTGGTGTCAAGAAGAGCAACAAAGGTTATGGGGATAAGGTCCTTGTCCCCAAAGCACCCTCCCCATGTTGAGGGCATGTGGCCTGGTAGGGTTCAGAAGGGGGGGGGCTTTTGTCCCCACCTTTTCCTGAAGCCTGTCAGATTGAGTGCTTGAATAAGGGTCTGGTATGGATTTTTGACCTTTTGATTTGGATTTTTTTAAATTTTGGCATGTAATTCTCCTTGAAGGGCCTGGTATGGATTTTGGGGGGGGGGCCCCTATGCCATTTCTTTTTAATTTTGGCAAGAGTTCCCCTTAATATCCATACCAGACCCAAAGGGCCTGGTAATAGTTAGTGCCAGAATCTAGCAATACATTACAGCCACAAGCAATTTAAAAATTACTTTTCCTTTGGAAATGTCATTTTGCTGTGGGACTGTTTTTAACATGGGAAAATGTGCTACTTTACAAGTAGACTAAGGGAACCCCTAGGCACAATATTTAAAGGAATTAAAATCACTACTCCAGAAAAATATTACATTTTTAAATCTTTTTTTTGCATTGATACCTGTCCCCCGGGACAGGACCCAGGTACCATGTTCTGGTGCGAACCGAAGTGCGCACGTGGGTTTGGTGATGAACAATGCCCTTTGCAGCATGATGGGGCAAATTGTGATAAACTCCAAGCATTGAAGATGGGGTGGATGATGAGGTGGCAGTCCATTCATAGGTAGCCACCAATTGGGGAGGACAAAAGTTCTAAGTAAGAGGCAGAACAGCAGGGAAGGCTATGTTAGTCTAGGGTGGGAGCAGAATGCAGGCTACTGCAGGAAGCAGCTGTTGAAATCTACCTTTAAAGCTGCCCCACAGAACATTGCACCAGGGCCAGTCAACAAAGCTCTACAGTATGGGCTTTTTTTGTTTAATATATTTTTTAAGGTTTTCATAATACAAATTTGTAGAAATTTACAGAAAAGAAAAAAGAAACTCAATTAGCAACATGAAAATATAGGGCCAGATTCTCGTACCTTTTCCTGCTGGCGTAGCGTAAGCCATTTACACTACGCCTCCACAATTTAACAGAGCAAGTGCCGTATTCCCAAAGCACTTGCTACGTAAGTTGCGGCAGCGTAGTGTAAATGGCTCCGCGTATTCCCGCGTAATTCAAAGGGGGCAGCTTGTATTTAAATTAAGCGCGCCCCCGCGTCGAGCGAACTGCGCATGCGCCGGCCTCAAAAATAGCCCAGTGCGCATGCTCCAGCTCACGTCGGAAAAATGAATGAAGCCCACGTGAGCGTTATTTACATAAATCCCTATTCGTGAACGACTTAGTAAAACAACGTAACCGACGGAAAAAAGACGCCGCTGACCCGACGCCATACTTAACATGGCAACGACGGAACTTCGTAAACCTACCCCTCATATAGCAGGGGTAGGTTTACGCTTACGGAAATGACGTAAACGACGACCGGGCGCCGTAAAAACGTTCGGGAATCGTCGGATTAGGCTCATTTGCATAGGCAAATGAGAAATCATCGTAAAGAGTACAGTCCATAGGTGCCCTAAATATATTTACTAATATATCCATGAATATCAGATAAGTTGCTATAAAAATATTAAAATTGAATTGCAAGTTTTCTTGCAAAATTAAACATTAAAGGCCATACTTAAATATTTAAAAAGACGAAGAAAGAGAAGAAAAAAAAGGGAAGAGAACTATATGGGTCAGTCGACAAGATGTCTATTAGTGTGTGAAGAAATATGGGTTTCGAGGTCAATTAGAGTAATTTTTGGATAATAAAGTTGCAAAGTCAACGTTTTTCATAATAGATTTCCAGAGGAGGCATCTTGGAAATTAGACGGCCTTGTAGCTGTGCCGATAGTTCTTCCATTCTCATGAGCTTATTTAATTCAGTTATCCATTAATGAAGGAGTGTGCTGGGATTTCCAATATCTATGAATTATAGCCACTAAAAAGAAACAAAAAATTCCCTTCTTAACTCTTGAGGCAGATTCTGGGAACATAAATAATAGTGCTATTTGGGGAGTTTGGAGCACTGTCTCTGGGGCGAAAACGCTGGAAATTTGAAAAGCATTGTCCCAAAATGGGCACAGGTCATTGCAACTCCACCATATGTGTTGCATGGTGCCTACATGGGATAGACATTGCCAACAATGGTCTGATGGAAATATTTTGTGTAGTATCCAGGGACAGTGATACTATCTCATGATGACTTTGTAGTTTAGTTTCTGTATTTTACTCGCAATAGATGATTTATGAGTCCATATACAGGATTTACACACTTTTTCCTCTGAAAAGATGACTCCTAGCTCCCTTTCCCATTCTACAAAGTAAGATGGTTTATTGGAAAAAATCTCAGTTAGGAGAAAATTATAAAGAAAGGATAGGGATAGTGACCCAAGTGGGGCAGACTTAGGCCACGTACACACGATCGGTCAAAACCGATGAAAACGGACTGAAGGTCCGTTTCATCGGTCCAAACCGATCGTGTGTGGGCCCCATCGATCAGTTATCCTTCGGTCATAAAAAAGAGGACTTGTTTTAATATTTAACAGATGGACGCCTAACCCAGGGGTCTCAAACTCAAATTACCACAAGACAAGTTTTCATATCCCATGTGGAGCGGCATACAAACTTCAAAAACAACAGTACTGGTGTCAGCGAATGCATTATTAACCCCCAGCACTGGTGTGAGCGGATGCATTTTTACCCCCAGCACTGGTGTGAGCAGACGCATTTTTACCCCCAGTACTGGTGTGAGCGGACACATTTTTACCCCCAGCAGTGGTGTCAGTGGATGCATTATTACCCCTGACCACTACACTGCACACCAACCACTACACTGCACACCGAGCACTACACAGCACACTGACCACTACACTGCACACTGACCACTACACTGCACACTGACAACTACACTGCACTGCACACTGACCACTACACACTGACCACTGAACACTCCACACTGACCACTGAACACTACACACTGACCACTGAACACTACACACTGACCACTGAACACTACCTACTGACCACTGAACACTACCCACTGACCAATACTCACTGACCACTCACCATCAGGGCACAGCACATCAGGGTACAGAGCCCAGCACATCAGGGTACAGGGCACAGCACATCAGGGTACAGGGCACAGCACATCAGAGCACAGCACAACAGGCCACATCAGGGTACAGGGCATGGCACATCAGGGCATAGTACATCAGGACAGGGAACATGGCACATCAGGGTACAGGGCACAGGACACAGCACATCAGGGTACAGAGCCCAGCACATCAGGGTACATGGGGTACATCAGGGTACATGCAGCACATCAGCCACATCATGGTACATGGGGCACAATCAGGGCACATCAGGGTACAGAGCCCAGCACATCAGGGTACATGGGGCACATCAGAGCACATGGGGCACAATCGGGGCACATCAGGGTACATGCAGCACATCAGCCACATCATGGGGCACAATCAGGGTACATGGGGCACATGGGGGCACAATTGGGGTACATGGGGCACAATTAGGGTACATGGGGCACATGGGGGCACAATTGGGGTACATGGGGCACATGGGGGCACAATCAGGGTACATGGGGCACAATCAGGGTACATGGGGCACATGGGGGCACAATCAGGGTACATGGGGCACATGGGGGCACAATCCGGGTACATGGGGCACAATCAGGGCACACTTAGGGTACATGGGGTACAGGTCAGCATTTACTTGTTGTCTTTTTTCTTCACATGCAGAGTAGCGCAGGAAGCATCTGTCATAAGTTCACTTCTCTGTCTCACGCTGCGGCTGCTCCCCACCCCACGGCGCCCCCCCCTCTCTTCTCATCCATCCCAGGTGATATCACAAGCAAATGTGATTGGACGAAAAGAGAGGGGGGGGCTGCCAGGGGGCGGGGAGCAGCCGCAGCGTGAGACAGAGAAGTGAACTTATGACAGAGACGCTTCCTGCGCTACTCTGCATGTGAAGGAAATCTACTCCCCCCACTTCCGCGGCACCCCCTGACCTACCTGTGGGCCATTTTTAACCGGTCCGCGGGCCGCAAATGGGCTGCGGGCTGGTACTTTGAGACCACTGGCCTAACCGATAGGTCAAAACCGATCGTTAGTACGCACGACCATCAGTTAAAAATCCACGCATGCTCAGAATCAAGCCGACGCATGCTTAGAAGTCAGCTTCATCAGTTAACCGTTCTCATCGGATGGACTGATTGTCTGTACGTGGCCTAACTCCTCCCAAATATTTGTACTTAGTTAAGGTGCCATAATTGATTCTAACATAAAAATCGGTCTAAATATAATGTACAAAAACGGATTTTAAAGAACTAAAGAAGGAACATTGAGGGTTTATTCATACAGTTTGAAAGATGTAAGGAATACGGGGCACAATATCGATTTTTCAGGAGTGCCGTCATTTCAAACCATAAGTGACTGAAAAACCCGATAATCCTTCAACCTGCTGTTTAATAATGAGAATAATGGTTTGTAATTTAAATCAAAAAGAGATTCAAGATTAGATGGAATTTGGATACCTAGATGTTTTCTTTAGTTTCCTAGATAAGTATGGGCTTTTTTAATTTATCTGTTGACAACAGCATTGTTGTGGCATGCAGTGTAACAGTGTGGTAAAAGTACCAGTCATTTTGGTACTACATGCATGAGTATGTACAGGACAAAACGCTCGGGAGGTGCAGCAACTCAATGAGACAAGTCGACAGCAAAAGTCCTGTTCTGCTCTTCAGTCGTCACTTGTATTCTCCTGCTGCTTCATCTGCAGCTTCCACCGACAGGAAGAAAAGCCTCACAAGGGCTGTCAGAAGCTTAGTATATTCCATCTAAACAGGGGGAAGATGATGGTGCCGGCATGGGACCTCACAAGCATTGGACTATTGGAACAGTGGTAAGTATTTTTTACTTCAGTTTCGATTTAACTGAAGCCACTGTCATGAGATGATCATTCTGAGGTACTTCTTTCGGGTATCTCCATCCCAGCCTGTTTGATGTGCCTACTTCCTATTGGTGGGGGCAAGACTTTCAGTGGCCGGGTCCTCTCTCCAAGTGGTAGGCAAAACTCTTGGTGGGCATTGAAGGGACCAGTGGCCAAGAAGATAATGTGCAGAATAAAATGCCTGGTCCCCAGGGCAGGATTAGCTGGAATCACAGAGGAAACTGTTACTTTGATCCATTATACTGCAGGATGGCTTAGGAAGAGGTGTTTGCATTCAAGACTGAGAAGTAAGGTAATTGATGCACAATGTATTATTTAAATTCATACATTTTTCCTGGAGTTGGACTTTAAGCAAGCTCAATACTACAAAAAACGATTGTTAAATAATCAAAATGAGACATAAAACAGTATAATGCTAGTGTGTACTTGTCCAAATGATTAGGTATGTCCAAATGTTAAATTACTCCCATGACGCTGGCTATTTTTGACATCCAACAGTCCTAATATTTAACATTACAAGGAAGGAAGTGAGGACTGTTTTACAGACACAAAGAAAGAATTGTCAAGCAGGATTTGGAATTGTGATCAGTACCAAAGATTGATGGCAAACAAAACTAGGCAGAACAACACGACCTTTACATATTTTCCCTTTATACTACTACGCTACTTATATTTATTACCGTATTCTCACGTGTAATGATGACTATTTTCTAGACTGTTCACAAATGTACTTTCACCATATATGTAATTACTAGATATTATTTTCCTGCATTTTCTTATGTAGCAATTTACACTTACCTTAATATGTGTGTAATAATAACACTTTATTTGTCTGATTATTTATATTTAAAGCTAAACTCCAAGCAGATCTAAAAATAGAACTTTATAACCATGAATACTGTACATGATTAAATGTGTTTTTATAAATGCAAACATTGTAAGTACCTGTAATGGTATATAAAGGGGGTGCTAATAATGAATAATAAGAGAATAAACAAAGTGAAATCTAATAAATGGTCCGTCTGAAGCAACAATAGCAGACGTAGTGAACAGCAACACACTGAAAATAGTGAAATAGAAATAAATTGTACAAAAAAGTGAATGAATAAATAAATAAATAACCTCAAGTCCATTCAAAGAGTGTTAGATAAAGTCCAATCAAGGCTAATCTTTCTCATATGCAAATTGTTGAAAGTTCATTGTAAAAGGTGTCCACCTCCACCAAGAAGATAGCCCATCTTGCCATACCGACTAGCCTCAGTGCCGGGTCCTAGGCACTACTAAAGTAAGAGGCCATTTGGCTATGCTGTTTTATCTGTGACATATTTTAAATAAACTGTACTTCACTATGGTGGTTTCTCCTCTCTCTCCTTCATGAGAGTGTTTGATTCCGCTTATTCACTATAATTATATGTTGTTGTCACATTATTTTTTACTATTGGCGCGAGATACCACACCTTCTATATTGTAGAAGGCCTTCCACACTCAGATGAAAAAAAAAAGAAAACGCTAAATCTGTGTATAAAAAAAAGGGGATTGTTAACCCCAAAACGACAAAGACTGGTGGCAATTTGCTGAGTTAAGCATGAGATCAAGTAACCGGCAAAATGTTAAGTACACTTATGAAATGCGTGTAAAAGAGCTGTTTTACATACCAAAGGATGCTTGGGGCTCCGGGAAACTCAGTTTATTTAAATTAGAGTGTTCAAAGCTGGCCAGTCACCTGAATACTTCAGATAGGAATAATGGAATAGGACTCGCACCCCCTGAAGCATAGGGCCGGGTCACAATTGCGACCTCTGCGTCCCTTTAGTTACGCCTTTGGTGCAGTTATTCCGTGTGCTGGCAGAGTACTAACTCTTCAAAAGGTTGATTGGAGAGTGCAGTGTGTAAGCAAGCCTGGCCTGAGCAGCTGATCTCCCACTGGATCGGAGACAAGAAAATATAAAACGGGGGGTCTACAACTCAGTAGCAAAAAAATAATTGCCCATGTAACCCTAGCCTAAGCCTGGAATTACACTGTTGGGTTGTGGTAATGCTTATTACCGCATTGCACGTTATGTCTAATGGCACACTGCGGTGCAATTTACCATACTGCAATACACAGTAATGTATTATGTGTTTTGTGTGTTGGTTCTATACTGATTGTTTTTTGGAACTGGGGTCATGATTAAGACAGACAGCCAGGGGCATTTGCATTGTGCCGCTAGTGGTGAAATTCTTGGACCCGCAGAAGAAGAACCAAAGAGAAAGAAAGTTTTTCCATAATCGAGAATGAAAGACAAAGGTTTTAAAGATGATCAGATACAACTGTAGCTTTGAAAAAAAAAGATGTCAACTAGTGATGCAGTAGCCTTATGGCCTGTACAAACGATCCGAATATCATACAACAGATCGTACGACTTTTTTCACTTAATAGTCACAAGTATAAATGTAATAGGTTACTAAAGTCACGAAAATTCTCGTACGACAGAAAAAAAAAAAATCAGAAGTGATGTCATGTGTTGTAATGTATTTGTATTGTATTTTCGGACGACAACTATACTGACTAAACAAAAATCGTATGACCTGGTATCGTACGAGGAACATTTTCGTGCTTATCCGATCAATTAATATCGGATGAACTGTCGTGATCGGCTCTCGAAATTAGTGTACACCCAACCCGAAAATTGTACGATTCTTCCTTGGAGGACAGTTTTCGTCCGATATTTGGATCGTGTGTACGGGCCATAACTCCCATAACCTGCTGAGCAGGATTTGGGAAACCAAAATAATTAATGGAAGGGCACCACAAGGAGTGGAGCCTGCAGCTTGATTTGAATCAACATGGGAATATTAACCCGGCCCAGACATGGAAAGGATTGACAGATTGATAGCTCTTTCTCGATTCTATGACAATGAATAAGACTCCTCAATGCTAACTACTTAGGTAACCCCCGGCTGCCCTTGACCAACTTTTTGTATGGACAAGTGGGGTTTAGCCATACGAGATCCAGCAATAACAGGTCTGTGATGCTCATAGATGTCTGCGGCTGCCTGCATGCTACACTAAACGGACCAGCACGTGTCTACACTTTACTGAAAGGCGCGGTTAAGCTGTTAATGATAGGGATCGAGGATTACAATTATTTCTCTTGAACGAGGAATTCCTAGTAAGTGTGGGTCATAAACTTGTGTTGATTAACTGGTTGCCGACCAGCCGCAATCATTATACGGCGGCAGGTCGGCTCTCCTGGGCGAGAGCCCGTAGCTATACGTCAGCTACTTTGTGGCCACTAGGGGGCGCGCACACGTCCCCGCTCACCCCCGAGTCCCGCGCGCATGCCTGGCGGGTATGATCGCCGCCGAGCACACGCGATCGCTCGGTACAGAGCGAGGACCGGGAGCTATGTGTGTAAACACATAGCTCCCGGTCCTGTCAGCGGGGGAAACGCTGATCTTCTGTTCATACAATGTATGAACAGAAGATCAGTGATTTCCCCTAGTGAGGCCACCCCCCAACAGTTAGAACACACCCAGGAACACACTTAACTTCTTCCCTGCCCCCTAGTGTTAACCCCTTCACTGCCAATGGCATTTTTATAGTAATCCAATGCATTTTTATAGCACTTGATCGCTATAAAAGTGCCAATGGTCCTAAAAATGTGTCAAAAGTGTCCGAAGTGTCCGTCATATTGTCGCAGTACTTGAAAAAAATGGTAATCGCTGCCATTACTAGTAAAAAAAAATATTAATAAAAATGCCATAAAACTACCCCCTATTTTGTAAACGCTATAACTTTTGCGCAAACCAATCAATAAACGCTAATTGCGATTTTTTTTACGAAAAATATGTAGAAGAATACGTATCGGCCTAAACTGAGGAAAAAAATTTTTTTTATATATTTTTTGGGGATATTTATTATAGCAAAATGTAAAAAATATTGATTTTTTTTTCAAAATTGTCGCTATATTTTTGTTTATAGCGCAAAAAATAAAAACCACAGAGATGATCAAATACCACCAAAAGAAAGCTCTATTTGTGGGAAAAAAGGATGCTAATTTTGTTTGGGAGCCACGTCGCACGACTGTGCAATTGTCAGTTAAAGCGACGCAGTGCCGAATCACAAAAAGTGCTCTGGTCATTGGGCAGCAATATGGTCCGGGGGTTAAGTGGTTAAGTCCCTGCACCTTTGGTTTATTATTGTCTGCGTCCCCACTGGAGAGATTTCCCCTTAGTTTCTGTCCAAAGGCCAGTAAATATGGACAGGAAATGATTGCAAATTTCTCCAGTCGAAAAGATTGCAGAAATACAGAGGCATTCCAGGAATAATGAAATGCTGTTTTGCGGATGGGGGACATTGTATGTATAGGTACTGCTGAGTCTTGAATGAGGACAGTAATCCATAAGTAGTGTGGCACCGACCCAGGCATGGGAACAGAGACATGAATGCTGTGGTATTCAGTGGAAATATTGGAAGAAAGAGGTATGGGAAAAAAATATATGTATAGATTTTTATTTATTTTTTATACAAAAGCACATTTTCCATGCAGCACAAATTAAAGCATGGATCACACTACTACTAGTAACATACCATTTTCTAAATATTAAAGCATGAGAAATCAACTTTAACCACTTAAATACTGGGAACTTTCACCCCATGCCAGCCCAGGCCATTTTTCAGCCTTCAACACTTCCACACTTGTGCAGTCATGCAACACTATACGCATATGTCATTTTTTTTAAATTTGAGACCGATAGAGCTTTCTTTTGGTGGTATTTAATAACAATTGTTTTTTTTTAATTTATTTATTTTTGTAACAAAAAATAATACATTTTTCTTAGTTTCTGTTTTAAAATTTTGCAAATAATTTATTTTAATTCTTCACTGATGTGCTCTGATAAAGCTGCACTGATGGGCACTGGTGAGGCTGCACTGATATGCGGCACTGATGGGCACTGATCAGCTGCACTGATGGGGCTGCACTGATCATCAGGGCACTGATCATCAGGGCACTGATGATCAGTGTAAATGTGACCTGTGAGATCACATGGTAAAGGCCCACTGCGCAGGATGCGTGGTCCAGGGGGCATACAGGGAGGTGGTTCTGGGAGGTCATCCATGGGCACTCTTCCAGAACTGGACGACTGCGCTGTAGCTGTCTTTTGGCTACAGCGCGGTTGGGAAGTAGTTAAGGAAGTTCAATGAGGAAAGAATTACTGACAGATGAAAGTTCAATGATGGATTTACCAAGACATCTTTTTTGTCTATGTCGAGCAGGAAATACTCCAAACACTGAATCAGCTTCAAAGATTTTTTTTTTAAAGTTGATTGGCAGCTTGAAATAAGTACAGCTGTGCAGCGACTGCATTAAAAACTACTTTCTACGCTTCTTTTTAAAGGCTAATAAAAAGTAAATGCAAAAGTACAAAATCACAATAGCCTAAAATATACCCTGATATTGTAGCCTCAATCCATGCTGAAAAGAGCATAAAACCATCTAGAAACGTGTTTTCAAAAGATTGAATTAATCCTTTACAAACTCAAAGTATAAAACTGCTACTTCATTATAAAGAGAAACAACAAATTCTTACATAATATGAGCCTTGCATGTGTCCTCAGAAAGTATAACCGAGGGCTATAACTTAATGGGATAGAAAACAACAAGCAAATCAAAATAAAAAAAACTGACAATTCAGTAAAGAAGAAGCAACAATTTAGAGAGTGATTTTTTTGCCCATTCTTCATTGCAAAATATCTCAAGCTATGTCAGATTGGATGGAGAGCATCTGTGAACAGCAATTTTCAAGTCTTGCCACAGATCCTCAATTGGATTTAGGTTTGGACTTTGACTGAGCTATTCTAACACATTAATATGCTTTGATCTAAACCATTCAATTGAAACTCTGAGCCAGATTCACAAAGCACTTAAGCCGGCGTTTCAGGAGATGCGTGGCGTAATTGTAAATATGCGCCTGCGTATCTATGCGCCGTATCCCCAAAACGATATACGCCAGAAATCTAGAAATTTTCGACCAACGTAATTTCGATAGACCGGTGCATCATGCGCGCAAGAAATGCGCTAGACACACCATTGATTTGCTAGGCAAATATGCAAATGAGGGAGATACAGTGATCCACAAAACTAAGTTTGTGCGGCGCAGGCTACGCGCTGTGCGCATCAGCTGCATGTCCTGTCTAAAAATAGTCCATATAAAAGCAGGTTTAAAATTAGACAATCCGTCTACATGTCAGCTAAAGCAACACCGTTAGGGATGAGCTGTGCAGCCACACTTGCAGGACAACAATCTGTATGCCAACATGCCAGGGGCATCCATGGTCATAGCTATACTACTGACTTTAGATGAGCGCAGAAGGAGGAGGGCACGGAGGAGGGCACAGAGGAGGGCACGGGAGAGGATATACCGCACACGCATAGACCTCTTTGGCATGAGTGATTCTGAGGTGTCTCGCATCTTCAGATACACCCCTGCTGCCATCATAGAATTAACCACAACCCTGCAGGAGGACATCACCAGCCCAACACACCGCTCACATGCAGTGCAGCCACTGGTCAAGGTCCTGGCAACACTCCATTTCCTTGCCAGTGGCTCTTTTCAAAGAACAAGTGGAGTGGTGGCTGGGATGTCACAATCCTCCATGAGCAGATGTGTGCACCAGGTTATCCCTGCAATTCTCAGATGCATGGCCAACCAAATCATCAAACCCACCCAGGAGGACCTGCGGCAGAAGGCAAAGACAGATTTCTACAGAATTGCCAGATTCCACGCACCGTGGGGGCCATTGATTGCACACATGTGGCACTCCAGCCCCCCGTGAGACAGAGCACATATACCGCAATCAGAAGCATTGGCATTCCATCAACGTACAGGTGATAGTCGATGCCAAATGCCTCATATGGCACGTCCGATCCAGTCATGACAGCTACATATACAATCATAGCCCCATCCCAACAGAATTCGAACAGAACATGTATGGTTGGTGAGTGACATGGGAGTCAGGCATGACTGTCCCCCCCCCCCCCCCATGATGCAGAAATCACAAGGGGCACATGCACTACTAACATCCTCCTGTCTTTTCCCTTCCAGGTGACTCTGCATATGCCCTGGGACCCCATCTCATGACTCCTATCCGGAACCCCCAAACCCCAGGAGAGGAAAGATACAATGAAGCACACGCCAAAACCCCTTTTCCGGCAGGAATGTCACCCCAACATTCAAAAATAATTCACAAACCCCAAAAAATAATTGCCCAGCACCAAGAAAAAATGGCCAGCAAAAAAAAAAAAAAATCAGAAAAGACAAAAAAAAATACCGCCGCTGGCGTGACCCACGCCTGGGGCGGCCACAGCCACGGCCCCGGCTCCTCAGGGGAGACTCATGGGGGGGTAATCCGGGGAAGGAGGAGCATCCCCTGGTCTCTGCCCACCTGGCGGCATGCCCTCCAAGGCCAATGCTATTCTGGTCAGGCTAGCATTGATTGTTACCGTATTGGCCTGGATTGCCTGGGTGAGGGCCCGCACATCCTGACCGAGGGCCCGCACATCCTGACCAATGCCTGCTGTGGTAGCCTGCTGTTCATTTTGGCAATTGATCTGAGCCAGGGAGTTGCAGGCCACGTCCCCAACTGAATCCTTTATGGAGGACAGGCTCTGCTCCATCCGCCCCAAAGTCTGGCTGACCTGTCCCAGGTGGTGGGTCTGAAGAGCCTGGTTCCTTCTCAGGTTGGCAGGCAGAACCTCGGCCACCCCCCTAGTCTTGTGGTTTGCCTTCCTGCCTCCAGATGAGGCTTGTGGCCAGGGAGAAGGGGAGCCCCTTGGGAGGGGAGCCCTGTTGGGGGGAGGAGTGGGAGGGGCTACCCCTGATGGAGGCCTGGCTGCTGCCAGCCATAGGGGAAGACTCCTCCAAAATTAACAAGTCATTCCCTGACATGACCTCCTCCTCCTACTCAAACTCCTCCTCCTCAACCTCCTCAGAGGACTCCGGCCTTGTCTGGGGGTCTTCCTTAGACTGTTGTCCCGGGGATGGTGCGGACAGGCCAGATGGCCCAGCACCCTCCTGCACATCTGTGGATGACACAAAACATTCACAGGTTGAAGGATCCACAAACTTGCCACATATTCCCTCCCCCCCCCACACATGCTACACACCAGATAGAAAAATAAAAAATAAACGTACCTGTCCTCACGGCCTTCTCAATGGAGTCAAAGCCAGGCAGCCCCTTCACTTGCTGCCTGTTGAAGGTCTGGGCCACCGCACGCTCCTCCTCAGTCAGCCTAACAGGGCATGGTGGGCCCCCTCCAGTGCCCCTGGCATGTGCTGCAATCTTGCCCAGCTTCCCACGGACCACACGCCGGAGATCATTGATCTTCTTTTGGATCCCCTGGCGTGTCCAGGTCTCCCCCCAACGAGGTAACATCTGCCATGCCCTGCAATATCTGAGCCTTCCTGACCGGGGTGGTGTTGGCACTCTCCGGGCCATGCAGGAATCGCCAATGTTGGGTACTGGCCCTGGCAATAATTGCCTTCTCCCGCAATGAAACATTTAATTTTCGCTTCCTCTCAGTCATGTTCTCACAAACTCTCTCTAAAACAATCACCAAAAATCACTCACCAAAAATCACTCACCCAAAATCACTCGCCAAAAATCACTCACCAAAAGAGTCTCAAAAACAGTCACCAAAAAACACTCTAAAAACACTATCCAAAACACTATACAAAACAGTCACCAAATATCTCAAAGACAAGTCACAAAGCAACAAACGTGAACAAACAACAGAACAAAAGCACCTTGCTGTAGGAAGGGGAACAATTGGATGTACTTTTGCAAAGGAAGGGCGTTTCTCTCTGTCTATTTAAGCACTGTGCGTAGCTCACTAAGTTGACCGGGCCTAGTTCCAATCTCACTGATTGCGCCGTGCCGAGTTCTGAGCATGCGCAGAGAGGTGTTGACCATAGTCTGCTTCATGCGTGCATGCGCAATCCGGCCGGCCCTTCATTTGCATGGGGTCACGGCTCATTTCAATGGAACACGCCCACGTCCTTCCCAATTTGAATTACACCGCCTTACGCCTCGGAAATTACGTTACACCGGCGCAAATTTCTGCACAAATACTACGAGAATACGGTACTTGCGCCTCTACATTGCGCCAGTCTAACGTAAAGGAGGTGCGCTACGCCGGTCAATATATGCACCAATGTACGTGAATCTGGCCCTCTAGCTGTATGTTTAGGGTCGTTGTCTTGCTGGTGAACCTCCACCCCAGTCTCAAGTCTTTTGCAGACTCTAAGGCCGCATACACACGATCGAATATATCTGCTGAAATTGGTCCGCAGACCAGTTTCAGCGGACAGATTCGATCGTGTGTACGGGCTAGCAGACAGGTTTCCAGCAGACAAAAGTTTTAAAGCATGCTTTAAAACTTGTCTGCTGGAAACCCGTCTGTCTGACATGTCCGCTGGTTAGTACGCCTAACCAGCGGACCGAAATCTCCCGCATGTGTCGTATGGATTCGACGCATGCGTGGAAGTATTTTACTTCCTGGTTCGGTGACGTGGCGGCGTCAACGTCACCGCCACGTCACCGCGCTGTCTGTCCGCGGGGATTTTGGTTTGATCGTGTGTACACTGATCAAACCAAATCATCCCAGGAGACATGTCCGATGAAAACGGTCTGTCGGACCGTTTTCATCGGATTTGTCTCCTCGCGTGTACGCGGCCTTACAGGTTTTCTTCTAAGGCCGCGTAGACATGATCGGTTCAAAGCGATGCGAATGGTCCGACGGACCGTTTTCATCGGTTCACCGCTGAAGTGGCCTGATGGTCTGATGTGCGTACACACCATCAGTTCAAAATCCGATCGGGTCAGAACGCGGTGCCGTAAAACTCAACGACGTGCTGAAAAAACGAAGTTCAATGCTTCCAAGCATGCGTCGACTTGATTCTGAGCATGCAGGGGTTTTTGAACCGATGCTTTTGCGTACTAACGATCGGTTTGGACCGATGGTCAGGCGTCCATCAGTCCGATTTTGAAGCAAGTTTTGAAAATTTGGTCCGAAGGACGACAGACCGATGGGCCATACACACGGTCGGTTTGGACCGATGAAACTGGACTTCAGTGCATTCTCAACGGTTTGAATCGATCCTGTGTACGCGGCCTAAGATTCCCCTGTATTTGGCTCCATCCATCTACCCATCAACTCTGACCAGCTTCCCTGTCCTTGCTGAAGTGGTGTGTTCAGGATGATGAGCAGTGTTATTCTTGCACCACACAAATCGACAAAAGGAAATACATGCCCTTTACCTGAAGTCTTATCTATATTATGGCCCCCTTTTAGGTTCAATAAGTATTTATTAGAATTTTTTGACAGATATAATACAAAACAGAAGACATCAAATCAGGAACCCGACAAAGGGTGACCCGATCGGTACAGTATAACACGTGCACATAGCGATACCAGAGAAACAAGCGTGTACAAGTGAATACTCCATGTGCAATTTGGTGGTACAAACAGAGATATGCACAGCAAACCTACGTCGGGCCGGGGCTATCCCTAGCCTGGCCGCCCCATTGGGAGCCTGCTGCAGCCAGGATCCAGGGAAGCAGGAGAAATAAAAAAGAAGACAACTGGAGGCATAAGTGCAGGGAGTAACATAACAGTAACAGATTTGCATTTGTACCAGTGGTCTTGACTGGTGTACACGACTAACTGGATTATGGCCCCCTTTTAGAGATCTCCGTACATCCCCCTGTCCACCGCATGGGGTTAGTGGCTCGGGCGTTTCGGTGCCGCACATGACCACCTTAAATTGGATAAGCCATTTATTTTATTTATTTAGGGGGAGGGAATATTATAGGGCCAGCATCAGCCACTGTCCCTTGTCCCTGCGTCCCCAATGGATAGCAGGATACAAAAAACACACAAAGGCACTGCTCGATGGGAATAGCATTAAAACTTTTATAGTCTTCAAGTAGGTAACAAAATAAATATTGCACTGGAGATAAAATTGATGTAGCTACATTAACTGTAAAAATGGTGCGAGTAATACCAAACGGTAGCAAAAGCAGTCATAAAAACATGTAGCCAAGTATGATACTGGTATAAAAATGTGTACAATGATACCACTGCTGAATCCAGATAAGGAGAAGTTAACATCAGTCCGTTGGCATGTATATGTCCTGTGAAGGGAACTATAACAACTCCCAGTGGATGGCTGTAGAATCCCAGGTTGTTAGAGAAAAGTGTAACAGCCCTTGAGTGTGGCAGAAAATAAGGTCCCGCCGGCATGCAGATATGAAGGCACAGCGAAGGAGCCCTTTAGATGGACACGGCAAGCCCCACCGAGGTCTGCGATATCACCGGATCTCCAATGGAACTCCCTGTAGGCCCAGAAACCAGAAAAGAGCTGAGTACCAATCAAAAAAATTTTGATCGATCAAAAAAATTTTGATCGATCAAAAGAAATGTGATCGATCAAAAAAATTTAAGATTAATCGATGAATTAATAGTTAATTTCCACAGCCCTAAATTCAACATATCATTTCTCAGTCATCCTATGCCCCTAGTGGACATAGGATGACCCTAGACCCAAGAGTCATTGGTGAAGCTGAACCAATATAACATGTAGCGCAATTGTATTATTTTTCCTTATTTGCTCTAAAAATAAAGAGCAAATCTGAAATGGAAAATGTATTTTTTTTAAATCTGAATAGATGACTTGAAAAGAGAAACATTTTGGTGAGGTGGTGAGATAACTAAGGACCGCTACCAGACTGCCTTTTATGTGCAATGCATGTAGTTATGTAGTGTGCTTTTTTTTGCATTCAAATTAAAAAAAGTAAATTATTTCCCCAAAAAATTGCGTTTGAAAAAACACTGTGCAAATACCGTGTGACATAACAAAATTGCAACACCCACCAATTTATTATCTAGGGCCTCTGCTTTAAAAAACAAAACAAAAAAAAAACATGTATAATAGTTCATTCTAACTAATTTTGTAGCAAAAAATACTGATTTTTACATGTAAACAAACGTGTAAAAAAAGGCCTGGAGCTGTGTGGTACCGTCAATTGTAAAAAGAATTGGGGATTGATTTGACCATATCATGGTGAGCCTATGCACTTGGGCTTCACGCGTCTCCCTGCGGATGAGAAAGCTCTTAGGTGCCGTACACACGGCAGAGAACCTCGACGGGCAGAACACATCGTTCCGCCCGTCGAGGTTCTCTGCCGGCCGTCGGATTCGGCGACCCACCCGTCGGGAATGGCAACCAGCCATTCTTTCAGGCGGGCCGTCGAGGAAATAGAGAGCGTGCTCTCTATTTCGGCTCGACGGGCTTCCCGACGGGAAGCTCGCTGAGACCGTACACACGGCCGAGGTCCTCGATGGAATGTGCATTCCAGCGAGGTTCTCGCTGATTTTCAGCGAGAACCTCGGCCGTGTGTACGGGGCCTTAGGAGGAGGGAGAGATTGGGCCTTTATTGTGGCCAGGCAGGTCACTTTTTGAAGTCTTGTCCTACTCTACCAGTGAACGCCCAAACCTTGAGGTCCTGTTATGGACAGACCTTAGGTGGTGTTGTTTCGTCCCCAGTTATCCAGAAGGATAAGCCCCTGGTTTTGGTTACGCTTTCTTGGGCTGAGTCGTCCGTTGAGATACAGGCTCTAAAGGACTCTGGGGCTACAGGCCTGTTCATTGAAGCTGCCTTTGTATCGAAGCACTTGATTCCGCTGCAGCTGCGTGACACTCCACTTGCCATTGTGGCTTTTGATGGAAGACCTCTACAGCCTGCCCAGGTGACTCATAAGACTGTTCCATTGCCTATAGCATAAATTTTAGGGGGGTAAGGGGAAAGGGAATGCAAGTTAAACCACTAGTTTATAGATGTCTATCGGACATCAGAGTGTAAAGTCGATCACACATAAAATTATGGTTTGTTGCTGTAACCGTAAAGTCATATAAACAATATTTGAAAAGGATATGGGGGATAGGAAGTGATCTGAGTGGAGATCAGAGATTAGAAAAGAGGGTTACTTTGAGCAACAATAAATGATCGAAAGTTATATAATGATACAAAAATATATTTTAATGGTAGTATCAGAATTAAATAAAAGGCTGTAGTAAATTACAGTCTTGGGTGAATTAAAAATCGTTGTAGCTACAAAGGTGGCTGCTAGACTAAGATAAGAGACCAACACAGACTCACATAAAACAAAATGTAACATAGGCACCGGTCCGGACGTTAAGGTGTATCAGACACCAGGAACATGCAACAGTAGAAATCATATGTTTTTTTGAAATGTCCTATCTGTTAATACAGAGTAGAACGGGTTGTTTAAGTGGGAGTGGTTGCGTAGCAACCACACCACTAAAAAATAATACAACCTTAAATAAGTCAAATGTTGCAATAGCTGGTGGCTGAATAGGTGTGTAGGAAGGGGGAGGGGGAAGGAGTAGAGATGCTAAATAGCAGAGATTAGGTATGTATATATACATGTATGTTCACATCTAATTTATATAGTTGGGACGGAGTCACACTGCGGGGTGGATGCTGATAATCTGAGGAGTTCCCATATGAAGATTAAAGCAACTAGGTGTCCTCCTGTTGGTATCAAAGTAATTGGTGTACACAGTGAATTGCAAGTAGACTATATAGAATCCGAAGTTTGGCACTGTCAGTCCATCATGTATGGTTCATTGAATGTAAATATTCAGACATTTGCATATGTTAACCTGTTAATCACTGGTTCAATTAAATCTGTATAAGATGTTGGCTAATCAGGTCATTGGTACCTTACCGGGTTATTGGTTATCATCGAAGTATATGAGGTATAGGTACATTACCAAATTGCTGGTGAACATCAGGATATATGTGTCAAGCCATCCATTGTTGTTCCTCGGTATCTGCCGACCTTTGTTTGTATCGGCTATATGAATGCCGTGCTGGTAGGAATGGCGTAGTCCGCGAGTATTCCTGGATGTTTATCCTGACGTTGCAAATATTTGGTATAGAAAGTCTTTAGTTGCTCGGTATGTACCGCGCTGCTCCGAGTTGTGGTCGGACTTGCATGTTTTACCGCCGTCGGTGGCGGTGTCCCGTCTCCGTCTCAATTCCTTCTCCGTTCCCGTTTGCTGTACACCGACAGTAACGTCACGTGACGGGCGTCAGGTAATGATGTCGATGCGTTTCGCCTTGCGCTATGGCGTAGCTTCCTCTGGGACGTAATTCATTACGGTATAGCGAGCCTCTTTATCGTTGGTCGCTGATTGCTGATTTGTTCCGATCGTAACTGGCCATCCCTCATCCACTGGATTAGTGTGAGGGGATTGTATTGAAAGAGATATGTATAAAAAAGCAGGAATATATGCAAATGCAAGGCCAAATTTTAACTTGTATGGTGATGGCCGCCGATACTTAGTGTTAAAAGTCACTATTATTTTTTTTTTTTGTTCAAGAAAATAAGAACATTGGGTTAATAGTCACGATCCCATAGAGAAGGTCTATAGGCTAGTAACTGACACATCGGAGAAGTCAATTAGTAAATAATAAGGAATAATAGAGGGTGTAGGGGTGGACAAATAGGAATTAGACAAACATGGACAACATTAATAAATATATCAAAAAGATAATAACAATAATAATGGTGATATCAAAAGATGATAATGATATCAGGAAACAATATTAGTCACAGTTTGAGTCAAATAGAAAATTAGTGTCATAGGGATACTAGTTTATTTATGCAATGTTTTTGATATATTTAAAAGTGGACTTTTTGCGCTTGGCCATAGATGTATTCTAGGGGTCCAGGAAGGCCTGTAAATTGAATTCGGTGTTGAGGCCTAGGGGCACAAGAGATTTGAGGCGATATATCCACCATTTTTCTTTTTGCAGTAGTATGCGATCAAAATCGCCGCGTCTATTGGGTAAATTAAGTCGATATATGCCCTTTACTTTGAGTCCCCCTGAGTTCCTATTATGGTATTGGGCGAAGTGCTTCGCAAGCGCTTTCTCTGGGGGCTTTTCCTTCTCATTGATTTCCCTCAGGTGTTCGCCAATGTGGACCCTGAGGGGGCGTTTAGTTTTCCCTATGTAGATTTTTGGACATGGACATGTGATCATATATATCACCCGTTCTGTTGAGCAATTTATTAGGTCGCGAATGTCATAGGAATTATGTCCTTGTGCATCAGAAAAGGTGGCCGTGCGATGCACGTATGGGCAAATTTGACACTTAGTACAGGGAAACATTCCTTGTGACCGAGGATAGTCGGTGAGCCAGCTGGGGTCAGGTTCTCTGATATATTCTGACCTAATCAAGATGTCCCCTATGTTTTTAGCATGCCGTGCGACTAGTTTAGGAGTAGTACTCACAATTATTGCTAATGACGGGGCATTAGTCAGGATTCACCAGTGTTTTTCGAGGACCGTTCTGACTGCATCCCATTGGGAGCCGAATGGGGTGATGATCCTTATTGGCTCATCAAATTTTTGGGGTGATTTATCTATTGATCGTTTTGCGGTGAGCAGGTCCGTCCGGTCCCTGATCGCCGCTCTTTTTCGTGCTTTCTTTATTTGACCATGTGAGTAACCCCGCTCGCGAAATCGCGTATATAAGTCCTGACACTCACGACGATAATCATTGTGATTTGAGCAGTTGCGTTTGATTCGCAAGAATTGTCCAATTGGGATGCCGTTTTTGAGCCAGTGTGGATGGTGGCTCGTAGCATACAGTAATGTGTTGGCTGCAGTAGTCTTTCGGTAAGTGCTGGTGTTGAGTTCACCATTTTCCAGGGTAATCATTAGGTCAAGAAAAGATAGCTTGTTCATATCAAAGGTATAAGTTAAATGTATGTTACGTCCATTGTGATTAAGTTCCTTCATGAATTGGTGTAATGATTCTTCTGGGCCTTGCCAGATCATTAACACGTCATCAATGTACCGCCACCATGTAAGTACATGGCGGCGGTACAGTGAGGACGTGTAAACATCTTCCACCTCCCATTGTCCTAGATGGAGGCAAGCATAGGCAGGTGCCCAGGCAGCCCCCATGGAGGTACCTCTAATTTGGTGATAGAAGTAATTGTTGGTGAGTGCAAATTCCAGCATTTCAGCAACAAGTTCATTTTGAGGCCCAGAGGTTGGATAGGTGGAATCCAAGAATGCCTGTACTGCCCTAATGCCTATTTGGTGGGGTATCGATGTGTATAGGGACTCTACATCAATACCGACCAAAAGAGCATTTTCTGATTGTCGGGAGATGTCAAGTTCATGCAATTTGGCCAGGACATGTTGTGTGTCCTGTACAAAAGATTGCAAGTCCATGACCATTTCTTTAAGTAATGCATCTAAGTATTTACCAAGTTTTTCAAGAGGTCCATTACAGGCAGACACTATTGGTCTGCCTGGTGGTTGATTGAAGTTTTTATGGATCTTGGGTATTATATAAAAAGTGGGAATGTTGTAGTTCACCACTTTTAAATAATTGAACTCTTTGGCAGTCAAGAGGCCCTCATCCCTAGCAAGGGTGAGTTTGTAGTTTAATTCCGTAACTACCGTATGTAGTGGGTTGCAGTCAAGTTTCTGGTATGTTAGGGAGTCACTTAGTAACCTTTTTGCCTCTTGTTCATATTGTTGTTGGGTAAGTAATACCACGTTACCACCCTTGTCGCTATTTTTAATAACGATGTTTTTATTGGTTTGTAAGTCAGATAAAGCTTGTCTTTCATAAGTAGACAGATTATCAACTTGTTTTTTATTCCAATTAATTTTCTCCAAGTCAGTTTGGACCATATCCAGTAACATTTGTAACCATCTGTTCTTGGATAAGGTTGGCATTTTCAGGGATTTTATTTTTAAATTAGCACGTCTGATCAACGTTAAGGGTTCGATAGTTGATGAATAGTTCTCGTCAAGCAGTGAGTTCAATATGTCAAGTGCTAGCTGATCATCGGTTTCTAAAGGTTCTATATTTGCTGGAGTAAAGTTGTCATGTGTGTATAGTGACCTATAAAAAACTTTACGTAGAAATAGAACAACGTCTTTATAAACAGTAAATTCGTCCATGTTTGTGACGGGAGAGAAGGTCATGCCCTTTTGTAATAGTGTCAGGTGATCAGGGGTCAGTACCAGGTCCGTTAAATTAATGACCTTAAGGTCGTTATTACTTTGTTGTTTTTCTAGTATATTAGCAATATTTATTTGTTCTGGCTTCTGGTGTTGGTACGTACCTGTGTGTTCCTGGTCTGTTGTGGTTTTCGGGCAATTTGCTTTGTTTTTGGGGGTTGTGTTTGGTGGTCTTCCAAAGGAACCCCCTGTTTGTCTAAAAAAATAACAGACTTAGTTGGTGCCTCCTCGGTGTCGCTATGTGATTTTCCACGACGTTGTCGTGACTGTGAGCGGGATGGACGTTTTTGTGATTTACTACGTGTTCGACGTGTGGTAAGGTCAAAAATCTCTCCCCTATCAAAATCGGACACGTCTCGTTTGAATTTTCCTTGTTTAGTGATTTTCAAATTTAGCTGAATTTTCTGTATGAATGTCCTTTTTGAGTTGGTCATTTTGTTTTATGAATTCGTCTTGGTCTTTTAATTCATCCAATCCCTCTGCACTTATTTCTATTTGTTGTTGGATAGAGATTAGTTGTTTTTTCTCTTCTTCAACAATCAATGTCATTACGGCTACTCCATGGTTAATACAGAGCTCCTTCCATTTAGGTAGGAAGCTCTCTGTATGTAAATGTTCTGCTGGGATTGTTTTGTCTCGCAATCCCCTCGGTACAATTTTGTGGGAGATGTATGTTTCCAATGATGATACGTCCCAATTTCTATTAAGGTGCCGTATTAGTAGTTTTTTATGTTCTTTAAATTTATTTTTAATTTCCTCGTCCTTATCAAAGGTTTGTGGAGTATCGCTTTGGAATGCTAATTCAATCTCTCTATCAATGTCATCCCCAAGTGTGAAGGCCATCCCTCGGAGAGGGATGTTTGGCCAGGGTTATTATGCCAAAGATGGCCGGTGCGGAAGTGAATAAAATATATAAATTTAAATGCGTGGACTTGCTGGAAGTGAACTTAGGGACCACAGTACGTTATAGCATAAATTTTAGGGGGGTAAGGGGAAAGGGAATGCAAGTTAAACCACTAGTTTAAAGATGTCTATCGGACATCAGAGTGTAAAGTCGATCACACATAAAATGATGGTTTGTTGCTGTAACCGTAAAGTCATATAAACAATAATTGAAAAGGATATGGGGGATAGGAAGTGATCTGAGTGGAGATCAGAGATTAGAAAAGAGGGTTACTTTGAGCAACAATAAATGATCGAAAGTTATATAATGATACAAAAATATATTTTAACCACTTGTCATCTGCTCACCGTCAAATGACGGCGGGCAGACGACTCCATTATCCTGACATCACGTCATATGACGTGATGTCCCTTTAAAGCCGCGGGCGGGCACCCGCCGCTCTGCGGGGATCCCGTGCGAGTGCCCGGCGGCAACGATCGCCGCCGGGCACACGCGATTGCTCAGTAACTGAGCGGGGACGTGCAGCTCTGTGTGTAAACACAGAGCTGCACGTCCCTGTCAGGGAGAGAGGAGAGCGATTGTGTCCCTTGTACATAGGGACACAATCGGTCACCTCCCCCAGTCACCCCCCCTCCCCCCACAGTTAGAACACTCATAGGACACACATTTAACCCCTTCCCCGCCCCCTAGTGGTTAACCCCTTCACTGCCAGTCACATTTATACAGTAATCAATGCATATTTATAGCATTGTTCACTGTATAAATGTAAATGGTCCCAAAAATGTCAGAAAAGTGTCCGAAATGTCCGCCATAACGTCGCAGTCCCAATAAAAAAATCGCAGATCGCCGCCATTAATAGTAAAAAAAAAAAAAAAATGCCATAAACTATCCCCTATTTTGTAAACGCTATAAATTTTGCGCAAACCAATCGATAAACGCTTATTGCATTTTTTTTTTTACCAAAAATATGTAGAAGAATACGTATCGGCCTAAACTGAGGGAAAAAATATTTTTTTTAATATATTTTTTGGGTTATTTATTATAGCAAAAAGGAAAAAATATTGCATTTTTTTAAAAATTGACGCTCTATTTTTGTTTATAGCGCAAAAAATAAAAACCGCAAAGGTGATCAAATACCACCAAAAGAAAGCTCTATTTGTGGGAAAAAAAGGACACCAATTTTGTTTGGGAGCCACGTCGCACGACCGCGCAATTGTCAGTTAAAGCGACGCAGTGCCGGAAGCTTATATTTTGTCTGGGCAGGAAGGGGTGTAGGTGCACAGTAGGTAAGTGGTTAATGGTAGTATCAGAATTAAATAAAAGGCTGTAGTAAATTACAGTCTTGGGTGAATTAAAAATCGTTGTAGACCAACACAGACTCACATAAAACAACATGTAATATAGGCACCGGTCCGGACGTTAAAGTGTATCAGACACCAGGAACATGCAACAGTAGAAATCATATGTTTTTTTTAAATGTCCTATCTGTTAATACAGAGTAGAACGGGTTGTTTAAGTGGGAGTGGTTGCGTAGCAACCACACCACTAAAAAATAATACAACCTTAAATAAGTCAAATGTTGCAATAGCTGGTGGCTCTTCACCATGAGATAATCCAATTTCAAGTTATTTCCTCACCTAAGTTTCCGCTGGTTAGTGGTTATCCTTGGTTACAGAGACACAACCCCTCTTTTGATTGGCTCCATGCTGAGGTTCTCTACTGGTCCCCACAATGCAGTAAGACATGCTTCCAGAAGGTTGCCAAGGTCCTGTGCACCTCTTCACTCTCCTCCCTGCCAGAGAAGTACCGTGATTTTAGCGGAGTCTTTGACAAAGGTCAAGCCGGTAGTTTGCCTCCACACCGGTCGTATGATTGCGCAATTGACCTTCAACCTGGTGCCATACCCCCTCGTGGCTGGGTTTACCCTTTGTCGGTCTTGGAGGATAAGGCCATGGAGGAGTGTTGCAGAAGTACTTTCTCTAGGTTTTATCCGCAAATCCTCCTCTCCTGCTGGTTTATTCTTTGTAAAGAAGGAGAGTGGTGAACTGAGACCTTGTATAGATTATAGGGGTCTCAATCATTTCACGATTAAGAATGCCTATCCGATTTTGTTGATTATGGAGTTATTTGACCGCCTCAAGGGAGCAACGGTTTTCACAAAGCTTGATTTGAGAGGAGCATACAATCTCATGAGGATTAACCTCCCTGGCCGTATGATTCTTTCTGATTTTAGGTGCTGAAAGCGGTACCATTATTTGCAAGGAAATTTAGCGTTTTATACTGTAGGCTTGTAATTCTTAGGAATAACTCACTTAAATCTGACCAAAGAGTCTAATAGGCATCCCGGGTATGACATTAAAAAAAAAAAAAAATTATAAATTATGATATAATGTTAAGGTAATAATTAACTGCACATCTTGATGGTATGTCTCCTGTATATTTTGCGTGATGCTGTGCCTTTGAACGGTATACTTTTGTATGTGCAGAAAACCAAATAAACAAAGTTTACAAAAAAAAATAATAATAATTAACAGCACAGTAAAATTATTTTGAATTCTTTGATAACGAAGACATTTTTAAATACAAGTCAATCTATATGACATAGTCTATATTATGAAACATATTTACGGAGACGTATAAACATACAAAATAGCTAATTTATTGGTTGACAAAAATATGGATATTTACATGATATTAGAATACCAGTTGCGTTACATGAACGACTTGCGATTCAATAAAATACCCCCAAAATGGGCATGCGATACCTTTGAGCTGTGTGTCATTGCAAGTTCTCAAGGATAACTTTATACAAAAGACAATGAAACAAGAGCGTCTATTTCACATACATAACCTGTTACTTTACTGCAGGTAAGTAAAAGGCCAAAAATGTAAAATATATTGGACGATTGTTTTGTCATTAAATTGAATTATGTAAAAATATGAAAAGATAAAAATTGTACTCTTTAAGGAAAAAATTACCAGTTATTGGTTATGAGACCAGACCATGATTACACAATATACGACTTCAATATTCCTAGGGAACAACAATATATTTCTGATAAAATAAAAATGGCATAATTACCAATTCCAAAATGGCTATTTGCAGATGACCAAAGTTAAAATGCAGTGGCTTTCTATGGCCCTTAATGGGATGTCAAGATGCCTTCATGCATCGTCCTAACGTGCCCCTCCCCCTCTGGGTGGGGTCTTCTTCCTCCTTTAGTTCATTGATCCATCTCTCTTCATTGATTCCTTCTATTACCTCTTGATCCCTCCTCTCTCTCATGGGCTATCTCTCTTATATCGATCAGAACAATAGGACCATAAAGGTTTTACTAAGTTCTGCCCATCTGACAACTGTCCATTATTCATAGGCCCTTGGTCTCTATGGGAGTTCCTGTCAAGACGTGACTGGTTCCTATTGGCTGACGATTTAACCCTTGTCTTGTTCTATGAGTTTTGAGAACCTCAAGCAATATCACTTTCAACCACTAGGTGTCTCACCTTTATTGTGAGATTATCTGTACGATAATTTTTATATTATTGGGGAAGGCTACCTACACATATATATGTATATATATATATAGATATATAGATATATAGATATATAGATATATAGATATATATATCTATATATATATAGATATATAGATATATATATCTATATATATATATATATATATATATAGATATATATATCTATATATATATATATATATATATATCCATATGCATATAAGACTCTGGTATCTTTATATTATATAAAATACAATTAGTATACTTTTGTATTCCACATAACATGCGTCTATATAATTCCTTTATAACTGCATATTTCCAAAAAACATTCTTCTAAGCAAGCATAAGCTTATATCTCTTAATCAATGCAAAATAATTATCAATGTGGATACATTAATCATTTTGATATGTGTTTGATGAATTTGTTTAACAGGTTCATGCACATTTTTATAATCACGATTTGACATCTTTCATAATGTGGGTTAGCTTCCGTCACACTTCTATAAAAACAAATTTCTCATATATCTTATTTCTTCCACAAAGTTCTACATTAGCATTTGCGATGATCATCTTTTTCCTTTGGTCCTAAGATGTCATTGGTAATCTGAACATGAATTTTTCATGTCAATGTTAAAATATATCCTTTTAATATCAAGCGTCTTGTCAGAGAATCAAATTTGTACATTGGTTTGTGAGGATTGGATTTTAAACTGTCTCTTAACGAAGGCAGGATATTAGCTCAGCTGCGTAAATATTCACTTCTCAGGAAATCTTGTTGTCCAACACAAGCCATTGTTTTAGAACGGCTAAGTCAACGTTCTGTCTAGGGAGGCTATCTTACAATGGATGTATCTCTTCATTTGAAACTAGTTCTTTACTTGACAATGGTTCTCCTTAGATAAGGCTTGTGATATCTGCTTAGTTAGTCATCTGTGCAAACTTTTCTCTATTGTTATGCCGCGTACACACGATCACTTTATGTGATGAAAAAAAACAACGTTTTTAAAAACGTAAATTTAAATGACCGTGTGTGGGGGAAAACGTTGTTGTATGTCTTGTGAAAAACGACAAAAAAAAATTGAAGCATGCTTCAATTTTTTGTGTCGTTTTTCAAAACTTTTATTTTTTGTTCCACAAAATCACTGTGTGTAGCAAAAAACGTCGTCTAAAATTACGTTTTTCAACCCGCGCATGCCCAGAAGCTAGTTATGAAGCGAGCTTCAATGGAAAAGAGTGGTGAACGTAACCTCGCTTTGCTAGAGCATTGTGAAAAAACGATGGTGTGTAGGCAACATCGTCTTTGAAAATTGAAGTTTCAAAAACGTAGTTTTTTACTTCACAGAAAACGTCGTTTTTTTTCATCACATAAAGTGATCATGTGTACGCGAAATAAGACTTCTAACCACTTGAAACTAGTTCACCCATTTTGTTTGGTGAGCAAGGTCTTATCGTTTCATGCTTTCACCCAAGCTTCTAATTGTTATAGATGGCTGATGTATTTTTTTTCTTCTTCGTTTCTTTTTTGAATGGTTCCTAAAGTTCATCTAAGCGAGTCTCACAAATATGTTCTAGTAAATATAAAATTCTTATTTTTCCGGGCCAGAATTATAACAATAATAAATAATTATAAATAATTATAACAAATGATAATATAATTATAATAAAAATTATTCAATAATATAAACAACTCAAAATCACAGAAATTTCCTCAGTTGCAGAATTGTCACTGTCATTACTTTTTTTTTATGACGGATTTCCCCACAAATCGCTATCGCTCAATTCTGCAAGTGATTATAATTTATTATCGCTGTTTTTTAGCTGCTCTAAAACCATTTTTGACATAAAGGGACACTTTTGGTTGCTATGGACAATCTACAGTTTGCAGGCAGAAAGAACCGTTTTTATTTTATAAAAGTACATGTAGGGCACAGGGCAGACCACTAGGGACAAGGGGGGTGTGTATTTTTTACATATAGTACTGTAATCTATAAGATTACAGTATACTGTATGTATAGTGTTTGTTAACTTTTTTGAATTTGGCCCCGATCTCCACCCCTGTGCGTCGTAACGTCGCAGGGAACGGAGCTCGGCGGCACACAGGGACACTGTGTGAATCGAGCGAGCCCCCGCTCGCTCACACAGCGTGGATGCATCGCTGGATCCAGGAACAAGGTAAGTAAACCTTGCCTGTGGACAATGCGAGGCAAGCCCAGAGTCTGACTCGGGGTTACCGATCGCAGTATGAAAATGTAACCCAGAGTCAGACTCGGGAATACCGCCAGGGGGGTTAAGAGGGCAACTAGTGGAAAACTGTGTTTAATACCAAAACAGACCATTATGAGTACCTTGTAATGCCTTTTGGTCTTTGTAACACTCCGGCAGTTTTCCAGGAATTTATAAACGATGTCCTCCAAGATTTGTTGCAGCTATGTGTGGTGGTTTATCTTGAGGATATCTTCATATTTTCCAAGTCCCTGGAGAGCCACCACACAGATGTCTGTCAAGTGCTTCAAAAACTAGGAGAGAAAAATCTCTTTTGTAAATTGGAGAAGTGCAAATTCCATCATGAACAGGTTAAATTCCTGGGTTATGTAATTTCCACTGCTGGTTTTTCGATGGACCCAGAGAAACTTTCAGCAGTCCTACAGTGGCCCATCCCATGGATTTACATTCTCTACAGCAGCATTTTTTTCTTGGCTTTGCCAACTATCTGATGTTTATTCATATCTTCTAGTCTCTGGTTAAGCTCCTGAGTGATATGACCAGAAAGGAGGGTAACCTACAGATTTGGTCTCCGGAGTCCATTAAGGCCTTTGAGAGTCTCAAGGCTGACTTTGTTTCTGCTCCTGTGTTGGCACACACTGATACTATGAATGAATGAATGAATGAAAACGTATATAGCGCGGCACATGCAAAGTAAATCGCCTCTGGGCGCTTGTTGTTCCTGTCTCCTTTGAAATCAAAAGAGGTGGGTCTTGATCTTTCTCCTGAATGCTAAGTGATTCTCCTCCAACCGAATGCTGGTTGGTAAAGCGTTCCATAGTCTGGGACCTTGGACAGCAAATCTTCTATCTCCTTTGGACTTGTAATTGGCTTTCGGTATCTGGAGTAGATTTTGATTGGTGGAACGCAGAACGTGATTGGGGTTATGGGCTTTTATTTTTTCGCATAGATAATGGGGAGCATTCCCATGAATACATCTATGCGTTAGACAGAGTGCTTTAAAGGTGATTCTGTCTTTTACTGGTAACCAATGAAGGGATCTCAGTGAAGGTGAGATTGATTCCCAGGGTTTTTTCCCAGTCACAAGTCTAGCGGCCGTATTTTGAACGACTTAAAAACGAGCGATTTGATATTTGGGGAGTCCAAGGTAAAGGGCATTTGCATAGTCCAATCTTGAGTTTACAATTGCTACCACCACGACCGCTATGTCTTCTTTGGGGATGAAAGGAGTAAGTCTGCGTAGTAGGCGCAGCAGATGGTGAGATCCGCTGACTACTGACCCTATTTGTGCGTCCATTGTCATGTAGGAGTCAAAGATGACCCCAAGACTTTTGACTTTGGCGCTAGGGGTGATGATTTTGCCCAGAATGGGCAGGGGGGTCCAAGTTGTTGTGGATTGATTCATATGCTTGGCGTGAAACAGAAGAAGTTCTGTTTTTGCTCCGTTGAGTTTAAGATAACTCTTTGTCATCCAGTCCTCTATCAAAGAGAGGCATGTCTCTAGATTGAGGTGTTGATCCTTTTTATTGCAAATGCGGAAATACAGTTGCGTGTCGTCTGCATATGAGTGATAAAGCAGTTTTTGGCTGCTGATGATTTCAAAAAGAGGACGAAGATAGATGTTGAATAACATCGGCGACAGGGTGGATCCTTGAGGGACTTCACACGATAATGTGCGTTTTTCAGAAGTGAAGGGTCCCAACTTCACTATTTGCGATCTGTTTTCCAAAAAAGAGGAGAACCAAGATAGATCGCCTTCTGCGACTTTGGCTACTTTAGCCAGCCGAGTCAATAAAGGCTTGTGGTCTACTGTATCGAAGGCTGCGCTTAGGTCCAGCAGAACCAGAAGACAAGATTCTCCTTCGTCTGCGGCCTCAAGAACGTCATCCCATATCTTGAGCAATGCTGTTTCCATCCCGTGTCCGGGGCAGAATCCCGATTGAAATGGATCAAGTAGGTTGTGGGTATCTAGATGCTGTTGCAGCTGTTGTACCACTACTTTCTCCATTACCTTGGAGAGAACGTTTACGCCGGTGGAGTGGGTCCTTAGGATCCAGGGTGGGTTTCTTCAAGATGGGTTGAATTATGCCCTCCTTCAACTGGGAGGGCACTATGCCCTCCCTGAAAGATTGGTTAATAAGCTGCGTGATAGGAGGTGCCAGGATGTCGGCGCATTCCTTCAGCAGTTTGGTGGGGATGATATCATTAGGCGCAGTGCTGTTACGCAAAGTACCGATGATATTTTTTGTGGTCTGAATAGAGATGGGTTCCAGCGTGAACTTACCTGGTTGTGGTGAATCACTGCAGGTGTTCTGTAAATAATTACGGGGGGGGGGGGCTAGGAGGGGAATTGTTTTGCTAAATGCTTTGCCGGATACCCTCGATTTTATTAATGAAGTATGTTACCTTTTATCCTTGAGGTTGATGCTTCTGAGACTGGAGTTGGTGCCATTCTGTCTCAAAGTCTTACCCCTCAGAGTCATTCTTTCAATGCTGCTGGCCACCCTGGAAAGAATCAGCACTTTTGGGTAATTTCCCAACAATTCTGGTGGCCTAGTCTACATGCTGATCAAACCGCCTTTGTAGCTGCCTGTTTTGTGTGTGCTCAGAGTAAGGCCGCGTACACACAATCGGACATGTCTGATGAAACTGGTCTGCAGATGTTGTGTACGGCCTATCGGACCGTTTTCCATCTGACCAAAGTTTTAAAACATGCTTTAAAACCTGTCTGATGGAACATGTCTGTCGGACAGGTTCGATGGTTAGTACACAAAAGCATCGGACCAAAAACCTGCGCATGCTCAGAATCAAGTCGACGCATGCTGGGAAGCATTGAACTTCGTTTTTTCATCACGTCTTTGTGTTCTACGTCACCGCGTTCTGGTCTGATCGGATATTGGTCTGATGTTGTGTACGCACATCAGACCATCAGACAAGTTCAGAGTTGTCTGATGAAAACGGTTCGTCAGACAAGTCTCATCAGACATGTCTGGTTGTGTGTACAAGGCCTAATGCCGCGTACACACGATCACTTTTTGTGATGAAAAAAAATGACATTTTTAAAAATGTCATTTAAAATGATGGTGTGTGGGCAAAATGTCATTTTATGTCTTCTGAAAAACGACAAAAAAAAAATTCGAACACGCTCAAATTTTTTGTTATTTTTAAAAATGTAATTTTTTGTGTCATAAAAATTGATCGTGTGTGGGCAAAATGACGTAAAAAATTATGTTTTAAACACGCACATGCCCAGAAGCAAGTTAGGAGACGGGAGGTAAAACTACCATTCATAATGGAGTAAGCACATTCATCACGCTGTAACAGACAAAAAAGCAGGAATCGTCTTTTACTAACAAGTAACCAGCTAAAAGCAGCCTCAAGGCAAATAGAACTTCCCCTTTAGAGTGCCATCACTTTGTTCATCATTTTCCAAAAATGATGGCGTGTATGCAATGTCATTTTTGAAAATAAAGTTTGAAAAATTTAGTTTTTTTCATGAAAAAAATTTAGTTTTTTTTCATCACAAAAAGTGATCGTGTGTACGAGGCATTGGACTCCACAACACCTTCCAGTGTGCCTCCTATAACCCATACCCAATGGAGAGAGGCCCTGGACCCACCTGTCTTTGGATTTTATTTTGGAATTACCCAAGTCCCAGGGCAACACATTTATCCTTATGGCGGTTGACCAGTTCTCTAAAATGTCTTATTGTATTCCACTTAAGAAGTTGACAACTTCTAAGGAACTGGCTTCCATTTTTGTTCGGGAGATCTTTCACTTACATGGGCTACCCAAGGTGATTGTCTCGGACAGGGATAGTCAGGTTGTGTCCCGGTTCTGATAAGCCTTTTGTGCACAGTTGGGAATTCAGCTTGCTTTCTTCTCTGCGTATCACCCCCAGAATGAGACAATCAGTCCTTGGAGCAATTCCTATGTTGTTATATTTCTGACCATCATAACAACTGGTCAGACCTCTTACCGTGGGCGGAGTTTTATTACAATAGTGCCTTAAATTCTGCTTTTCAATCGTATCAGTTTATGGCGATTGGCAAACTACTGTATGGTTTCCAGCCTACCATGTTGCCTGACTTATTTGTTCTGCAGAGTATTCCTGCATGAGAGGTCTTTGTTCCACTTGGGCACAAGTCCAGGAGGCTTGGTGATATGCTAATGATAGGTACAGACTCCATGCTGACGGCAGATGTCTGCCTGCGCATTCCTACCAGGTTAGGGACAGGGTGTGGCTGTCATCTCGCAACCTCCGACTTCGTGTTTCCTCTCTGAAGTTCGCACCTCAGCTTATTGTGCCTTTCCGTATTCTTCGCAGGATTAACCCAGTGGCTTACACATTAGACCTTCCTTCTAATATGTGTATCTCAAATGTATTTCATGTCTCTCTTTATTAAAACCTTTCGTCTGCAACTGCTTTACCACCTCAGTGCCACTTCCTCACCCTATACAGTTTGAGAACCATGAGGAGTATAAAGTATAGTCTATTGTTGACTCAGTGGGCACATACAGTACCTGCTGCATTGGAAAGGGTACAGTCCGGTGGAAAGCTCTTGGGTCTCATCCATGGATGTACATGCCCCTGTTTTCCTCCGTGATTTTCATAGATTTTTCCCCTCAAGCCTGGTGGTCCTCTGAGGGGGAGGGGTTGTTGGAGTGGGGTACTGTCAAGGCTGGGCTCAGCCCTTCCTTCTCTGAGCTGGCTGTTTAGCTGTTAATTGCCAGCTCCTATCTCTTCACAGTGACTCACCTGTTGATGATATACTGCTCATCAGTCCTGCCTACTTAAACTGTCCAGCCCAGATGATCTCTGCATTCGCCTTGGTCAACATCACCGAGACTATCTCCTGTGTTCCTGTTATAGACTTGCTTGGCTGACATTACTTCTGGCTCCAGATACTGCTTGCTGTTCCACTACACTGATCTTTGGCTTCCTGACTTTTTGGCTTGTCTGACTATCTGTTCCAGTTACCAAACTTTGGCTATGTTTGTTCTATTTACTTTTATTATTAAACAAGTGTGATTTAACTGTACTTCTGTCTCACTCTAATTCATGGTTTCTGAGAAATTGTAAATAGGGTCCACCTTTGTGTAATTTAATCTCAGTATAAATACAGCTGTTCAGTGAAGCCCTCAGAGGTTTGTTAGAAAGCATTAGTGAACAAACAGCATCATGATGACCAAGGAACACATCAGACAGGTCAGAGATAACGTTGTAGAGAAGTTTAAAGCAGAGTTAGGTTATAACAAATATCCCTAGCTTTGAACATATCACAGAGCACTGTTTAATCCATCAACCCTAAAATGGAAAGAGTATGGAACAACTGCAAACCTACCAAGACATGGCCACCTACCTAAACTGACAGGCCGGGCAAGGAGAGCATTAATCAGAGAAGCAGTGATTTCAAAGTAGCTGCAGAGATCCACACATCAGGTGGAAGAATTTGTCCACAGGACAACTATTAGTCTTGTACTCCACAGATATGGCCTTTATGGAAGAGTGGCAAAAAGAATGCCATTGTTGAAAGAAAGCCATAAGAAGTATGCAGTTTGTGAGAAGCCATGTGGGGGCCACCGCAAACATGTGGAAGAAGGTGAGACTAAAATTGAACTTTATGGACTAAAAGCAAAATGCTATGTGTGGCAGAAAACTAATACTGCACATCACCCTAAACACACCATCCCAACAGTGAAAAATTGAGGTGGCAGCATCATGTGGTGGGGGTGCTCTTCTTTAGCAGGGACATGGAAGTTGGTCAGAGTGGATTGGAAGATGGATGGAGGCAAATAAAGGCCATGAATACAAATGCATGCCACACTTTTCACATATTTATTTGTAAAACATTTTTAAAACCATTTATAATTTTCCTTCCACTTCTTAATAATGTGCCACTTTGCGTTGGTCCATCACATAAAATCCCAATAAAATAAATTTACATTTTTGGTGGTAACATGACAAAATGTGGAAATTTCAAGGGGTATGAATACTTTCAAGGCACTGTATATATCAAGCATCAATGTGTTCATCAGTTTTAATCATATTCACACATTTAGTATCAACTGAAATCTTCAAACTAGATGTTCTCTCATCATGTTCTATGTTTTGGCAGGATATTATTCATATTTAAAAGTAATGTTACTTGTTTATTATTTTAAAAGTCATAAAATGCAGACGCCAATTATCATATTAGGTTGTAATGATGAAAGACCTTGCTTTTAGCCCAATACCCATAAATAAACATTAGTCTGAAAGCCTTTATATAGTAATTCTGTAGAAGGCCCACATCCCATAATAAAAGAATATGTTGTAAAATACAAAGAGTACAACGGATGAGTGCTAATATTATGTCTGTTTAGTGAATAGTTTTGCTTTGGCTTTTAAATAAATAGTGAATAATGCAGAATGATGCATCTTACACTAATTATGCATTTTGCATGCTATTCAATGTTATTTTTGTAATGCATATTTAAAGGTGGCTTACTTCACAGAGAGAGAAGATTACAAAGATCAGAATATGTACAAATTGTACAGAATTAGTGGTGCTTGCACTTTATTTGCCTTTAGATCAACAGATAAAATTTATAGAGCGTGCCAGCTTTAATCAGGTGGTGCCTTCAAGTGGAGCTCCACCCTAAAGTGTAACTTCCGCTCATCGGAACCCTCAAAGACAGGTATTTGCACCCACTTCCGGGAGTCCTCACTGTGAGGAGTCTGCAGGCAGTGCGTCACTTCCTGCCCCAGCCGGTTGTGTTCTGGGAAACACTCGGCTCCCAGAACACAGCCGGGACCAATGAGGAATGGCGCTGTGTGACTCGCGCATGCACCGTAGGGAATTGGGCAGTGAAGCGGAGCGCTTCACTTCCTGATTCCCTCACCGAGGATGGCGGTGGGGGCAGCAGATGGACATGCGATTGCTCGTCTTCTGCTGCAGACGTTGCTGGACTCCAGGACAGGTAAGTGTCCTAATATTAAAAGTCAGCAGCTGCAGTATTTGTAGCTGCTGGCTTTTAATATTTTTTTTTACAGCGGAGCTCCGCTTTAAGACCCGTACACACGATTAGAAAACCAGAAGTATAATTTTGTCCGATAATTAATCTGATGATTTTCGGATTGTTAGTACGGTGCTTTCGACAGCCGATTAAAATTTTTCGAACAACAAAAACTGGATGTGCAGGCTCTAAAAAAAATTGGCGGGTGAACACAACATCTGATTTTTGTTTAACCACTTAAGGACCGCCTAACGCCGATATACTTCAACAGAATGGCACAGCTGGGCACAGGCACGTACAGGTAAGTTGCCCTTTAAGATCCCAGCTGTGGGTCACGCACTGCCAGCGGCACGCTCACGACCCGGTCCGAAGCTCCGTTATCGTGCCCGCGGGACCCGATCACCACTGGTGTCTCGCGATTGGATCACAGGAGCTAAAGAATGGGAAGAGGTGAGTGTAAACACACCTTCCCTGTTCTTCTCTGTGGCAGTGTCACTGGTCGTCTGTTCCGTGTTATAGGGAACGACGATTAGTGATGTCACATGTCCATCCACACCCCCCCCACAGTAAGAATCACTCTCTTAGGACACACTTAACCCCTTAGCCCCCTAGTGGTTAACCCCTTTACTGCCATTGTAACTTTCACAGCAATTACTATTAAAAAAAATATATTAATAAAAATGACATAAAACTATCCCCTATTTTATAAACGCTATAACTTTTGCGCAAACCAATCAATAAACGCTTATTGCTATTTTTTTTACCCAAAATAAGTAGAAGAATACGTATTGGCCTACACTGAGGAAAAAAAATTGTTTCTATATTTTTGGGGGGTATTTATTATAGCAAAAAGTAAAACATATTGCATTTTTTTCAAAATTGACGCTCTAATTTTGTTTATAGCGCAAAAAATAAAAACTGCAGAGGTGATCAAATATCACCAAAAGAAAGCTCTATTTGTGGAAAAAAAAAGGACGCCAATTTTGTTTGGGAGCCACCTCGCACGACCGCGCAATTGTCAGTTAAAGTGACGCAGTGCCGAATCGCAAAAAGGGGGCAGGTCCTTAACCTGCATATTGGTCCGGGTCTTAAGTGGTTAATTAGTACAGTTTTCGACCAAAAAAAGTAAGAGTATGAGTACACATGTTTAGAAATGAAAGAGCACATACAAAACAATGCAACGCATACAAAAAACGGACGGAAATTAAACTTACAGCAGAAGAGCCTTTAAGCCAGTCCGGTGGATTGTAAGACGATTTGCGTAGTGGATCCATTTTCCTTAACGAGGTTACCAGGCCTATCTCGAGACGTCAGCATACCCTGGCAGAAATCATGCCATTTTGGCATTGATATTGAAAATATGACTGATCATTAGAGATGTACAGAACTATTCGCCGGCGAACAATTTGCGGCGATTTTTGCACGTTCGCGTTCGCCGATGCACGCGAACATATGCGATGTTCGATCCGCCTCCTATTATTTATCATTGAGCAAACTTTGACCCTCTATCTCACAGTCAGCAGACACATTCCAGCCAATCAGCAGCATACCCTCCCTCCCTGACCCTCCCACCTCTAGGGCAGCAACCATTTTAGATTCATTCGGAACCTGCATTGTTAGTGAGAGGAGGGACAGTGTTGCTGCTGCTGAATTGATAGGGAAAGAATAGCTAGAGTAGTGTTTTCAGTGTCCTGAACGACTCATCTGATCTCTGCTGTAAGGACAGCACCCCAAAAAGCCCTTTTTAGGGCTGGTAACTCCAAAAAGCCCTTTTTAGGACTGGTATATCAGTCTGCTTTTTTTCTCTGTAATCTCATTGCAGTTGCCTGCTAGGAAGGCAGCGTGTGTGTGTCAGGATCACAGCGTACACTGTGCCCAGTGCCATCCACCACTCATCTATCTTGGTGGCTTTTTTTTCTCTGTAATCTCATTGCAGTTGTCTGCTAGGAAGGCAACGTGTGTGTGTCAGGATCACAGCGTACACTGTGCCCAGTGCCATCCACCACTCATCTATCTTGGTGGCTTTTTTTTCTCTGTAATCTCATTGCAGTTGCCTGCTAGGAAGGCAGCATGTGTGTTTCAGGATCACAGCGTACACTGTGCCCAGTGCCATCCACCACCCATCTGTCTTGGTGGCACAGTCGATAACATTTTAAAAAAAAAAAATTATTACTGCAATATAATTGTAGTCAGTTGCCTGTCTGCCAGCGTGTGTCAGGGTACAGCATACACTGTGCCCAGTGCCACCCACCACCCATCTGTCTTGGTGGCACAGTCGATAACATTTAAAAAAAAAATATTACTGCAATATAATTGTAGTCAGTTGCCTGTCTGCCAGCGTGTGTCAGGGTACAGCATACACTGTGCCCAGTGCCACCCACCACCCATCTGTCTTGATGGCACAGTCGATAAAATTAAAAAAAAAAAAAATTATTACTGCAATATAATTGTAGTCAGTTGCCTGTCTGACAGCGTGTGTCAGGGTACAGCATACACTGTGCCCAGTGCCACCCACCACCCATCTGTCTTGGTGGCACAGTCGATAACATAAAAAAAAAAAAAAAAAACTATTACTGCAATATAATTGTAGTCAGTTGCCTGTCTGCCAGCGTGTGTCAGGGTACAGCGTACACTGTGCCCAGTGCCACCCACCACCCATCTGTCTTGGTGGCACAGTACATAACATTTAAAAACCCCCAAAAATTTACTGCAATAGAATAGTAGTCAGTTGCCAGCGTGTGTCAGGCTCATAGTGTAAACTGTGCCCACTTGCCCAGTGCTACCACTCATATATCTGGTGGCATATTATATTAAATTTAAAAAGAAAAAACACAATTTTGACTGCAATATAATAGCAGTTAGTTGTCTGCAGGCGTGTGTCAGGCCTACAGCGTCTACTCTGCCAACTTCTGCCAGTGCACAGTGTCACTCATATCTGGTGTCACAGTAGCTTGCACGCATAGTACAACTAAAGTAATAAAAAAAAATTACTGGCAGAGGCAGGCCACCCTGCAGGGGCTGTCGTGGTCGTGGTGCTGTGATTCCCTTTGGCCCTAGAATAATACCCAGTGTTCAGAGGCCACATACCCTGAACTCCAAAAGTTCTGAGGACATAGTTGACTGGCTAACACAGGACACCCAATCTTCTACAACTTCCGCTCATAACCTTGACACACCATCCTCCTCCAGCTCAGCTTCGGGCACCTCTCAAGTTACCACTCGCCCGCATGCCGCCACCACCAACACTAGCATCACAGCTGCTTCACTTGATCTGTCAGAGGAGTTATTTACACATCAGTTGGAAGAAATGAGTGATGCGCAACCATTATTGCCAGAGGTTGTAGATAAAAGGGATATGACTCAGTCAGGCAGCATTACACACATGGAGGTATGGTGTGATGATGATGTACCCGCTGCTGCTTCCTTTGCTGAGTTGTCAGATACAAGTGAAGTGGTTGTTGATGACGATGTGTCCGGGGATGTGACGTGGGTGCCCGCTCGAAGAGAAGAAGAACAGGGGGACAGTTCAGATGGGGAGACAGAGAGGAGGAGGAGACGAGTTGGAAGCAGGGGGAGGTCGTCGCAAGGAGCTAGTGGCACAGTCAGACAGCATGTATTGGCACCCGGGGTCAGCCAGACAGCACGCCAATCAACGCATGCTGTTGCCACCACCAAAATGCCGGCATTGCAAAGCTCAGCAGTGTGGCATTTTTTTTGTGTGTCTGCCTCTGATAACAGTGATGCCATTTGCAACCTGTGCCAAAAGAAAGTGAGTCGTGGGAAATCCAACACCCACCTAGGTACAACTGCTTTGCAAAGGCACATGATCTCACATCACAAACGCCTATGGGATCAACACATGATGAAGAGTACAAGCAGCACACAAGCTCAAAGCCACCATCCTCCTCCTGGTGCAGCATCTTCAGTCACGCCAACCACTGCTGTCCTCCTTGCCCCCTCTCAACCATCCACCACTCCGTCTCTCACCTTGAGCAGTTCCTGCTCATCTGCCCACAGTCAGGTGTCTGTCAAGGACATGTTTGAGTGTAAGAAGCCAATGTCACAGAGTCACCCCCTTGCCCGGCGTCTGACAGCTGGCTTGTCGGAACTCTTAGCCCGCCAGCTTTTACCATACAAGCTGGTGGAGTCTGAGGCCTTCAAAAAATTTGTAGCTATTGGGACACCGCAGTGGAAGGTACCCGGCCGAAATTTCTTTTCACAAAAGGCAATCCCCAACCTGTACTCTATTGTGCAAAAGGAAGTCATGGCATCCCTGGCACACAGTGTTGGGGCAAGGGTCCATCTGACCACTGATACCTGGTCTGCAAAGCACGGTCAGGGCAGGTATATCACCTACACTGCGCATTGGGTAAACCTGCTGACGGCTGACAAGCATGTAATGCGTGGCTCTGCAGAGGAGTTGGTGACACCGCCATGACTTGCAGGCAGGCCTGCTGCCACCTCCTCTACTCCTCCTACTCCATCCTCTTCGATAACCTCCTCGGCTGAGTCCTCTTCTGCTGCTGCGTCTTGCTCCACATCAGCTGTACCACCCCAGCTCCCCAGGGGCTATTCCACATCCCGGATATGACAGTGTCACGCCGTCTTGGGGTTGACTTGCCTGAAAGCAGAGAGTCACACCGGACCAGCACTCCTGTCCGCCCTGAACACACAGGTGGATCAGTGGCTGACTCCGCACCAACTGGAGATCGGCAAAGTGGTGTGTGACAACGGAAGCAATTTGTTGGCGGCATTGAATTTGGGCAAGTTGACACATGTCCCGTGCATGGCACATGTGATGAATCTGATTGTACAACGCTTTGTGCATAAGTACCCAGACTTACAGGATGTGCTCAAGCAGGCCAGGAAGGTGTGTGGCCATTTCAGGCGTTCCTACACGGCCATGGCGCACTTTTCAGATATCCAGCGGCGAAACAACATGCCAGTGAGGCGACTGATTTGCGACAGCCCGACACGTTGGAATTCAACACTCTTAATGTTCGACTGCCTGCTCCAACAAGAAAAAGCCGTCAACGAGTATTTGTATGACCGGGGTGCTAGGACAGCCTCTGCCCAGCTGGGAATTTTTTTGCCACGTTACTGGACGCTCATTCGCAATGCCTGTAGGCTCATGCGTCCTTTTGAGGAGGTGACAAACCTAGTCAGTCGCACTGAAGGCAGCATCAGCGACATCATCCCATTTGTTTTCTTCCTGGAACGTGCCCTGCGAAGAGTGCTGGATCAGGCCGTAGATGAGCGAGAGGAAAAGGAAGAGTTGTGGTCACCATCACCACCAGAAACAGCCTTATCAGCATCGCTTGCTGGACCTGCAGAAACGCTGGAAGAGGAGTGTGAGGAAGAGGAGTCAGAGGAGGAATATGGCTTTGAGCAGGAGGAAGACCAACCACAGCAGGCATCCCAGGGTGCTCGTTGTCACCTATCTGGTACCCGTGGTGTTGTATATGGCTGGGAGGAAGAACAGATCTTCAGTGAGATCAGTGAGGACGAGGAACGGGACATGAGTAGCTCGGCATCCAACCTTGTGCAAATGGGGTCTTTCATGCTGTCGTGCCTGTTGAGGGACCCTCGTATAAAAAGGCTAAAGGGTACTGGGTGGCCACGCTACTAGACCCCCCGTATAAGCAGAAAGTGCCTGAAATGTTACCGAATTACTGGAAGTCGGAAAGGATGCAGCAGTTCCAAAATAAATTAAAAAGTATGCTTTACACAGCATACAAGGGTGATGTCACAGCACAACGGGAATCTAACAGTGGAAGAGGTGAAAGTAATCCTCCTGACCACGCCGGCAAGGACAGGACGCTTTACAGACGTGTTGTTGATGGAGGACATGCAGAGCTTTTTCAGCCCTACGCGTCGCCACAGCCCTTCGGGGTCCACCCTCAGAGAACTAATCAACTGACAGGTAGCAGACTACCTCGCCTTAACTGCAGATATCGACACTCTGAGGAGCGATGAACCCCTTGACTACTGGGTGTGCAGGCTTGACCTGTGGCCTGAGCTATCCCAATTTGCGATAAAACTTCTGTCCTGCCCCGCTTCAAGTGTCCTTTCAGAAAGGACCTTCAGTGCGGCAGGAGGTATTGTCACTGAGAAGAGAAGTCGCCTAGGTCAAAAAAGTCTCGATTACCTCACCTTTATTAAGATGAATGAGGCATGGATCCCGAAGGGACTGACAGTGGGCGATACATTTGACTAAAGGCCTGATGAGATGAGCTTTCTTGGGCTACAAATGGTCCACACGCTGCTGTATTTTATGTCTGCATGCTGGATGACTTGCGTGACCTATCCGCCACCAAATAGGGTTCAAGCCTCAATGTTTTAGTGCACTTTCTTCCTGGAAAACATCAATTTTTCTGGCCGCTGCTACAGCAGCAGCTGCAACAATACTTAATTTTTCAGACATGTGTACATGCCTAATTTTTCTGGCCTCTGGTGCTGCACTGTGGCTGCAAAAACAAAACCAAAAAAAAAGGCACATACATGTGTCAATTCCCCTTCGTGATCGCTACCTTGTTGTGGTGAAGGGGCTTGCGTATCACAATGAAGCGACCACCTCTATGAGTGTGTTGGCAATGGCAATGTTGGCACACCCCAGAGGATAAGGTCGTTGCTTCACTGTGATCAGAGCAAAAGCGATCGGCTGGATAATTTTGCATAGAAAAACCATTAATTTTCTTTGTGATCATTAAAGCCTACTAGGCCAACAATGGGCCCACACTGCAGAATCATTGTTTTCTGGGTCACTTAACTGTCACTGAACTACCTCAGCACGACCATAGGCTTTGAAAAAAAAACCATCGCCTGCAATCTCAAAAACGTTCATTGACGTCAGTGAGGACAAGGAACGGGACATGGCTAGCTTGGTATCCAACCTTGTGCAAATGGGGAGTTTGCGGTTGTGCAAATAGATGGTTTGCAGGGGTTTGCTGTGCGTTAAACGGGGAGTTTGGTCTGTCAGAGTTTGGTCTGTCACTGTGAACCCTAACCCTATTACAGACAGGGTTAGGGTTACAGATAGGGTTAGGGTTAGGGTTACAGATAGGGTTAGGGTTACAGATAGGGTTAGGGTTAGGGTTACAGATAGGGTTAGGGTTACAGATAGGGTTAGGGTTAAAGATAGGGTTAGGGTTAGTGTTACAGATAGGGTTAGGGTTACAGACTGTAACCCTAACCCTATCTGTAGCCCTAACCCTGTCTGTAACCCTAACCCTAACCAAAACCCTATCTCTAACCCTAACTGTAACCCTATCTCTTACCCTAACCCTAACCCTATCTGTTACCCTAACCCTAACCCTATCTGTAACCCTAACCGTAACCCTAACCCTAAGCCTTACACTACCTGATCGATATAACATCATACTTGATGTTTTAGAGCACGTTATTCCAAACAATTTATGAATATTAGGTGATTTATACCCTTTATGGATTAAAAACGGACTCTTCGACAACTACGCAATTTTCCATGGGAGTTTTGCCATGGATCCCCCTCCGGCATGCCACAGTCCAGGTGTTAGTCCCCTTGAAACAACTTTTCCATCATTATTGTGTCCGGAAAGAGTCCCTGTGCGTTTTAAAATTTGCCTGCCCATTGAAGTCTATGGCGGTTCGCCCGGTTCGCGCATTCGCGAACATATGCGCAAGTTCGCAATCGCCAGTCGCGAACGCGCAATTTTAGGTTTGCGACATCACTACTGATCATGTCAAAAAATGTATTTTATTTAAGGATAGTGATCATTTTTTTTTTCCACTTCAGACTCCACCAATCAAGACAGCGAGACTTGCTCAAGGTTACTTTGCCCATTATGTCTCTTCTAAGGCTTTGCATCATTAGTGGTTTTACCCTCTTTAGCTTTCGTTTCTTTTCTTTTTTTAAGCTTAATATTTTTTCTTTCTTAAATTCTTAAAGATTTTTTTGTTATTGAACAGCCAAAACTTGTAGTAAGCACATCAGAACAAATTGTAGCTCAAATATTTCCCTGCCTCTTCCAATGATTTCCCCCACTCCTAACACCCCCCCCCCCGGATCTGTGTATCTCAGTTAGTGTTTAACTTTATTTTTTTTTCACCTGTCAGTTTCTATCTTTGCCTGCTCAAACTTTACCGATATCTTAAAAGCTCTCCACTTCTCCCACGCCACTCTATTTCCATTATCCCCTCCCAGTTCGCCTTGGCCTAAATATTCAATTTCTGCTATATAGTCCACTCGCTGTATCCACTCTTTTATTGATGGCCTCTTGGATGTAACCAATTTTTTGGAATTAGGCCTTTAGCTGCATTTAGCATCACTGGGACCAAAGTTATTCCATACTGTGTTTTTGTTTTATTTGTTCCATGGAATAAACAAGTCAAGGGATTTCGCGAAATCGTATCCCCTGTAATTTCTTATATATATTCCAAAACTTCTTCCCAATATTCTTGTATTCTTGGGCATTCCCACCAGATAAGCATTGTCGTACCTTTTTGCTTGCAATCCCTCCAACACAACGCAGCGTTATTTGGATGCATTTTACTAATTTTCTCTGGGGTCAAGTGCCAGCGAACCATACACAGTTTGCTTTTATTGTAGTAATGTCAGAGGCAAAGTTGAACACTGCGCCTATCATTTGTGAGTCCTCTAACTTTTTACCGATATCATGTCCCCACTTTTCTACACATGTCAGTGTTCCCTGAGTCTCTAAGTCTGTTAAAATTCCATATAATATCGCTATTCCATGTTTTAAAGGTTTTTTAATGGAACAAAGCTTTTCTATTGGGTTTAACATTTTATTGTCCCTAATCGGCTGTGGTAAAGTGCTCACAAAGTGCTTTATCTGGGAATACTCCCATTCATTAAAGTGTTGTGCTCCCTCTACTGTTTTTAACTCGTGTCTTAACATTATTTTGCCTTGTGTAGCAATGTCTCCTAAGTTTTTATCCCCCAATTGCTTTCCCATTCATGTCTTATTGCCTGGTGGAAAAAAAATTGTGCCAGCTAATGGAATTAGAGGGGAGTTGTATTCCCATTTTTCCCGTCTATAAAATGTGTCCCATATTTTAAATACATTCTTCGTTATGCTATGAGTGTCCGTGCCTAATTTTCTAACTTTATGTGGTATCCAAACATTCTCGTTTAACTGTGTATTACTTATTGTGTCTTCCATCTGTACCCACTTCTTTTTAGTGTGTGTATTTGTCCATTCTGCTAACCTTGCTAATATTACCGCATAATGATATCTTTTTATGTCTGGGAGTGCCATCCCCCCGTTTTTTTTTTTTTACGGCTTAGAAGCCTGTAGTTTACTCTGGCCTTTTTGCCCTGCCATATATATTTCAAGATTACCGTTTTGATTATCTTAAAAAAGCTTTGTGGGATTCTTATAGGAAGCATTTGGAATGTATAGATTATCTTAGGTAGTATCATCATTTTAAATGCGTTGATCCTACTTATCCAAGAGATAGGTTTCCTTACTAGATTTTTCAAATCTTGTTTTATTTCGTTAATTAAGGGGACAAAGTTGGCCGGATAAAGTTTTTCCACCGTAGGCGTGATCTTTATTCCTAGATTTGTTAAGGTTTTCTTCTCCCAAGTTAATGGGAATTATTTCTGAAGTTCTTTCTCTTCTTTTTTATCTATACCAAGATTCAGAATTGCCGTTTTTATACGGTTTATTTTAAAGTTTGAAAGTTCCCCGTATTTTTTTATTTCTTTCATTACGTTGGGCAATGAAAGTCTGGGGTTGGTCAAATATAGGAGTATGTCGTCTGCGTACGCTGCCACCTTATGTTCCTCCTCCCCCACTCTCGCCCCCCCCTATGTCCGGGTTATTACGGATTATAGCCAATAATGGTTCCAATGATATTACATACAGGAGGGACGAGAGCGGGCAACCCTGTCTAGTTCCATTCATCATTTCAAACACAGACGACACACTCCCATTGACCTTCACCCTAGCCGTTGGGTGGTTATATAGTTGTTTAACCTATTTCATAAATCTAGGTCCCAGGCCTATGCTCCGAAAGGTATCCATCATAAACCCTCAGTCGAATCTGTCGAGTGCTTTTTCAGCATCTATTGACATGAGTACGACTGGGGGTTTCTTCTTTTTGTCCAGCTGTAATAACAGTATGGTTCTTAAGCTATTATCCCTCCCTTCCCTTCCTTTTACAAATCTTGTCTGATCTGTGTTTATTAGGTCGGGCATTAGTATTTTTGAATATATTTTTATATCGGCATTCAACAATGGTATTGGACGATAATTTGAACAGAGAGTTCCATCCTTTCCAATTTTCGAAATGATAGAAATATTGGCAAGAAGGGATTATTTTCTTATTTCTTCTTCTTCTCCCAATCTGTTAAAATATTTACACAGCTCTGGGACTAAAAGTTCTTAAATTTTTTTATAGTACTTAAATCGGTAGTCCGTCCGGGCCTGGGCTCTTGCCTCCTGGTTTTCCTGAAGGGCTTTATAGATTTCCTCCTGAGTAATTGGATTTTCTAAGAATGCAGCATCTTCTTGGGGTATTTTTGGTAAATTGATTTCTTCTAATCCCTCCTTATGGAAATTACCTTTCCCCCTAATATACGCATTGTTAGCCTCCCACATTGTTGCGGTGCTGACATCCGGTGTGTTATTTGTCATGAAGTTTTGCTCAATCTCTTTTTTTACTATCTTACTTACTTCTGTATCTTCTATAAGTTCTTTGTTTAGATTCCACATCCCTTTTCTCTGCTCTAACTCACAGAACTGTATTTTAACTATTACCGTAGCATGGTCTGAGATTGATATTATACCTATTGAAGTTTTAATTACATGCTTGCTGTGAGGAACTAATTTTTAAAGTGGATTGCTACTTGTTGTGTTATATATATATACCTTTTTTCTGAATGTTTTTTTAAAATAAATGCCCATTTAATCTTTGGATATATTACACTATGTGGAACCCACTTTTTTTCTTCCTTTGCTGCTGATTTTTTAATCGGAGCTCATCCCGCATCATCCAAACTGAATTTTGATTACTAACTCCTGTGTCACATGGCCGGAAAAGACAGCTGAAGTCTTTTCCCTCTTCCTACAAGATAGAAGTACCCCTCCCCAAGATAAGTGAATCTACAACGGGGCTGGCAGGCTGTTGCACAAACTCTTCTGACCGCCTTAAAACCGGGGTCCAACTATTCGGTAAGAGTCAGTATTTACCTTTTCTTCGGTTGAATACAAATTCAAGTTTATGTCAAGATGTTTGGTTGTTGGGTCGAGTTTATAGCAGTGAATGAACTACTGTTTGCAAATATCTGCTGTCAGGAAAACCTTCCAATATCAAATTACCTATTTATGCACTCAATGTGTGGGTTTTAGTCATATATTATCTTTGAATACTTTAATTTGGCACAGAGTGCACACCGATACACTGTTCTAATTTGATTTGGTTACGGTTAGATTTTTTTTGTTTATTGCACTCATTTGTTTTGTCATAGATGTTCCCGGAAAAATAGGAATTTAATATTTACTAGAACATATTTGTGAGATTCGCTTAGATGAACTTTGAGTCCTTTTAGGGACCGTTCAAAAAGAATTAAAAAAAACATGCTTTCCAAATAGTCAGGGGATTAGTCATCTTCTAATTTTTATGATCCCTTTTTGGAAACAAAAGGCCAGGCCTGATATGTACTCAGAATGATCTGAACAATGGTATCAAAAATAGGAGAGTGGTGTTTTGAGCTCTCAAAAGTCTGGAACAATGATAACAGCTTTCTCACCAAACAAGATGGTTGAACTGGTTTCAAGTGTAGGGATAAACCCATTGTAGTTTAGCTTTCGTGGACAAGAACGTTGACTTTAGCCGTCCTAAAACAATGGACAATGTTGACCAACAAGGGTCCTTGAGTGGACACAGCTGAGCTATCATCCTGCCTTCGTTAAGAGACAGTTTAAAGTCCAATCCTCACAAACCAATGTACAAATTTGACTTGCCTTAAAAATACACATGATATTCAAAGAATATATGTTGACATGAAAATTAATGTTTAGATTGTCAATGACAACTTAGGACAGAGGGAAATATATGACCATCACATCCTTTAGTTTAGAACTTTGTTAGAAGAAATAATTATATGAGAAATTTGTTTTTATAAATAGAAGTGTTTTAAAGAAGCTAATCAACATTGTGAAATGTATTAAAAAAAAAAAAAAAACATTGTGAAAGATATCAAAGTATGATTATAAAAATATAAACTAACCTGTAACACAAATTCATCAAACACCTATCAAAATGATTCATGTATCCACATTAATAATTATTTTGCATTTGAAATGTAAACCTATGCATTGATTGAAAAGACTGTTTTGGGGAAATATACGGTTATAAAGGAAGATATAGAAGCATGTTATGTAGGAACCAAACATATACTAATTGGACCTTTTGAAATATAAAGTCACCAGAAATATATATATATATATATATATATATATATATATAGATATATGTGACCAATAATAATAAGCTAATAATAATAATATAATCTCCCCAATAATATAAATATTAACGTATAGATAATCTCACAATAAAGGTGAGACACCTGTTGGTTGAAAGTGGTATTACTTGAGGATCCACAGAATCTAGGGAACAGTTATTTATTAAGCTACCAGACAATAGGAACCAGACACGTCTTGATAGGAACTCCCATATGTGCCACAAACCTATGAGGGGAGGACACGTATTAGATGGGTAGAACTTAGTATAATCTTTATGGTCCTATTGTTCTGATCAATATTAAGAGAGAGAGAGCCCATAAGAGAGGGAAAAAAGTGGAGATGGATCAATGAACTGAAGAAAGAGGAAGCCCCCATCAATGGGGACCCCATGAGAGAGAGAGATGCAGGGATGACTGAGGACTGACTCCAATGGGAAGGGGCAGACGAGCAATGCATGAAGACAATGAAGATCCATAGACTGCAACCATTTAGCTCTGGTCACTTGAAAGTAGGAAATAGTCATTTTGGAACTGGTAATTATGCCATTTTTGATTTTTATCTTGAAACTATTGTTGTTCCCTAGAAATTGTACAAGCATTGATGTTATTATCTAAAATATGAAGCATTGAATATTTTGTAATCATGGTTTGTTCTCATAACCAATAACTGGTAGGTTTTTCCTTAACTGCTTGTGGACCCTGCACTGTATATATACGTCCTAATTTTAAAGATGGATATCTCGGTAACGACAGCAGCTGCTGCCACAACCAAGGTATCCATCTTTAGTGTGCAGGGTTCTTTAAACAATAACGGTGGTCTCCGTGGCGGATTCGCCACAAGATCGCCGTTATTAGTGGTGGGAGAGGACCCCCCCTCCCGCCACTCATAATAAAATAAATATAAATAAATAAGAAAACCAAAAAATTTTTTTAAAGCGCCCTGTCCCGACGAGCTTGCGCGCAGAAGCAAAAGCATACGCGAGTAGCACCCGCATATGAAAACGGTGTTCAAACCACACAATCGAGGTATCGCCGCGATCATTAGAGCAAGAGCAATAATTCTAGCCCTAGACCTCCTCTGTAACTCAAAAGATGCAACCTATAGAATTTTTTAAAACGTCGCCTATCAAGATTTTTAAGGATAAAAGTTTGACACCATGCCACGAGCGGGCTCAATTTTTAAGTGTGACATGTTGGGTATCATTTTACTCGGCGTAACATTATCTTTCACAATATATAAAAAATTGGGCCAAATTTATTGTTGTCTTATTTTTCAATTCAAAAAAGTGAATTTTTTTCAAAAAAAGCGCGCTTGTAAGACCTCTGCGCAAATACGGTGTGACAAAAAGTATTGCAATGACCACTATTTTATTCTCTAGGGTCTTAGAAAAAAATATATAATGTTTGGGGGTTTTAAGTAATTTTCTAGCAGAAAAAAACTGTTTTAGTCTTGCAAACACCAAATCTGAAAAACACCTAAGGTCCTTAAGTGGTTAAAGAGTACAAGTTTTTATTATCTTTTTATATTTTTACATAGTTCCCATTTTACTGACGAAACAAACGTCCAATATGTTTTGCATGGTTAACCACTTACTTACCTGCAGCATAGTAATGGTTAGGTATGTGAAGTAGATGATTTTGTTTCATTGTCAATTATATAAAGTTATTTTGAGAACTTACCATGACACACAGATCAAAGGTATTGCATGCCCATTTTGGGGGTATTTTAGTGATTTTGAAACGCAATTGGTATTTTAATTTCATGTAAATATTCATATTTTGGTCAACCAATAAATTAGCTATTTTGTATGATCATACCTCTCTGTGAATAAGTTCATACTATAGACTATGTCATATAGATTGACTTGTATTTAAAGATATCTTCATTATCAAAGAATTCAAAGTAAATTACTGGTGCTGGTAAAAATTACCTTAAAAAAGCACAACAGTTTGTATTTTTGATGTTGGGGGTTGCGCGCCTATTTCTTTTGTATGTATGTCTTAGAGGTTTGAGTATTTAAACTTTTTTTTTTTTTTTTTTCAAAATCTTTATTTATTCACAACCGGAAACATATCCACATTGTAAGAATAAGAAAAGGAAAGAAAAGGTATTGACATCTACAGGAAAATACACTTCATATAAACACATATATGTGTGGCAAGTCTATTCACAGTGTTTGGTGAGCAATCTGGCCTTCCAAGCCAAGGTGTCAGCTCTTATGAGCGATAGGTAGGTGGTCTCGCACCGACCTCATCGAGCTCATCCTGTGTTTTTTTTTTTTTTAAAGTGTATTTTTGTGCGTGAACTCGAGAGAGAGGAGCCGGACTGCAGGAGTTGGGAGTAGGCAGACCCTCCCCCCGGAGGCATTCGCCATCCTTCTCCATGCCCCTGGTGGCAATGGCGGGTGTGAAGGGGGGCCTCCCACTCACCCCGCCCTACCTGCTCCTCTTGGGAGCCCAACTGGGGCCCAACGGGACCCCAATGGGGCAGAGGGACTCCCCCTATGAGGGAGTGAGGGGGCCTAGCCCACCCAGCCAGCCCCGTAGGTCCTTCGCCTCTCTTTATTTTAAGAGACCGCATGGCCAAAGTGCGTGTGTTTTAAACCAATTTTGTGTGCGTGCAAGTGTGGTGGTTTTTGGGGGGGGGGTGGGCGTACTAAGCACAGGCGTACCTTGCATAGCACACCCACCGGGAGCCTGGCTGAGACCACCAAACTCAATTCACATGTAGCCGAGACCGGGATCCGAACCCTTGGCTGCAGAGGTGAATGGCTTGTCAACGCAGTGCCAATCACGTTGAGCCACCACAGCTCCCCTTCTCATCCTGTGTTTGGTTCGGTGTGTATTATCAGACAACCTCCGTCCAAAGATGTATCGTGTGACACGGACCTGCGGACATGATCCCATTTTCCGTTACCGAAGGAGAAGTAAAAGAAAAGGGTGGAAAGTGATAAAGAGAGAGAGTTCTCAAGCCTGATACGGGATGTAGGAGGGGGGTAGTCACCTCGAGGGGTTCTCCCGGGAGGTGGCTCAAGAATTAGCGGGGGAGAGGGGGGTGGGGGAAGGGGGGGGGGGGCTCGCAAGCTTGGACCGGTTCAGTTAACATGTCCATCAACTAGTCTCCAGTCGGTAGTTCCAGTCTCTGTGTTAAGGGGGGGGGGGGAATTCTGTCTGTGGGCTCAGGTAGGGTTCCTAAGTGCTTGTCCCTCGTCAGAGTAGGTAAAGGTAGCCCATAATTGCCAGGTCTGCGTATAGGTTTCCTGTCTGTCTGTGTTAGTAAGAATCAGGTCTTCCAGTCTGCTAATGTCGTCCACCTTCCGTAGCCACATCGCTACAGTCGGTGGGTCTGGCGACTTCCAGCAAATGGGGATGCAGGCCTTGGCCGCATCTAGGAGGTGTCGAATGATCGATTTTTTATATATGCGCGTGGGGATGTCATTAGCGTGCAACAGGAAGTACGCCGGGTCGTCCGGGACCTGTCTGTCCGTAAAGTTTTGTATGATCCTCCTCACCTCTGTCCAGAAGGGTTTCAATTTCGGACATGACCAGAAAATATGGAGCATTGTCCCCGTTTCACTCTGACAGCGCCAACAGACCTCTGGCGTCGTCTTGAACAGTTTGTGCAAGAGAGCTGGGGTGCGGTACCAACGGGTCAGGATTTTGTAGTTCGTCTCTTGGGCTTTCGTACAAATAGAGGATTTATGTGTGAATGTTAGAATTTGTTGTTTTTGTTTATGGGAAAACGTACAATTTAGTTCACGTTCCCACTTGGCGATGCAGGGGATTTGGTAATTCTCCTTTGGTGTGATCAGTGTGGTATATAGAATGGACAGCGCGTGTGGCAGTACTTCTGTGCCCGTGCATAGCTCCTCTAAAGGCGAGAGAGCTGGGCTTCCCCTGGGGGTGGTGGTAATGTGTGTAGGAAGTGGCTCAATTGGTTGGCTTTCAGGAAGTCCAAATGGTATCTGCCTTCTTTGTCTAATAGTTCGGTGAGTGTACGCCAACGTCCCGCCGTACTAAAATGAGAGGCCTGGAAGGTGCCAGAGTCCTTCAGTGCTCGAAACGCTGCATCCCGTAGGCCTGGTTCAAACTGTGGGTTGCCTATTATAGGGCGCAGGGGCGACTGTTCTGGTGGGGAGCCTGTTTGATTTAGAAGCCTAGTGCATATTTTGATAGTGGTGCCTATTAATGGATGGGACCTAATGGGTTGGGGGAGAGTCTTCAAGCACCATGGGGTTCTCTGCAGCGGAATCTCGCTCTGAGCTTGTTCTAAACGTGGCCATAATTTCGTACCCCCGTGTCGGCACCAATCAATGAGACGGTTCAAATGAGCAGCTTGGTAGTATACACGCACGTTAGGCATGGCCAGGCCACCGAAGCGCTTAGGTAGTGAAAGAACCGATCTATGTATTCTGGGGTGTTTCCCTGCCCAGAGAAAACGCTTAAACATAGTCTGTATTTGTCTAAAGTAGTCTGCGGGTATATGTATGGGGATAGCCTGGAGAAGGTATATAAACTTGGGTAAGATGGACATTTTTAGTATGCTGCATCTACCGAACCATGAGTGGAGACCAGTGGTCCAGCGGTCCAGCAGTTTCTGAACTGCCTTCAGCAGTGGTGGAAAGTTCAGCTTGTACAGTTGGGAGGGTGACTGGGGTATACGGGTACCTAGGTAATTTAGGGCTGTGTCTGTCCACTGTAAACCCAGGCTTCCTCGAAGCCGTCTCAGGGTTGCATCAGGTATCCCCACCCCCATCGCCACTGACTTGCTCATGTTAATTTTTAAGTTGGATATCCGTCCGTAGGACTCAAATTCCCTCAGCAGACCGGGGAGGGAAGTTTCAGGATCTGTCAGTGAGAACAGGAGGTCGTCAGCATATGCGGAGACCCTATATTCTCCGTCCCCCAACCTAACCCCTGATATGTCTGAATTAAGGCGGATCCGACGCAGAAAGGGTTCGAGGGTCAGTGCGAATAGGAGGGGTGATAGGGGGCACCCCTGGCGAGTCCCATTAGTAATTGGGAAGGTTTCTGACAGCACCCCGTTAGGTTTGACCCTGGCGGTTGGATCCGCATATGTTGCCGAGATCCAGTTGGTCACTTTGGGTCCTAGTCCGATATGTCTAAGCGTGTCGAACAGATATCGCCAGCTGACTCTGTCGAACGCTTTTTTGGCGTCCGTGCTCACAAAGACACATGGTGTCTTCTTAGCAGACACCGTGTGTAGTAGATTCAGTACTTTGGTGGTATTGTCCCTAGCCTCCCTGGTAGGGACAAATCCCACTTGGTCTAGGTGGATAAGGCTCGGGAGGTGACACTGGATTCTAGTGGCTATAATTTTGGTGAGGAGTTTCAAGTCCACATTGAGCAGTGAGATAGGGCGGTAGCTACCGCATTGGCTTGGGTCTTTCCCTTCTTTAGGGATGACAGCTATATGGGCTTGTAGTGTAGATGTGTGTAATTTCGATCCTGCCCCTAGATTGTTAAACAAACGTAACAGGTGGGGGCCCAGGGATGGGAGAAGGGTTCTGTAGTATGTAACGGTTAACCCGTCTGGGCCTGGGGCTTTGCCTGGTTTAGTAGCTCCCAGGGCTGATTGGAGTTCCAGCGTGGTAATAGGGCTGTCTAGGAGGGCTGCGTCGTCTGGGGACAGGGATGGCATACCCGAGGAGGTTAAATAGTCACGCGCAACGTCTGTGTCCTGGTCTGGTGTCGTGGGAGGTAGGTTATATAGTGCGTGGTAGAAGTTCCTAAACTCCCCTGATATCGATTGTGGGATCGATATCTTTTGTCCGGTTCTGGAGACAATATGGGGGATATAGGATGCGACATGCTGTGCGCGTAGGGATCTAGCTAACATTTTACCACATTTATCTCCAGACTCGTACACCTTACTCCTGCAGACTTGGACGGATGCTTTGGCCTTATGCATAAGTACTTCAGTGATTCGTCGTCGTGTGGTGTCTAGGTCAGTGGTTAACTGCCGCGTCGGAGCTTGTTTATGTTGCATCTCCAGGGATTGTAGCTTGGACAATAAAGACGTCAGTTGCTCTAGTCTCTGTTTTTTCCGTCTGGCCCCATGTTTAATGAGGACCCCGCGTATGACCGCCTTATGGGCCTCCCAAATCACCCCCGGGGTACTATCTGGTGTATTGTTGGTGTCAAAATAGCTCTCTAGTTCTTTTACAACGTCTGCTGAGACTTCTGGTTCCTGTAGGAGTGATTCATTTAGTCTCCAGGGGTGGTTCCTCTCAGTTCCGGTCCCTGTCAGGGCGTATACTAACGTGATCGGGGTGTGGTCTGACCAGGTTATCGACCCGATCTTAACGTCTTTGACTGCTATTAGGTGTCTGTGTTGGACTAGGAAATAGTCAATTCGGGAGTATACTTGGTGAGGTCTGGAAAAGAAGGTGAAGTCCTTTTCGCCGGGGTGGAATAAGCGCCATGCATCAACCAATTGGGTCGCGTGGAGTGTTGCTTGAATACGGCCACGTTTTTTCCCGTTCATCGAGGATACTCCAGAAGAAGTGTCCTCCACTGGCGATAGGGGGACGTTAAGGTCACCACCCACTATTAACTGTCCGGAGGTGAATTGGGCTAGGCGTTCTAGGTGTCTCGTCAGGAAGGTATCCTGGTGGTCATTGGGAGCATAAAAGTTCGCCAGGGTGATACCTGTAGCTCCAATTCGGCCTTTCACAAATAAGAACCGGCCTGTGGTGTCTTTCTGCATGGCGTCTAACACCCATGGTACCCGGGCTGCAATCAATATTGAGACTCCCCTGGACTTCGCCTCCGAGTAGGAGGAGTGGTATACCGTGGGGTAGTATCTATTCTTAAGGATTGGGAGCTTGTCTTCCCTGAAGTGCGTCTCTTGTAACAAGACAATGTCTGCTCTTTGAGCGCGCACGTCATGGAGTAGCATCCTCCGTTTCTCAGGGGTGTTCAGCCCCTTGGCATTTAGTGAGACAATGGTCAGTTCGTCCATACTTGCGAGCTGGAGGTCGGGGGAGGGGAGGGGGACTAGAAGGGAGGTAGTGGCAGCGGAAGCCCTAGCGGCCTCAGGTGGGCTCAGGGAAGGATGAAAGGGGGAAAGAGTTAGTTAGGAAGCCAACACTAGTGCGTGTGGCGAAGAGAGATACTAAAGTAGCGTGATTCGCTTAAAACGCTCACCAGACCTAGTCTGGAGTACGAGCGCAGGCCTATGTGGGTAGGTGGATGGACAGAGCCGGTGGTGTGAGTTCCCGGCTCCCCCCAGCCCCCCCAGACCATTAAAGGTAGTAGTGCACGTCAGTAGTAGTAATGCAATCCATGTCTGTGAGCAGTTAATGTAAGGCAGTTTCACCAATCAAAACAAGTAGTGCCTGGAGAACATCAGATACAGGTGATATCAAACATCTTGCAAACATTAACATGAAAGGATCCATTATAAGAAAGTGCAATTTGCAGCCAGTTTGATTTAGCCACCAACATTTAACAAGGCACAAAGTGAGTGAGGTATAACAGTCCCAGGTTCCCCGTCTTGCAATAACGTCAGAGAGCCAACAGTTAACCCCCCCCCCCCCCGCCCAGCATGAGAATAATCTAACAACCTTTCCCTCATGACGTCTTGCACAGACAGAGGGAAGGGAGAGGGACAACAAGTACACATAAACTAGAAAAGGAAAAAAAAAGAAAAACTCAAAAATGTAAAGTACTCAAGAACGTAGTGTGTCTCTCATGGTGTCACAGGGCTGCTCTCCACCTCCCTCCGTCCTCCCCCTCCCCGTCCACCCCCCTCGGCAGCAGGAGAGCCTTCCCTGGCGGGTATCCCTCACATTTGAGTCATGGGTGTCAGCTCTCAGGTGGGGGATCAAAAAGTCCAGGAAAGGCTCATAGAAAACAGATCATCTTCCTCCATCAGGGGAGTTTCATGTTGAACATCTGTTCTATGTGGGGAGTAAAGCCTGTGCACCGGGGAGATGTTCAGGTATCCGTGGCTTGTTCGGGGTGCGCTCTAACAGCGCGGGGGTCCCAAAATTGCTTGAGTGGTCATTGTCAGACTCGACCAGTGGTCAGTGTGGGCTCGCTCCGTGGCCGGCGGGGTCCGACTACTAGGGGAGGGGCACGCAAGGTCCCAGTTCTAACGGGCAGAAAGGGATGGCACCATAGCAGGGGTGGGGGGATTGGACAGCGTGAGCCCGATCGCAGGTTCTAGCACAAGGTGGTCTCAATACAGCTGGCTCAGGACATGGGGAGAACTGACGGCTCAAGCAGGGGGCAACAGTGGGGCCTGGGAATTGTGGCCTACGGCCTACTCACGGTGTCCATCTCCAGAGAGAGCTCTGCGCCTCCTCGGTCCACGACCCTGTTGGCGGATCCCCGCTCCCGGTCTCTGCGCCGCTGGGCCCGATCTTCCAGTCGCGCGGGGTTGTAGCTGCAGCCAGTCGGGGATAGGGATCTGCTCTGTGTCCAGAAAGTGGAAGAGGGCCGGGAGGTCCGCTGGTGACTGTACTGTAAAAGCTGCTCCATCTTTTTTGAAGGTCACCGCGAGGGGGTAGCCCCATCTGTAGGTAAAACCCTGTTGACGCGCCAACTCCAGAGCGGGTTTCAACATTGCCCGACGGCGCAGTGTCGCTCTAGATAGGTCCGGTAGGATTTTGACCGTAGAGCCCTGTAGCAGGATCTCACCTCTCTCCCACGCTCCCCGGATGATCCTCTCCTTCTGCGCGTAGCGCAGCAGGCGGCACACTACATCGCGGGGTCTGTCTGGGTCATCGGATCTTGGGCCTAGTGCGCGGTGTGCGCGGTCTACCTCTACGATTTCCTCCGGGGGAACCCAGTATGTCGCGGAACAGCTCCAGTAGCGTGTCTTCCAGTGTTTCGGAGTCTACCGACTCCGGGATCCCACGTAGCCGCAAATTATTGCGGCGGCTCCTATCCTCGACCTCCTCTAGGTGTAGCTGGAGCATAATTGCCGCGTCTCTGTGGTGGTCCCTGTCCCGTTCCAGGCCGGATACCCTCTGCTCGAGTGTCGCCAGCGAGTTTTCACCCGAGGACACTCTATCTGACAGCGTGGAGACCTCCGCCTTGACCTCCTGAAAGTCTCGACGGTGAGTCTCCTCCAATTTGAGTATAAGTGTCTCTATGTCGGATCTGGTGGCTAGGGCCTGTAGTAGAGTCCGGAATTCTTGTTCCGCCGACAGGCCACCAGGGACCGGGGCAGGGGACGACATGTCCGGTTCTTGGGACACGGGTGGCCTCGGTGTGTAGGGATGGGTCTCCGGTTCGTCAGGCGATGAGGACCAGAGGTCCTGATCCAAGTTATCTGCCTCGTCGCCTCGTGGGCTGCCTCGTGGTGCCGCCACTATAGCTCCAGGGGAGAGCGACGACAAAGAGCCAAAATAGCGGTGTAAATCGCCTGCCTTGGCACCGGAGCGGGTGATGCGGGATGTAGGTTTGGTCCTGCACTTTTTGGCGGATTGCATGCCTAAATTTTCAGCAGTTTGGTCGGTGAAGGGGAGGACAAAGCCGGGAGCTCAAAGTTTCTGCTTCCTCACTCAGCCATGTCCAGGCCACGCCCCCGAGTATTTAAACTTTTAATAGGCAGCAGTATCCCCATAATAGCACATAGGTTTATCCTCTTTTTTAAGAGGTCTTTATGTTCATTTTTGTTTTCAATTTTTTGTGGGTTTAGAGCAGAGTTTTTTTCTTTTTTTGCTAATATTACATATTAACGAGCATGTTTGAATATTCAGTTTGACAACCATATATAAGTCAAGAGCTTGAAATAAAATGGGAAAGTAATCACACTGCAACCTTGTCAGCGAGAGTTTACTTTGTTATGCGTGCACGCAATTATTCACTTCTTATTAGATTTGGCCAGGAAGCAGATACCAATAGCCGGACAGTTTGGTCCTATCCAAGACACTATGGCGACCCCCTTTGCTCTTTTCTGTGGAGAATCGCCATAGTACCAGGTTGGGATTGCCCGAGAGTAGAGTCTCACATTAGAATCTAGTGCTATATGTGTCTCCTGTAAGAAGACTATTCCTGCAGAGTACCTTTCGATCTCTTTTAATATCATGTGCCTTTTATCTGCGGAACTAAGATCTCTCACATTATGTCAGGGATCCTCAAACTACGGCCCTCCAGCTGTGGCGGAACTACACTTCCCATGAGGCATTGTAAAACTCTGACATTCACAGACATGACTAGGCATGATGGGAATTGTAGTTCCTGAACACCTGGAGGGCCGTAGTTTGAAGACCCATGCATTATGTGATAAAATTTACGTCAGACATATCTTTCTTCTTTTTTTTTTCCTCGCCGATGTTTGCCTATTATTGTAAAATATTCAGATCCTGATCCCCTACCGACGTCCCCTCCCCTCTCCCTCCCCCTCCCTCCTCCCCTATCTCCCCTCTTATAGTTGGACCTTGACCCTATGGTCTTAGTATAGGGCGTTATCTTCTGCCCCCTTCTTGGTGCTCTTGTACTCCTATCTCTAAGGTGGAATTCTATTAGGCATGATGCCCTCTCCCTGCTACTAGGGCGTTGTGCCAGAGCACTCTCCAGATCCCGCTTCTTCTGCTTACTTTAATGGTTCCCTATGGACCCTCCCCACCTCCCCCCATCCGCCCCTCCCCCTTCCCCAAACCAGCCCTCAATTTAAACTCTCTTTCTTTCATTGGCTCTTTGGTATTGGAATATCTAAATTTTGGCAGAACTCTGGTATTTCCTCCATAAATCTTAGTCTTGCCGTGACCCCGTTTTTCCTGCCTATCAGACACGCTGGAAAACCCCAGTTATACTGAATTCCTTGCTCCTGCAGAGCTCTTAGTAATGGCTTTAAGTTTCTTCTTCTTCTCAGTGTCTCTTGAGATAGATCTTGGTATATTTGAATATAATGCTCTTCAAATTTTATCGGCAACTTTCCTCTCAGATTTTTCCATAGTTGATTTTTCTCCTCCCAACATTCAAATGGCAGAATGATATCTCTAGGATTATCCTGTCATATTTCTCTTGGTCTTCATATCCTATGTGCCCAATCTATTCTTAGCGGGAGGTTATTTCTCTATCTAATAAAGGATTACAGATTTTTCTTATTATTTCTGGGAGATTTTCGGGCTGCCCTGGATCTGGCACTTCCGCGTATTCTAATATTTTTTCTTCTGGCTCTGTTTTCTTGAACTTCTGCTTTATACGCTTGTTCCTGTTGATCCTTTTTTAGGGATTTCATTTCTTCCTCCAGTTTTCTAATAGTGGTTGCATTACGATCTGTTTTTTTTACGCTTCTTCCAGTCTTTCCAGTATGTGCCCCATGTTTCTCTCCATTCTCTCCATTTGTGATTTAAGTGATTTTTCTAGCGCCGCAAACATGCCTTGTATTTCAATTTTTGTTGGTAGGAGTGTCCTGTCGTACTGTTCCTCCTCCATTCAATGTTCAAGATCGATTTTGACCTCCTGGTCTATTCTAGACTCCGACAGAGTGTCCTGTTCTACGGAATTTTTAGAGGTGGGTTTTTTCTTATCCTTTTCTGTCTGGCTGCTTGTTGCACCTTGCTGCTTTTCCGCTGCCTGTTTATCTTTGTTTCCTCTGTTTCCCCGGTAGGTCACAAATTTACTCAACGGGCCTGGGCTTTGACTTAATCGAGGGGATTTTGCAGTTGCACCCCCTCTCACTCCCTTACCTCGTGTGATCATTTTTTTTTTTAACCTAATTTGTTCACTCGGTTTCCTTTGAATTGCTCGGGAGTATAATCCGCCTCCCCCAAGCCTTACTGCGGCCTCGATTGGGGCTATAAAAACTATAGAGAATTATAGAGAATCTAAAGCATCTAATGCTCCTAAATAGGGGGTATATCTACAGACACTGCTCCGTGAGGCCCCTACTCCTTTAATAAGAACGACCAAAGTCAATAGGAGGAAACAATCCCCAGTGACTAATTATACTCTGTATGGGAACCTCGTTTCCCGTGTCTTCCCACCTGCTCTGGCTAATCCAGGTGTCTAATCTATTAACGTTTTTATATTATGAAAATCACCACCTGTTCACCGTTCACAGTTCATAATTTCAAACATTTTTTTTTCCCATTACGATTCAGTAGCTTACACTGGCGACCACTTTTATAGGAGGGTTTTTCTCTTTCTTCCTAGACAATCTTTACTTTACTGTCGCTTGACACACTGTCCTCTCACCACATAATACTAATGAGTACTAGTGAGTATTCGGTAGTGGAACCAGGGAGACTAATATTAAAATATTGAAATGCTTTAGAATTGAGCTCACGCAATAATACTATTGCCAAAAAAAAGAACTCCACTTTTCAGTTCGCTTTGCGCTTGCTGAAAACATAACAAAAACAAACGAAAATGTCACAGGAAATTTGAGCCAAGATGTTTATATCTATTTTGTTGTACTCAGGGCAGGACTTAGGGTGGTGGGGGCCCCTGGGCTTGAGTGTTGAAGGGGCCCCCTGGAGCGAGGGGGGATCATAGTTGTTGAGCGGGGTGGGGGGGGGGGTGCGCATTAAAGTTGTTGAGCGAGGGGGGCGAATTGAAGTTGTTGAGTGTTGGGGGGGTGCCCATTAAAGTTGTTGAACGGGGGGGGGATTGAAGTTGTTGACCGGGGAGGCATCGCTCCGGTTCCTCCTGGGGGAGGTTTTGCAGTTGTTCAGCGGAGAAGGGAGTGCCTCTCACCTGTGCCGAGGGGGGTTGCCATCCGAGGGCCCTGGAGACCTCTGGGCCCTTTAATAATAATAATAATAATAAAAAAAATAAAAAAAAAGTGGGGGTTGCTGTACGGGGCCCTGGGGGCCTCCCGGCCCATGGGGACCTCCAGACCCCTAAAAAAAATAAAATAACATTTATAAAAAATACATAAAAAAGGGAGGTTGCCATCCGGGGGCCCTGGGGACCTCTGGGCCTTTTAATAAAAAATAAAAAAATATAAACAAAAATAAAAAAATAAACATTTATAAAAAAAAAAAAAAAAAGGGGGGGTTGGCACATGGGGCCCTGGGGACCTCTGAGCCCTTTAATATATATATATATATATATATATATATATATATATATATATATATATATATATATATAAAGGGGGGGTTGCCATCCGGGGGCCCTGGAGACTTCTGGGCCCTTTAATAATATATATATATATATATATATATATATATATATATATATATATATATAAACATATTTTTTTTATATAAAAAAAAAAAAAGTAGGGGTTGCTATAAAAATAAAAAAATATAAACAAAAATAAAAAAATAGACATTTATAAAAAAAATAATAAAAGGGGGGTTGCCACATGGGGCCCTGGGGACCTCTGAGCCCTTTAATAAAAAAATATATATAAAAAAAAATGGGGGGGGGGTTGCCATCCGGGGCCCCGGAGACCTCTGGGCCCTTTAATAATAATAATAATAATAATAATAATAATAATAATAATAATTATATATATATATATATATATATATATATATATATATATATATATATATATAAAAAACATATTTTTTTTCTAAAAATAGGGGTTGCTGTCTGGGGCCCCGGGGGCCGCCCCTTTTTTAGAGGGGCCCCCTATTGGGCGGGGCCCATGGGCTTGAGCCCAGTCAAGCCCAATAGTAATTCCGGCCCTGGTTGTACTCTATCTTCCTCCAGACCTTATAGCACACTTCAGACAGATTTCCTTTTAGTTAGTGTATATCTACAGACACTGCACCGTGAGGCCCCTACTCCTTTAATAACCACTTAACCCCTGGACCATATTGCTGCCCAATGACCAGAGCACTTTTTGTGATTCGGCACTGCGTTGCTTTAACTGACAATTGCGTGCCACGTGGCTCCCAAACAAAATTGGCGTCCTTTTTTCCCACAAATAGAGCTTTCTTTTGGTGGTATTTGATCATCATATTTTTTGCGCTATAAACAAAAATAGAGCGACTATTTTGAAAAAAATGCAATATTTTTTACTTTTTGCTGTAATAAATATCCCCCAAAAATATATAAAAAAAAATTTTTTCCTCAGTTTAGGCCGATACGTATTCTTCTACATATTTTTCGTAAAAAAAAATCGCAATTAGCGTTTATTGATTGGTTTGCGCAAAAGTTATAGCGTTTACAAAATAGGGGGTAGTTTTATGGCATTTTTATTAATATTTTTTTTTTTACTAGTAATGGCGGCAATCAGCGTTTTTTTCAGTACTGCGACAATATGGCGGACACTTCGAACACTTTTGACACATTTTTGGGACCACTGGCATTTTTTTAGCGATCAGTGCTATTAAAATGCATTGGATTACTATAAAAATGTCATTGGCAGTGAAGGGGTTAACACTAGGGGGCAGGGAAGGGGTTAGGTATGTTCCTGGGTGTGTTCTAACTGTGGACTCACTAGGGGAAATCACTGATCTTCTGTTCATACATTGTATGAACAGAAGATCAGAATTTTTCCCCTGACAGGACCGGGAGCTGTGTGTTAACACACATAGCTCCCGGTCCTCACTCTGTACCGAGCAATCGCGGGTTCCCGACGGCGATCGTGCCCACCGGGCACGCACACGGGACTTGGGGGCGAGCACGTGGGCGGCCGGCATCGCGCACGCGCCCCCTAATGGTCACTAAAGAGCTGACGTAGAGCTACGGACTCTCGCCCAGGAGAGCCGACCTGCCGCCGTAAAACGATGGCGCGTGGTCGGCAAGCAGATAAGAAGGACCAAAGTCAATGGGAGGAAACATTCCCCAGTGACTAACTATACTCTGTATGGGGACCTCGTTTCCTGTGTCTTCCCACCTGCTCTGGCTAATCCAGGTGTCTAATCTATTAACGTTTTTATATTATGAAAATCACCACCTGTTCACCGTTCACAGTTCATAATTTCAAACTTTTTTTTTTTTTCATTACGATTCAGTAGCTCACACTGGCGACCACTTTTATAGGAGGGTTTGAGCGTTGTGCGGGATCAGACAGGAGGGGGGGAGATAGCACCGCGGAGCGGAGGGGGTATCAGGTGTAGCGTGGGAGGAAGCAATCATTTCCTCATGCCGGGCTGGAGACCGAGAGCTCCCATCTAGCTGCTCCGGCGCACAGACCGAGCCATCGCTAGACTCCTCCCTCCGGCGTGTTTGGATAGTGATCATATTAAGCCAGTTATTATCACATAGTTGTTGGGCTCCTTTTTTTAAATAGCAGAAATCACCCAAATGGCCTGATAAAATGTTTACATACCCTGCAATGTTTGGCCTTGGTAAAAAGACACAAGGTGACACTCACAGGTTAAAATGGTAATTAAAGGTTAAAAAGGTTTAAATTGAATTAGTGTCTGTGTATAAATAGCCAATGAGTTTGTTAGCTTTCATGTGGATACACTGCGTAGGCTAGATATTGAGCCATGAGAAACTGTCAAAAGACCTGTGCAACAAGGTAATGGAACTATATTTAGATGGAAAAGGATATACAAATATATCCAAAGCTTTGAATATGCCAATCAGTACTGTTCCATCACTTATTAAGAAGTGGAAAATTTGGGGAACTCTTGACACCAAGCCAAGGTCAGGTAGACTAAGAAAGATTGCAGCCGCAACTGCTAAAGAATTGTTCAGGATATAATGCAAACCCCACAGATAACCTCAGGGCAAATACAGGCTGCTCTGGAAAAAGGTGGTGTGGTTGTTTTAAGGAGATCAATACGATGATACTTGACCAAACATTAGCTGCATGGTCGAGTTGCCAGAAAGAAGCCTTTACTGTGCCAATGCTACAAAAAAAGCTCAATGAAGCATATCAAGGTGTTGTAGCTGGGCGTTTTTGTGGCATTGGCCAGTTTTTTTGTTCAACAGGCTAAAAAAAAAAAAAAAAAACATATGGCCAGCTTTAAGCTCTGCATCTTCTCTGGCTCCTGACTGCCCATCTACAAGCAGATATGGTGCCGCTTGGGTGTGTAAAAGGCAATTTTACCATGAAGTGCAACATTTCACAGGTGGCACCACCTTTCCAAACTCTCTCAAGTAAGAGAATAGGCCTTTTCTGCAACTGCGAGCCAACACTTTGCCTGCAGTGGTAGCACAGTGCTGCAATGCAAAATTGCCAGAAAAAAATATGGCATCAGAAGGGGCAGGTTTCTCCTCCTGAACACCTGCATATCACCTTTTACTGGCCTCTAAAAGGGAATCCACCTCAAATCGCTCTTCAGGCAGCAAGTTAATACCACTGATAGTGTGAAATGAGCTCGTACTTGCTTAATAAACTTATAGGTATGATAATACCTCTTTGATCAGCTGGAAAACAAAAGTTATGAAAATTATGTCTAAGCAGATATGAAAGGGGGTTTGGGGGGATATCACTGGGCATCTAGCATTAAAGCTGGTCATTAAAAAAAAAAAGATCCCAATTCCCCCAACCACACATTCTATGAGGCCAAGGGGATCACTCACACTGTGCTATTGTGTTCTGATAGCAGAGAGCCTTCCCTGCTGTCAGAACACACGGCTCTGTGTTGCCGGCTAGTGCCAGCAGCACTGATCTTTTAGGAAAGATCTGACAGGCTGGTTGTATACAGGGATGGACTGAGACCAAAATTTGGCCCTGGACTTTATCCAGACCGGCCCACTTTATGTTTGCAAACAAGAACAAAAACAGTATATAAACTATACGCAACTGTGCAAAAAAACATAAGTAGCATAACAAAAGGAGTCCTCACTTACCTCTTTTATTATTTCACTTATTCTCCTCTGTATTTTCCTCATTCTTCTCACATCACTGCATGAAGTGGAGGGCGAGCTGCGCAGCCATTACTTTGACAGGCTGTCACTGAAACCGGCCCACTGAGCCATCGGCCCACCGGGAAACTCCCTGTAGTCCCTATGGCCAGTCCATGCCTGGTTGTATACAGGTCAATCAGTATTTCAACTTATGTACAACCAACCTGCTTATACATATACTGGCAAAAAAATGATTCTCCTGCGCTCCGGGAATTTCTTTCTTATGGGGTCATGCAATTCAATTACAAAGTATCTTCCAGAATCTTGCAGCCCTCCTCAGAATCGTGGGAATTCAAAAGAAACTAAAAAAGAAAAGAGAATGGAGGGCACACCGACCTAGTGTGATACTGTAACAAGATTTTTATTAAAATGCTAAAATCAATGATCATACTCACAAAATTGAGTTAAAAACAAGCCTTGAAAGACAGTTCAACAGCACCAGCAGAACAGGACCGTTACTTCAGTCCAATGGTATCTGACCGAAATTGAAGCTAGGCTACACCATCGGATCTTAAATGCAATACTACGCTGGTCGCTAGGTGGCGAATATGCAAATGAGCATGATACGCCGATTCCCGAACATATTTGCGCTGCGTCGCCATAGTTTACGTCGTTTCCATAAGCGTAAGGTTACCCCCTGCTATATGGTGGTTTAACTTTACCCACACCATGTTAAGTATGGATGTCGGGACAGCGTTGTGTTTTTACGTCGTTTACGTAACTCGTTTGCGAATAGAGCTGTGCGTTAATTACGTTCATGTATTTGCGGCGTACTATGGAGCATGCGCACTGGGCTACGTTTACGGCCGGCGCATGCGCAGTTCGTTCTGCGCGGGGGTGCGCTTAATTTAAATACACAACACCCCCTTTGAATTACGCGGGGATACGCCGGGCCATTTACACTACGCCGCCGCAAATTACGGAGCAAGTGCTTGGAGAATACGGCACTTGCTCCTGTAAGTTGTGGCGGCGTAGTGTAAATAGGAAACGCTACGCCGCCGCAGATATACAAGAATCTGGCCCACTGAATTTAAATCCATGCCTTAATACTGCTTCAGAAAAAAAAGTGTGTTTTGTTTAGTTTTGTTGCATTTTATTGTCTAAGGATTGTGAAAAAATAAAATCATAGTTGCAAGACAATATCGCAAGAAGAAAGCCGTGTTTCTCTTAAATATTTTATTATATTAAATATTATAATAAATTATAACATATTTATTACCTTGGCATCTTTAGTAATGACAACATTATTGCAAACAAGTTCACAGCAGGAATGTAAAATAGGGGGTAAACAGGTGTGAGAGGCAATGCGGTTAAGCTTTTACTGACACCCTAAGATCTTTAGGAGATAACATACGTAATTAGTGTACGGTGTCATAAACGTTTGTCAGCTAAGGTCCTTAGAGAAATTAAATTACCAGAAATTACTTCAGTCTTCATACTTTGCCATTATGTTAAGTGGACAAACTATCAAAGCATTGAATAATAATAGTCCATCATTAATTTTTAAATGGTTAGTATGTATAAAAAAAAAAACACTGGTTTTATGACAGCTATTAACAAATGTTAATTAAATAACAACTAAATATAATTTTTTTAAAACATCTTGGGCCAGATTGTTTCAGTTTTGTATAGAGCCGGTTTGCCTAGGCCAAAATCACCTCCCATTAATCGGTACCGGCTTCCTAAAAAAACAAAAAACTCCCATAAATGTTAAGGGGTGGGGGAAGGAATTAGAAAAAAAATATAACTTCCCATTTTAGGCGCAGTTCTGCTTTACATCTGTGTGCAGGAACTACCCGTAATAAAGACCAGTCACTGCCGTACTGTCTCTTTGTACAGGATGACTGTCTTGTCTCCACCCCTTCCTGTCGTTTTCTGTAGGTAGTCTGTAGTAGGTGGACCTGCTGGGCCCTCCTACAGCTCTGCATTCTGCATGAAAAAAAAAAAGAATATATGGACAGCCGTACTACAGTAAATCTTATAAAGACATAACCCTTTAATTGGGTAAGAAGGAAAGCACTACAAAAAAACAGCATACAGTGGGATATGAACAGCTGACGCGTTTCACATTGGAATACAATCCTTAGTCATAGCTCCATTCTGCACAGGCTATGTGCTGACCATTCTACTTTTACCAGATATTATCTGGCCTTAAAAGGAACTTGGTGAACAAAAATTACATTTATATAATTTGTTGCTATTGAGGAATACTGTATATACTCGAGTATAAGCTGACCCGAGTATAAGCCGAGGCCCTAATTTTACCACAAAAAAATGGGAAACGCATTGACTCAAGTATAAGCCTAGGGTGAGAATGCAGCAGCTACTGTAAGTGGAAAAGAGGGTCAACAATGCCCATTTGCAGCTTCACTGTGCCCATTTGCACGCCTCACTGTGCCCATTTGCAACCTTACTGTGCCCATTCTCACTGTGCCCATTGCAGCCTTACTGTGCCCATTGCAGCCTTACTGTGCCATTCTCACTGTGCCCATTGCAGCCTTACTGTGCCCATAGCAGCCTTACTATTCCTATTCTCAGCGTGCCCATTGTAGCCTTACTGTGACCATTCTCAATGTGCCCACTGCAGCCTCAGTATACCTGTATTCTTGACAGGGTGCGGGCATCCATTTTTCAAAAGGCGCGGCCTCCTCCTGGTCTGTGATAGGCATTTGACACTGTGTTCGGCTACCGCCTGTTCAGTGTTCAGCCAATCACGGACCTTCTTTTTATTCTCGGACATGATAGGCAGAACACTAAACACAGTGGGCCAGATTCTCATACAAATTCGCCGGCGTAGCATAACGCATTTACACTACGCCGCCGCATCGTACTAGAGCAAGTGCCGTATTATCTAAGCATTTGCTCCGTAGTTTGCGTTGGCGTAGCGAAAATGGCCCAGCGTAAGCCCGCGTAATTCAAAGGGGGCGGCTTCTATTTAAATGAAGCGCGCCCCCGCGTCGAACAAACTGCGCATGCGCCGGCCGGGGAAAAAGCCCAGTGCGCATGCTCCAGCTCACGTCGGAAAGCGCCGTTGAAACCGACGTCAAAACAACGTGATCGTCACTACGCAATGCCCTATTCGCGAACGAGTTAGTAAAACGACGTAAGCGACGGAGAAAGCCAACGCTGACCCGACGCCATACTTAACATGGCATCCGACGGTACTTCGTAAGGTTACTCCTCATAGAAGCAGGGGTAACCTTACGCGAACGAAAACGACATACGCGACGACGGTGCGGCGTAAAAGCGATCGGGAATCGGCGTAGTAGCCTCATTTGCATAGGCAAATGAGAAAACAGGGTAAAGGCCACCTAGTGGCCGGAGTTGTCATTACAACTACGATCCGCAAGTGTAATGGTATTACACTTGTCGGATGTTCAAGCGTATCTATGCCAAAGTGATGCTAAGAATCACTCTTATAGATATGAGCCAAAAAAAACGGCGATACGACGGGGTATCTGAGATACTCCGTCGTAGCGCCTCTGAGAATCTGGCCCAGTGTCTGCTGGGAAAGTCAGAGGACAAGAGGACCTCCATGATAGGCGGTAGCGGAACACAGTGTCAAACGCCTATCAAGGACCAGGGGAAACCCGCAACGTTAAAAAAATGAACAGCGGTGACCCGATGGGTACACTGACTCGAGTATAAGCCGAGGGGGCGTTTTCAGCCCTAAAAAAGGGCTGAAAAACTTGGCTTATACTCGAGTATATACGATATATTTAAATTAATGTATTTGTGCCTGGAGTTCAGCTGTAATGTGAAGAATAATGTTCAGAGTGCAAAGCATTGTCCACCCATGTGTGTTAGAAAAGTGAATGCAAATTTGCTTTTCTAATGCTGAATCGCCTCTCCGCCAATCAGAAAGCATGGGTCTGTTACCCATCACCTGATTGGCTGAAAGAACAGGCACTGCTATTGGACGCCTTTAAAGGTTCCTGACTGGCTCACCTACATATACTATGGCAGAATGTCTCTCCTGGGCGAAACCCCGTACAATTATGGCTTCGCCCCCAGGAGAGCCACCAGAGGGCACGCGATCGCTTGATGTGGCATGCAATCATATGCAGTCACTGTGCCATCAATTGTCACCACTGTGCCATGCCATCATATGCAGTCACTGTGCCATCAATTGTCAACACTGTGCCATGCCATCAAATGCAGTCACTGTGCCATCAATTGTCACCACTGTGCCATGCCATCAAATGCAGTCACTGTGCCATCAATTGTCACCACTGTGCCATGCCATCAAACGCCACCACTGTGCCATCAATTGTCACCACTGTGCCATGCCATCATATGCAGTCACTGTGCCATCAATTGTCACCACTGTGCCATGCCATCATATTCAGTCACTGTGCCATCAATTGTCACCAATGTGCCATGCCATCAAACGCAGCTAATGTGCCCATCAATTGTCACCAATGTGCCATGCCATCATATGCAGTCACTGTGCCATCAATTGTCACCACTCGTGTCACCAATTGTGCCATGCCATCAAACGCCACCACTGTGCCATCAATTGTCACCACTGTGCCATGCCATCAAACACAGCAACGGTGCCATTAATTGTCACCACTGTGCCATGCCATCAAATGCAGCCACTGTGCCATCAATTGTCACCACTGTGCCATGCAACACAGCAACTGTGCCATCAATTGTCACCACTGTGCCATGCCATCATATGCAGTCACTGTGCCATCAATTGTCACCACTGTGCCATGCCATCAAATGCAGCCACTGTGCCATCAATTGTCACCACTGTGCCATGCAACACAGCAACTGTGCCATCAATTGTCACCACTGTGCCATGCCATCATATGCAGTCACTGTGCCATCAATTGTCACCACTGTGCCATGCCATCAAACGCCACCACTGTGCCATCACTTGTCACCACTGTGCCATGCCATCAAACGCCACCACTGTGCCATCAATTGTCACCAATGTGCCATGCCATCAAACGCAGCTACTGTGCCCATCAATTGTCACCAATGTGCCATGCCATCAAACGCAGCTACTGTGCCCATCAATTGTCACCACTGTGCCATGCCATCATATGCAGTCACTGTGCCATCAATTGTCACCACTGTGCTATGCCATCATATGCAGTCACTGTGCCATCAATTGTCACCACTGTGCCATGCCATCAAATGCAGTCACTGTGCCATCAATTGTCACCACTGTGCCATGCCATCAAATGCAGGCACTGTGCCATCAATTGTCACCACTGTGCCATGCCATCAAACGCCACCACTGTGCCATCAATTGTCACCACTGTGCCATGCCATCATATGCAGTCACTGTGCCATCAATTGTCACCACTGTGCCATGCCATCATATTCAGTCACTGTGCCATCAATTGTCACCAATGTGCCATGCCATCAAACGCAGCTACTGTGCCCATCAATTGTCACCAATGTGCCATGCCATCATATGCAGTCACTGTGCCATCAATTGTCACCACTGTGCTATGCCATCATATGCAGTCACTGTGCCATCAATTGTCACCACTTGTGTCACCAATTGTGCCATGCCATCAAACGCCACCACTGTGCCATCAATTGTCACCAATGTGCCATGCCATCAAAAGCAGCTACTGTGTCCATCAATTGTCACCACTGTGCCATGAAATCAAATGCAGTCACTGTGCCATCAATTGTCACCACTGTGCCATGCCATCAAATGCAGTCACTGTGCCATCAATTGTCACCACTGTGCCATGCCACCAAACGCCACCACTGTGCCATCAATTGTCACCACTGTGCCATGCCATCAAACGCCACCACTGTGCCATCAATTGTCACCACTGTGCCATGCCATCATTTGCAGTCACTGTGCCATCAATTGTCACCACTGTGCCATGCCATCAAACGCCACCACTGTGCCATCATTTGTCACCACTGTGCCATGCCATCATATTCAGTCACTGTGCCATCAATTGTCACCACTGTGTCCCATGCCACTGTGCTCATTGTCGCCTCTGTGCCCCATGATGCCACTGTGCCCCATGCCACTGTGCCCCATGCTGCCACTGTGCCCCATGCTGCCACTGTGCCCCATGCTGCCCCTTTCCCTGTAAAAAAAATCACTTACCTGACGCTTCCATGTCCTCCCTCGATGTCTTCTGCCGCCGTGGAGAAGCTTCAGCCAATCGGGTTCCTGAAAACCAGAATCCGGGAACCTGATTGGCTGAAACGGCTGTCAGTCTAATGCAAGGACCGCAGGTTGCCTGCGCTCCGAGCATAGACTTCCGAGAGCCGGAGGGCGGCACTGGAAAAGCCTATCAGAGCCGCTGGCTTTGATAGGCAGTTCCCCTCAGCCAACCAGCTGCCGCTATTCGGGTAACCGGCGTCCCATGTCCGGTTATACGAATAGACCAGGCAGCTGGCAACAGTAACACACGTCCAATGCATAGCATTGAACGTGTGTTACTTGCGAGAGGGGGTGGCGCTGCAGCGCCCTCTATAGACGGCCGCCAGAACTTCGGCTAAAATGTCAAAATGACATTTTAGCCGAATAAAAGTTCTTAAAGGGCCCGTTTTTTTTTGTTTTTTTTTTGTTTGTTTTTTTTTTTCATGTGACTGCGGGAGGGGGGGCGGCGCCCGTGCGCCCATATGGGCGGGCCGCCACTGCTCTGCATGTGTACTATGCGAACACGCCAAAGCTCATCCTTACACGTCTGTCCCCCCTCCCACACATATCAGTACCCCCCTGCACGTCTGTGTCCCCCCCCACACACATCAGTACCCCCCTGCACGTCTGTGTCCCCCCACACACATATCAGTACCCCCTGCACGTCTGTCGCCCCCCCACACATATCAGTACCCCCATGCACATCTGTGTTCCCCCCACACACATATATCAGTACCCCCCTGCACGTCTGTGTCCCCCCCACACATATCAGTACCCCCCTGCACGTCTGTAACCCCCCCACACATATCAGTACCCCCTGCTCGTCTGTGTGTCCCCCACACATATCAGTACCCCCCTCCATGTCTGTCACCCCCCCCCCCCCACACATATCAGGGCTTCCATTGCATCATTTGCCTCCACCGATCGTACGGCACTTCCGGCCAGCTGCTCCTCGTCCCAGCGCTACTAGGGCGGCACTGTCTGAGGCTGGAAATAGAGAGATCCGTCCAGCATCACGGCAAGTATTCACAGGCACAAGTCGCGCAACCCCCCCCCCCCCCCTGCCGTAGCCTGGCGGCTGGCACCATAAGGCACGTATTTAAAAAAAATGTCAGTCCTGCAGGTCTGAATCGAGCAAGTGGTTTGGGATCCGGATTTTGCCGCTCCCCCTAGCATGGCGCTCTAGGCAGCCGCCTGACTCGCCTATTGCTAGCGCCGGCCCTGAACACAATATATGATGCAATTTGTTTTGTAAAAAAAACGTATAAAAGATTCAGTTGCACAGAGTACATAGTTACCAACCTGTCAAGCTCTAAAATTACATGCGCCCATGAAATAGCTGTCCCTGATTTAGAACAAAGTCCCCCTATTCCTCCTTCCTCCTCATTTCTAATAGGTGTCCCATGTTCTCATTTAAAAAAAATTAGGAGGTATAACTTTGATACCCAAAATGTTTCATAGGCAGCACTTTAAAACAGGTCATCAATTTATAGTTTTTTTGTTTTTTTTTACCATAAAAGTTTTATTGAAATTTTCACAGGTTACAATATCATATCACATCTCATTAAGTCAATGTTTACAGCATGGGTAAATAAATAGACATGAAAAATGTGTCAGAAACATTTTCAGTAAAACCAATGTGCTACATGTCTTGCAACAATCTATGAACAGAACGGAAATCAGGGGGGAATACTGTATAATTAAAGACAGTACAATACTGGTGGAGCCCCCGCCCAGGGGAGAGTCCCCTTGGACATCAAGTCTCTGCGGTTGGGGCCGAAGAGACATACAGGAGGTATCGGGGACCTGGGCCAGGTTTTCGAAACAAAAGAAAAAGCTGAAAGCAAAGGACCCATGTAAACAGACCCATCCAACACCCACCCCTGACGGGAACTAATCTGTGGGTGGGAGGGCACCAGATGCATTTGCAAAGTACGGGCAGGTCGGCATGGTCCTAGTGCGTAATGTGTCTTGTCTTTCGGTCATCGGCCCAGCGTCGCACTTCCACCACTCCGGTATAGAGAAAAATAAACCTATCATTCAGGGGGGGGGGCGGCGCCCTCCTAGACATAGGATTCCGGAGGTGCTTCGTCAAGCTGTGGTGGCTGGACAGTTGCCCTAAGGCCTCGTACACACGATCAAATCTGTCTGCTGGAAACGGTCTGCTAGACCGTCCCAGCAGACAGATTCGATCGTGTGTACGGGCGAGCAGACGGATTTGGCCACCCGACAGATTGGAAAGCATGCTTACCAATCCGTCGGCTGGGAACCCGTCCGCCCAACATGTCTGCTGGTTAGTACGCTAACCAGCAGACATGTCTTCTCGCACACGCGCCGAATGGTTTAGACGCATGCGCGGAAGTGTTTTACTTCCTGGTCACCGCCACGTCACCGACACGTCAGCGCGCTGTCTGCTGGCGGGGATTTTAGTTTGCTCGTGTGTACACGCGAGCAAACCAAAATTGAAACAGACAGATTTGTTCAAAACGGTCGGTCCGACCGATTTGAACAAATAGATTGCCTCGTGTGTACGAGGCCTAAGAGTTAGGGTAGGGGAAAAAGGGGGGGGGAACAGTAGGGGGGAGTCACCTTGTGACCTTCCTCTCGGTTGAAAGTCTGCATCAACCGTTGTGCGTCAGTGTATGGGATATACAGAAGTCGTCGGCGTGCCTGTTAAAAGAGAGGTTCTGTAGTGTGTCCATCAACCCCAGGTGTATCTAAACGTCTCAGAGGTATCCTTAGCCTGGTGGATAATACTTTCCATCTCTTCAATCTTGTTGACTCTATTCTGCCAGTTAGTTATGGTGGGCGGCAGGGGGCTCTTCCAGCGCAGGGGAATACACTGGGTTGCAGCGTTGATTAGCTGAAGGACTAGAGATTTGTGGTAAATTGATTTAGGCAGGGAGGTGTGGTGTAGCAAGTATTGCGCCGGGGTGAAATCAGGAGTGAACGTGGTGATTTGGGTGATGAGGTCATGTACGTTTACCCAGAAGGGTCGAATTTTCGGGCAATCCCACCAGATATGTAAGAGAGTGCCCTCGGCCTCCTCACATCTCCAGCAGGTGGGAGAAACCGCAGGGAACAATTTGTGGAGTTTGCTGGGAGTTCTGTACCATCTGGAATATATATTATACCTGTTCTCCTGGGCCGATACGTTTATGGAGCCTTTGTGGGTGTGAGACCAGATCGAGTTCCAGTCCTCAGCAGAAATGGAGGTCTCGAGGTCAGCCTCCCATTTCTCGTGAATGTCGGTATTAGTAGTCGTGTGTGGTGTGAGCGCGGAGTACAGGGTGGCGACAAGGTGTCGTTGAAGTTCAGTGGAGGTACATAACTTCTCGAAAGGTGTGAAGTCTCTGTGCCATAGGGAAGGCGTTGGCGTGTCCTGGAGAAAGTGTCGCAGCTGGAAGAATTTAAAGCGGGGTAAAATCAAATCTGGGAATTTAGCAGTCATTTCCGAGTGGGAGAGGAGCGCATCGGGGCCAAAGAACTGGTATGCCCTGAAGGAAGGGGTGGGCTGGTGCTCTTGCTGCTCAGTAGTGCTGAGACCAGCTGTGAAACCAGGGTTGTGATTTAGCGGTATCAAGGGGCCCGGGAAAGGGGGTGTTTCATTGCTGTTAGTCAAACACTTCAGTGCTGAAATGGTGGGTCCGATCAGAGGGTGGATCAATTTATAGTTAACCTAAAATGATTGCTCCTACTTTAGAATGTATCATCATATTACATGTATAGTGCAATCCACAATTCTGAATGAGTGTGTTTACGTTTGTATGTGCGTGTACATGGAGATAGTTCAATTTCTTGGGTGTAACTTACATTTAAAAAAAAAATTCACTAAACATTTTTGGTAATCACATAGGGGGCCAAATGTCCCCTATATTATAGAATTTTGTTGTGACAGGTTATCTTTAACCACTTCCATACCGCGCCTATTCTGGCACTTCTCTCCTTCATGTAAAAATCATATTTTTTTTGCTAGAAAATTATTCAGAACAGAACCCCAAACATTATATATATATATATATATATATATATATATATATATATATATATATATATATATATTTTAGCAGACGCCATAGGCAATAAAGTGGCGATCATCGCAACTTTTTATCTTGCGCGGTATTTGCGCAATAATTTTTCAAACGCCTTTAAAAAAATAAACGGTTTCATGAATTAAAAAATAACAAAACAGTAAAGTTAGCCCAATTTTTTGGGGATAATGTGAAATATGATGTTACACCGAGTAAATAGATACCTAACTTGTCACGCTTTAAAATTGCATACACTTATGCAATGGCGCCAAACTTTGGTACTTAAAAATCTCCATAGGCAACAGGGGCGTTTTACATTAAAAAAAATTGTATTATTTTATTTATTTTTACACTTTTTATCAAAAAATATTTGATCACTTTTATTCCTATTACAAGGAATGTAAACATCCCTTGTAATAGGAATAGTGTGTGACAGGTCCTCTTTATGGAGAGATCTGGGGTCAATAAGACCCCACATCTCTCCTCCAGGCTGGAAAGCATTAGATCAGGAAAAAAATTCACAATCTCATGCTTTAAACCCCAATTGCGGCTTTGTTTACTTCTGGGTACCCGGTAATAACGTCGTTCCGGGGCCTCCTACGGTCATAGAGATGACCGGTGACCGGAAATCTCTATCCTCCCCATCCAGCAGTGCCCGATTCTTTTTTCGGGCCCCAGATGGCACGGGAGAGCCCAGAGAAGGACCAAATGGCGGCGGGAGGGCCGATGCTCCCTCCAGCTACCTATAAGAACGATCAAGCGGCAGAACTGCCGCTATGACCATTTTTATGGTGCGCAGATTTGCCACCTGAAGAGAAGGATATCTGAATGATGCCTGTAGCTGCAGGCATCGTTCAGATATCCCCCACTAAAGTCTAGGGTGTCATATGATATCCTACGGTACGGAAGTGGTTAATGAGACATTAGGGGTCTATTAGGCCCCTGATGTCTCACCTGCACTCCAGTAAAGCTAATGCAGCGCAGATCATAACAGCTGAAACCAGAAGTGATGTAATGCATATCACTTCCATGTTTATTCTAGCTAGATGAGATCAGCAAATGGATGTCTAAGGGTCTCTTTCCCCTCTACCAAACTTCACCCACTATGGGGGCTCTTAAGAGAAGCAGCAGAGCCTATTTACTAATGCTGAATATGCTGTTCAGTTTGCAAGGGAATTCAGACATGAAGCTCTGCTGACTTCCATCATCTAATTATGTTCAAGCAAAACAGTTTTTTTGTTTTTTTCGTGCAGGTGATTTGGTATTCCTTGCAAAATGAATTTTTATCACATTCACTAAGCTAAGGGAAAATTCTATGATTCAAGTATGCAGATAGGAGTTCTAAATATACTTTGACTTTTCTTATATAAATACTTATTTTAGGTGACAGTTTAAAGGTCCTGAAGCCAGAGGCAACAAAGCCACAATCATTTTCACAAAGAGATCAGCAATAGCATTTCTCCAAGTTCAGTACACCTGTCATGTAGCAGCCTGTCTGTGTTACTTGATGTATCCACTAGATGTCGCCATTACAATGACAAACCCTGCTTACTCATCTACACTGCAGTATGATGGAACTGAAAGATTTGATGCTTTTTGCTTTAGTGTAGAAACTACACACACTGTCATTGAGTTGCTGCTACGAAATGAAAGGACGTGGGAAATTACTCAAATCACAATGTAGCCTGAAGTGAATGCATTCTTTTTGCCAGTCTGAAAACTTAAACATCTCAAAAAGAAGCACTAATAAGAACTCTCTGGGTAACTACTTTCATTTTTTGGAACTTGGAAGAAAGACAAAAGCCTTTGACTTGGATGACTATCTGAGGATATATTTTATGAATGAAACATCACTTAGATGGGCAGCTCACTGAACCAGCTGGGACCAGGCTGCTAAAGAATGACCAAGGTTAAAGAGGCACTAAAGATAAGCTGGAGGTCACCACAAATGGCTTTGAGAAGACACCAAAGGTGAGTCCCTGAACCAAGAATGTCTAAGCATTTAAAGGTAGATGCAACCTACTCAGGAGACAGGGCTGCTGAGAATTAAACTCCCATGTTATATGTTGACTGTCACCACCTGGAAAGAGCTGGACCCAGTCATTGGGGGTTCACCTATGGGCAACACAAACCACAATGGTCATCCTCATCAACAGCAGCAACATAAAGAGTGACATCAGGTCTTATCTTTTAGAAGACTTGGAGGACCTGAGCACCTCCATCATGATTTCTGGCTCTTTGAACCCGCCTTTGTTGAAGATAGTCCAAGATGCCACCACAATTAGTCCTATGCCCACCTCCAGTTTCCTAAGTGAAAACGACACCCAGTGTTGGGAACAAATCCTTAATTATGGTCATTTTGAGAAGCTCGTCATAGGAGCCATCCTGTCTCTTATCACTTTGCTGACTATTGCAGGGAATTGCCTAGTAGTCATTTCTGTCTGTTTTGTCAAGAAACTTCGGCAACCTTCTAACTACTTAATTGTGTCGTTGGCATTAGCTGACTTGTCCGTGGCGATCGCTGTCATGCCTTTTGTCAGTGTCACCGACCTGATCGGGGGGAAATGGATTTTCGGGCACGTCTTTTGCAACGTCTTCATTGCCATGGATGTAATGTGCTGCACAGCTTCTATTATGACTTTATGTGTCATTAGCATCGACAGGTAAGACTGCGCCAATGTACACCTGTGTAATGTACCTGTACTGTATCTTTGTCTTCTGCCAACTATAGTCACATTGGGGGGAAATTTACCAAAACTTGAGCATGCAAAATCTGGTGCAGCTGTGCATAGAAACCAATCAGCTTTCAGGTTTTATTGGCAAAGCTTAAAGGGGTGTTCCAGCCAAAAATGGTGTTTTTTAAAAGTCAGCAGCTACAAAAAGTGTAGCTGCTGGCTTTTAATAAACACTCACTTACCTGCTCCTGCGTTCCAGCGACGCGCCGACCGGGGCTCCGCTCCTCTCCCCCCCTCCCTGGCCGGCGTCTCCATCCCGACTATGGGCACCCAGCCATGACAGCCTTCGGCTTCACGGCCGGGCACCCACTGCACATGCGTGAGCCACACTGCGCATGCGCGCGCGGCTCGTCGCTGATTGGACAGACGATCGCATGGGACCTGTCATGTGTCCCATGCGATCACCTACAGGGAGGGGCTGGTGTAGGCGATTAAGGCTTAATCGCCTAACCAGCCCCTTGGCGGAAGCAGGAAGTGGGACAGGAAGTCCCACTCCCCCTGAAGCCCCCACTCCCCCCCAAAAAAAATTACATGCCAAATGTGGCATGTAAGGGGGAGCGGAGGGGATTAAGGGAAACTTAATTTTTAGGGTGGAACTCCTCTTTAATTAACCAAGCTGAAGTTTCTGATTGGCTACCATGCCCAGCTGCACTGGATTCTGCGTGCTCCAGTTTAATAAATCCCCCCACCTTGCTAAAGTCTGGAGAAGCCAGGATAAAACTTCCAAAACCTACTTCTTTTAGGTTTGGTTAGACTTGGTAAAACAGAGACACCCTTTTAGTATTTTATTGCTAACCTTCCATTTTGGGAAGGGGGGGTTCTCATATTTCCTGTCTGAGTAACGGAGGAATAATTGAAATACTAATAGAGGATTTAACTTTTTCTTATAATAATAAAAAAACAATTGTTTATTGGTAAATATGTTCCACAGGCCGCAGTAATAAAGATGTTTTCAAATCAGAAGTCCTAACCTTTCCCCATTCCAAATCCAAACAAAATCCACCCAATCCAAATTTAAGAAGAACGCTGAGCCTGGAGGTCCACTTTGAAGTTCAACTCCAGGAAACATAAAAATGATCCCTTGCAGTGGGGCTGCACCCAAAATACGAAGGCTAATTGCTTGTTTAAGTCTAGGAAACTTGTTGTAGTAGATTCACTACCCAATCCTCTGCTTCTCTAGACTGCCAGTCCAGACCAGTCACTGCAGCATCTACTCCCCTGCACTCCAGTAGTACCCACCTCAACTTCAGCCCTACGGTTCAGCTGTCAAAAGTCCTAATGTCATGAAGACCAATGTGGGGTCCGTAGTCCAGCACTGGAGGCGAATACTGTTCGGAGCAATCCACCGCCTGACCATGTGGGGGCACAATATGCAAGGGCAGCAGAGAATCAGGTTAGCTAAAGTGCTTCTCCTCTCTTCTAGACTAAACAAGCAATTAACCCTTGTAGTGATGGTGCAAGGGTTCCCATTGCATGGGAAGATTTTCAGATTTCCTAGAGTTGGGCTTTAAGTGTGGATTGGTAGCTGCAAATGCTGAATTTAACAAAATAGTTCTTCCAAATGAGTTTAGGTATGGCATTCCTCTGTTGACAATCAGACAATACTGCACTGTACTATTCGCTGAGTTAAAGCCAGGACCCTGCACTCGCTATATCCGGCCTCCCACAGTACACAGAACATGGAAATGCAAATATTTTAGTAAATCTAAACTGATAAATACTTTTTTTCATCAGTGGTAGTCTTGTGACTTCTATCAGTGTCTGGTTAAAACTTGTAGGAGGAGTTTTCATTCTACTCTGACTGTCCTATGAGGCTGCTTAACCCCTGACCCTCTGTCTGGATAGTGCTGATCGGCCCTGTTGCTAATCACATGCACCCTCCCAAGAAAAAAACTCTCTAGCAATACACACCAAAATTAGCATGTGCAGAGTGACTCCAAAGGTTCTGTTCTATCAAGAAATAAGGGCAGTGGAAGAAGGGGAGGTTAAGAGAAGACAGGATCAAACAGCCTTTTCATGCAATGCCGAGAAAAACCCTGTAGGTTCCACAGTGAATATAACAAGCATGCTATACTGCATATATAGACTGATTTTACTGTTGTGGGTTTAGTAACACTTCATTTTATGCATGAAGGTAAAAAGCCTTCTATGTTTTGCTCCTCCCACAGCCCTCCCTAATACTCAACTGAGCCCCCTCTTGATCCAGCGATGTGCATGGGAGCCTCGGCTGTCAGGGTCTCTTCTCATTGGCTGAGACACAGCAGTCAATCACAGCCAGTGGGCCAAAGTGGAAAGAGTGGGGCTAGGGCCGAGTTGTGGCTCTGTGTGTCTTATGGATGCATAGAGCAAGGCTCGGGAGGGAGCAGGCACCAGTGCTTGCAATTGGGGGGAACTGGTCAAGGAGGAGGAGCCAGGAGCACCTGTGGGGGATCCAAGAGGAAGATGATTGGGGGTTACAGAGCAGGTAAGCATGACAAGTTTGTTATTTCAAAAATAACACAATTACAAAGTCATGAAAGTAAACTTCCATCAGAGGGAACCTGTCAATATATGATTGCATTGCAAACTTGTTTTATTAAGATCCAGGGCTGTCATCCTTATCCTTCCTTTTCTATTTGATGACTTGCAATTGTTTTTTTTAGAGTTTTTGAGTCTAGGAGAGAGGAGAAGCCCTTTAGCTTACCTGATATAAGGTATCTTAATATTTCACTGGCTGCATACTTCTTCCAGATCAATGAATCAATAAATACAAATACAGAGGATAGCCCCTGATCCTGCACCAAAAAGCTGGCAATGTATATATGGTTCTCTTTAAAATGGCAATGGAAAGGGCAGTGAGTCTGCACAATGCCTGCAGCCACCAAGTGCAGGTAATCAGGTTTTAGTTTACTATTCAAATCAATGAAAAATTAATTGTTTTCAGGTTTTATGCTTGAACATGACATTTGCACATTTTCCTTGTCTTGTTGACTTCTGCTTCCAGGGTGTTTGATGCAGGTATGCTGTAAATAAGTTACATTGGGTAAGATAGGTAATATTTAGGGCTGTTACTGATCAAAATTTTTGTGTTCGATTAATCGTTTTTTTTTTTTTTAACGATTAATCGACTAATTTTGATTAATTATAGCGCATATACAGATCCAACTTCTTTTATCTGATCTCCTTGCAGGCTGATTCCCAGTGCAGCTTCCAACCACTGGAAAAATGGATAGCAGGATACAAAAAACACACAAAGGCAGCACTCGATGGGAATAGCATTAAAACTTGTATAGTCTTCAAGTAGGTAACAAAATAAATATTGCACTGGAGATAAAATCGATGTAGCTACATAAATTGTAAAAATGTTGCGAGTATTACCAAATGGTAGCAAAAGCAGTCATGAAAACATGTAGCTAAGTATGATACTGGTATAAAAATGTGTACAACGATACCACTGCTAAATCCAGATGAGGAGAGGTAAACATCAGTGCGTTGGCATGTAGATGTCCCGTGAAGGGAACTATCACAACTCCCAGTGGATGGTTGTAGAATACCAGGTTGACAGAGGGAAGTGTAACATCCCTTTCGTGTGGCAGATAGTAAGGTCCCGCCGACATGCAGATATAAAGGCACAGCAAAGGAGCCCTTCAGATGGACACAGCAAGACCCGCCGGTGTCTGTGATGTGTGATGTCACCGGATCTCCGACGGAACTCCCTGAAAGTCCAGAAGCTGGTGGAGAGGTGAGTACCAATCATAAGAATTTTGATCGATCAAAAAAAATTTGATTGATCAAAGAAAATTAAGATTAATCGATGAATTAGTTAATTTCCACAGTCCTTGTAATATTTACTATAAAAATTATTATTATACAGGATTTATACACTGACAGCAATTTGTAGTGTTTTACAAAATAAAAGGAAACAGGAGAGTCACAATACAGTACAATTCAAGACAGGAGGGTTAGTAGGACCCTGCTCATGAGAGCTTACAATCTAAGGCCTCTTGTACACGGGAGTAAAAAATGCAGCGTATTTTACTGATTGGAAATGAGATGCGTTGTTGTCTATGAAACCATGCACACAGCAAGTAAAGCTAGTGTTAAATACAGAGCAGTAAACCAAAAAATAGAAAATCTTACATTTGAGAGCAGTAATTTATTCACATACGTATGTTTACTCGTCTCATGTTTACACAAGTATAAAATGATATATATTACAATACAGGCAAAGAAGAAGAATTTTACTTGTCTATACGCTTACACACCTTTACTAACCTATACTCAACATTACTCAGGTGTTTACACTCACGGACTATTAACAAGTGTTAAGTAATCATCGGTACATTTTTACACCCGTGTGCAACTTAAAAGTTTTATGTGCTAATATATATATATTTTTTAAATGATACATTCATTTTATGGATTCCCTTGAAAGTTTGTTTTTTATTTTTAAATCTATGTATTATATACTTTCCAAGCACAAAGGCTGGGTTCCAGGGCCGGCGCTAGCGCAAGGCAACATGGGCACTTGCCTTACAGCACCAGCGCCGGCCCTGGGGGGGGCACAAAAAAAACTCCAACCGTGCCTACTGTGGCTGCATCTGCCTCCCGCACTATTGTCCTGGTGGCGGCACGGCACTTTACTCGGGCTCCTGCGCTGTTATCTGTTTTTTTTTTCAGCCCTTCCGCCTGGTTGGCTGGTTAAGCTGTTTGTCTGTGTCCCTCGATGTGGGAGTGGGCAAAGTTTTTTTTTTCTAGGCTCATTTGCGTGATTGGCAGGCGGTGGAGTGGGAGGCGCTGTGCCTCTGTGGTGCGTGCGCTGATTGGCCATATGGGACATGATGCCCATGACGACGTGTACTCTGTTTACAGCGCGGCGGTGCCAAGTTTGGTTTTTCTCCATCTGGAGCAGCCAGCATCCAGCAGGGTAAGCAAACCACTGTACCTCAGGGGAGAGAGAGACAGTGAGCAGTGCTGAGTAGAGAGCTGCTGAAGCTAACGTAACAAAACCAGCAGGTGATTGCCCTCTATTCAGCGCTGCTCACTGTCTGTCCATCTGCATAATTAATGTAGGAAGGGACAGAGCTGGGGGGTGTCTGTGTAAATCGAAAGGGGTCTAGGGGTGCAGAGTGTTGCTGTGTAATGTAAAGGGTTCCAGAGATGCGGTGCTGTGTAATGTAAAGGGGTGCAGAGGTGCGGTGCTGTGTAATGTAAAAGGGGTCCAGAGGTGCGGTGCTGTGTAATGTAAAAGGGGTCCAGAAGTGCAGGGTGCTGTGTAATGTAAAAGGGGTCCAGAGGTGTGGTGCTGTGTAATGTAAAAGGGGTCCAGAGGTGATTGATTGATTGATTGATTTTTAAGCTTAGTTAGGCGCCAAATACCCACTGGGGAGTGAGCGTCTAAGCGCCTCTGGTGAGATGTTACCTTGAATCAATCCACCGTCTCGACAGCCTCACACCATTGTTGAGACCCTTGCAAACGCAATACCGTCTCAGCAGCCCCACATTCATCAAGGCCCTTGCAACCACGCAATACCGTCTCGGCAGCCTCACACCATTGTTGAGACCCTTGCAAACACAATACCGTCTCAGCAGCCCCACACTCATCGAGAGCCTTGCAACCACGCAATACCATCTCGAGCAACCTCCCACTCATCAAAGACCTTTGTGACCACGCAGTCTCGCCCCAGCAACATGGCATTCATTGAGACCCTTGCAGCCAGAAAAATGGGTGTTTTTCAGCCGCCCCTGATCTCTCCTCTATGTTATCTTACCAGTACGTCTACACAGGATCCCCAATCACTCCTCTGTTATATTATCAGTACATGTACACAGGATCATTTATAGTAATTTCTAGGCAGTCGAGTTCAGAAACCTTCTCGAAAAAAAAAATAGGTTCAGACGGATGTTCAAAGGCATTCGAAACGCCGATGCCTGTAACAGCTTGTAAACACAGCCACATGTGGTAACTCATGTTTACCAGCGTTTCATTTACAGTTGTTTTTATAAAAAAAAAAAAAGGGGGGGGGAATATTGTCTCAGCAACTTGACACTCATTTGAGACCCTTGCAAAATGTAATATCATCTCAGCTACCTCACACTCGTCTAGACCTTTGCAACCACACAATCTCGTCTCAGCAACCTAACGCCCGTTCAGACCTTTGCAGCCATACAAATTCGTCTTAGCAAACTGACACTCATTTGATACCATTGCAAACGCAATATCATCTCAGCAACCTGACACCCGTTCAGACCTTTGCAGCCATACATAGTCATCTCAGCAGCCCGACACTCACTTGAAACCATTGCAAACGCAACATCGTCTCAGCAACCCCTCACTTGTTGAGACCCGTGCAACCACAGAAGGCCATCTCAAAACAAACCTCATAATCATCGACACCTTTGCAACCACGCAATATCGTCTCAGCAAACCAGACTGAGACCCTTGCAACCACACAATATTGTCTGCAGCAGTATAAAACACTTTGCAGCACGCACCTACGTGCAAACCCGAATACAAACTAAACTTGCAAACATACCTCAGTGACAATCAGCCAAACAAACACACAGTGGCACCCAGTTGGCCATTCATCTTTAGTGGCACGCGGGCCACTCATCTTTTCCCTGTCTTTTTCCCTGCAGTTAGTTCAGGTTTCCATCCAGCACCAGCGAGTGCACGTTGGTCTGCGAGTGCACGTTGGTCTGCGAGTGCACGTTGGTCTGCGAGTGCACGTTGGTCAGCGGGTGCACGTTGGTCAGCGGGTGCACGTTGGTCAGCGGGTGCACGTAGGTCGGCGAGTGCACATTGGTCGGCGAGTGCACGTTGGTCAGCGAGGGCACGTTGGTCGGCGAGTGCACGTTGGTCGGCGAGTGCACGTTGGACGGCGAGTGCACGTTGGTCGGCGAGTGCACGTATATTGTCTTGTTGAGCACCTGTGTATTGTCTGGATTTTCTCACACCAATGCAAGATCCAGTCCAAGTTCTCAAACTAGACCAAGCATCAGTAGCAGACTTAGCTATATGGGACAACTTCCCCACCTGATAGAACAGCATTTCAATCTTTATCCCGGCAGTGTCAGCCGAGCCACCACAGGCTTTTGCGTGCATATTTTGTCCGCCACTGGTTCTCCAAACCTTGGCCCCCAGAAATTCTCTTAAATTTCTGCTTCACCCACTCTTCATCGCGTCTCGTGCTGTACCCCATTGTGGCAGCTGCCCAGGTTTGGGGCCACACTTGAACTGAACAGACAGTGTTCTTCACCACAGACAATCAGGCCACAGCCGACTTCATCAATTAAGGTAGATCAAGCCTCTCCCCATCACGTCCTTCCTGCGCAGGCTCGCGCAGCTGTCACTCCGTCACCAGTTTAATATCTTCTGTAGTCATATTCCAGGCAAATGCAAAATCGCAGCTGATGCTCTGTCCCATTCTAACCTTATTCGTTTTTCCAGCAAGAGCCTGGAGCTGACCCAATAACCATCCCTGTCCCACCCTGGTCATTGCTGACGATGGACTGAAGTAGCATCTCACCAACTCGACCCAGCTTATTAACCACTCCTTGGCACGCAACACACTGAAGGCCTATCACACTGCTTGGAACACTAACTGCTAATTTTTGGCCACTTGCCTCGGAGCAGCAATAGGCAACGTTAGACACGTCCTAGCCTTCATATCATATTGCCACACGCAGCTGACCCTTTCTCACAATACTATCACGCCATATCTAGATGGTGTCCAGCATTTCCTGTCCCTGCAGGACCCCAGTAAACTGTCAGAATTCTCGAGCCCATGCAGTCAAGTCCCTCCTACAGAGCATACAGAAGCACCAAGCTGTAGTCAGTGGCAAGCGCCTACCTTTCAAGAGTGCCCTCTTTAGGCACATGTCTGAAATCCTTACTCGTTCCCCATTTAGGGCCTTGCCCAGCATAGTCATCCTAGCAGCCATCTACCAGGCCTTCTACGGTTCCCTACGACCTAGTGAATTTACAGTCAGTGGCTCCGGCAGTCAGACACTGCTCCGACGCCACCCGACTCGTTTTTGAACCCCTACACTCTCAGTCTGCAAACGCAACAAACCAGCCCCGGGGGTTGACATCAACCTGTTTCAGACTAACAATGCCTGATGCCCAGTGACGGTGCTCGACTGACTACTGCTCCATCTACCAAGCCAATCTGATTGTAGCTCGTTGCTACCCTTTCTAAACCAGCTCCCTGAGTGGCAGCCAGTTTGTCAAGCATGTCAGAATCCTAAGCAACTTGGGCTTCAATCCCAGTCTGTTCTCAGGACATTCTTTCCGAATTAGAGCAGCCTCAACTGCCTCACAACAGGGAGTACCAGACCACGTAATCAAGATACAAGGCTGATGGGAAGTCTCCTTTTGCCACATACATCCCAAATCCTCAGGAAGCAATGGCACAAGCCTTTACCATGCTGGCTCAATAAATACAAGAAATCAATATAAGCTATTTTCCTATCTGAGTCTTTTGCCCCCTTTTCTTGGCATACTGACCAGACCACCAAGGCACACTTCAGGTCTATTTATGTTGTAAGTCTTGTCGCGTGTTTATGTGATCCACATCACTCTCGGTCAGAGGGCCACGACCATAAATAAGAAGGCCAGTATGGTGGCCTGAGTTTATGGGAGGAGCCCGGAGGGTAATTAAGCAGCCCACTCACACATGCTCTTTGTCGGTTCAGTGTGCAGTACTACACGTCACTGGGCCGACTCTTCCCACCTCACCTCATGTCCGTGAGTCTGCGCATTCAATCGCATTCGACACCCTCCCGCCCTACCCTTTTTCAGGGCACTTCTCAGCATATCCTTCTTCAATTAACTACCCATTACTTACTTTGGGTATGCCCCCTTTTCTTGGCATACTGACCAGACCACCAAGGCACACTTCAGGTCTATTTATGTTGTAAGTCTTGTCGCGTGTTTATGTGATCCACATCACTCTCGGTCAGAGGGCCACGACCATAAATTATATATATATATATATATATATATATATATATATATATATATATATATAGGGTCTTTGGGGTAAACTGTCAGGCCAGCTGAATAACCTGACCACTGATGCTCTGTTCCTGGAGGTCTCAGCCAGAAAATCTTTGCTTTTCCTAAAACAGGAAAGAGAGTATTTACACACACAGGTCATGTACCTCCGGTAAGCTCTAGGTCATTTTAAACAATTCAATCTTTTTTGTTTAGTAGGGCCAAAAATATATTTTTGTTTAAACCTTCTTTGGAACCTCAGCTCTGGCTTTGCACACAATTAGATACACACACTCTTTGGATAACCCAGTCCACCGACAGTGATACTGCTTGGTAAATCCTTGTCTGTTAGGCTACGTTCAGTTGTGCAGCTAATTATCTCCCACCTCTGAAAAGCAATCCGTGGTGGATCGCTTTTTTAGAGGTGCTTGACAGGTGACGAGGAGACAATATGCTGCCTCACCCCCAGTTTTAACCCTGTAAATGCAGCACCACTGTATCACAGCCCTGGTTGTAGCACAACTCTATTCACCTAATTCATTTTTTGCAGCAGCCATGAAAGCGTCATGCCCGCGGCATGTGTACCATTGGCGTATCCAGAGTCTAGTCTCGGGGGGGGCACTGCTAGAAAATAAGTCTGGTGGAAGCGATGTCCGCAGGCCACCCACGACCCCTTCCCAGCCAGTGTCATCAGTAAAGTGACAGCTTTTTTTTAAAGCACTAATCACTGTATTGGTGTCACTGGTACCAAAAAAGTTTCAAAAGTGTCAGTTAGGTTTCTGATCTGTCTGCTGCAAAGTTGCGGTACTGCTAAAAATCACTGATTGCCGCCATTACTAGTAAAAAATGAATAAAAATGCCATGAATCTATTTCCTATTTAGTAGACGCTATACCATTTGTGCAAACCAATCAACATACGCTTAGCAGAATACATATTGGCCTAAATTGATGAAGACATTTTTTATAGCAAAAAGTAAAAAATATTGCCTTTTTTTTCAAAATTTACGCTCCTATTTGTGGGGAAAAACCCCCCACCAATTTTACTTGTGTACAGCCTTGTACGACTGTGCAATTGTCAGTTAAAGTTTTGCGATTATGTTTTATTTTATTAAAATATGTTGGTGCTCTGGTGGGGGGAGGGGCTCCCATGGAGGAGAAATGGAGATGGGTGGGATCCAGTAATTGAACTGTCTGCAGGCAGCATCAGATGACAGCGACACATCATTTTTGCTTCTTCCTGTGTTCATGCCCTGTGTCTGCCTCTTGGATGCCATGCTGCAGTGTGGAGAAGATGGAGGGAGGAGGTGGGTGGAGCCAACACTCTCACTCAGGGGTGGAAAAGGAAGAAGGCTCCGCTCTGAATGCTGGGGCTCTCCTCCTCATCAGCAGCGGCTCCAACGCTGTCAACCAGTGCAGGGAACACTAGAGCCCGAGCCAGTGACACCGCTTTACCCACCTCTTCCTGGTCTAGCGTGGCGTATTGAGAACACAGTCTTTCTCTTGACGCTGCTCTACCCACTTCCTCCTGGTCCAGAGCAGCATAATAACATGGAGTCTCTCTCTGCGCCGCTGATCAGCTGATGATACTGAGAGAGAGACTCGGGACTACAGTCAGACAGGGATATTTCCCTGTTGCCCCCCCCCCCCTGGATACACCCCTGATGTGTACTTCCCCGTCTAACTGCCCTTGCAGTTTAGGGTGGCAGGGGCCATTGTGGGGTGGAAAAATGTGGCTCAATCCCCCAACCACAAGTATAAAGGACCCTCTAAGTGACACTTTTCTTATGTATTTATAAGCATGTATAAGTTGATTTCCAGCCAAAGATTTTGGGAAGTTTAGTTTGGGATACAAAGAATATGGGTTAGAACTCTCAGATTTGGGCAGATCCTCTTACACTAGTGCAGGGTGTATATGGGGAACCAACAATAGCAATAAAAACACTTTTTAGTAGAGAGGGTAGAGTTAGAATCTCTGACAGATTTTGCATACCAATTGTGTTCACAAATAGACTGTGCACTTTGCAGAGGGCAATTTCACTCTGCAAGTGCAGTTGCAGTTGCTCCAGAGCTTAGTAAGAGGTAAAGCTTCACTTTGTAAAGAATACCCAATCATAGGCAAGGAAAATAAAAAATAATGCATTCTTGCTTGCGCATGATTGGATGATGGACGTCAGCATGGCTTCTGCTCATTTACCAAGCTCTGGAGCAGTGATCTCCAAACTGCAGCCCAGGGGCCATATGTGGCCATTTGCTTGCTTTTATCTGGCACTTGGGGCATTATTCCCCATTCTATTCCTCCTACTGACACCAATAATGGGACACTATTCCTCCCACTGACACTAATGATTGGGCACTATTTCTCCCACTGACACAAATGATTGGGCCCCTGTCCTTCCACTGACAGCAACAATAGGGGCACCATTCCTCCCACTGACACCAACAATGGGGGAACTATTCCTCACACTGATACCCATGATGGGGCACCATTCCTCCCACTGACACCAATGATGGGACACTATTCCTTCCACTGACACCAACGATGGGACACTATTCCTTCCACTGACACCAATGATGGAACACTATTCCTCCCACTGACACTAACAATGGGGCACTATTCCTCCCACTGACACCAACAATGGAACACTATTCCTCCCGCTGACACCAATGATGGTGCACTATTTCTCTCACTGACACAAACGATGGGGCCCTTGTCCTTCCACTGACACCAACAATGGGGGAACTATTCCTCTCCCTAACACCAAAGATGGGGAACTGTTTACTCCCACTGACACCAGGTTATTTTCCACTTCCACTCGCCACAAGCTGGGCCCCCTAAAGTTATAAGGACTGTAAACTGGCCTTCTGTATAGAAAAGTTAGAGACCTCTACTCTCGATCAAAAAGTGCAACTGCAAGTGCACAGTTAATTTGCCTTTAGTAAATCTACCCCTTTGCCTTTACTCAACATTGTCACTGGGATAGGAAATGAGGGGACCACACGTAGAGCCCTGGTGGAGGTTCTAACGGTCCAACCCAATTCTAGATAAAGATTTGAGTTGAAGTCCAGCTTTAAAGCCTATCTCCAGTGAATATAAAAAATGCTCCCTTGAAGTGGGGCTGCCTCCGCTTCAAGGGAGCGGCACTGCAAGGGAGGATTTTTGTTTTCCCCGGAGTTCAGCTTTAAATATCAATGTGTTCTGCAGTAGAGCTCAGCTTGTGTCTGCAGCTGCTTCCCAGACATTAATCAATAGAAAACCAACAGGCATTGTTGAGTGACGGCAGAAATAAGGCCAAGTGGTCCATCGAGTCTGCACTGTTTTTTTTTTTCTTTTTCTTTAACTTTTGTTGTCTAAGTATAGATTTATGTTTGTGTACAGTGATCAGGCTCTGATGCCTGTTCGCTTCCCCAAGCACCATCATTATCACAGAGCTCCCTCCTAATAAATAAGTATCATTTCCATTACCATCTACTGATGTAACGCAGAACTGCACATATAACTTTATCTAATTTATTATATTTACATTTCTGCTTGGATAATGTATGCAAATAAAAGGCTTTGTTGGTTAATGTGTCTGGGGTGCGCAGAGCAAATGTTGCAGGCCTGGGGTGTAAGTGTGATGTATGATTCTGTCATTAAGGATTATTGAGAGACGCACTGGAGGAAGGCTGGGAAACAAAAAAATCCTCTGAATTTATTGTATCATCTGCCATGCTAAGTAATCAATGGTAAGTGTAGGACTGGGTCACAGATACAGCAAATTCCTTCCATATCCTGATGTGGGGATGCAGAAAGGTGTTGGAAGTTGGTGAATGAAATATACGTTAATTATAAGAAATTCTAGAAATGTTGTATGTGCAATTATAGGTTACATCAGCAGATGTCAATTGAAGCTGTACTTATGCTTTAACCTGGAACATATTTTGTATACTACTGCAAAGCCCTTATTACTTTTTCATTTGGTTCAATAAGGGAGAAATGTGGAAGTCAATAAAAACAAACCTAAATACTCACCCATATGGTTGCGATGCTGTATCTGTCCCCAGGTGAGTCTGAGCGATCAGTCACGGCTCTCTGCTTTGCCCCTCCAGCTCTCACTGGAGCACCGGGCAGGATAGAGGGTGGGAGCGCCAGGCAGGAAAGAGGGTGGGAGTGTCAGACAGGAGAGAGGATGGCAGCGCTGGGCAGGAGAGAGGGTGGGAGCACTGAGCAGGAGAGAAGGTGGGAGCCCTGAGCAGGAGAGAGGGTGGGAGCCATGAGCAGGAGAGAGGGTCGGAGTGCCAAGCAGGAAAAAGGCAGGAGCGTCAGGCAGGAGAGAGGGTGGGAGCGCTGGGCAGGAGAGAGGGTGGGAGCGCTGGGCAGGAGAGAGGGTAGGAGCGCTGAGCGGGAAAGAGGGTGGGAGCACTGGGCAGGAGAGAGGATGGGAGCTCTAAGTAGGAGAGAGGGTGGGAGCACCAGGCAGGAAAAAGGCTTGAGCGTCAGGCAGGAGAGAGGGTGGGAGCGCTGGGCAGGAGAGAGGGTGGGAGCGCTGGGCAGGAGAGAGGGTGGGAGCATCAGGCAGGAGAGAGGGTGGGAGTGTCAGGCAGGAGAGAGGGTGGGAGCACTGGGCAGGAGAGAGGATGTTTGCTCTGAGCAGGAGAGAGGGTGGGAGCACCAGGCAGGAAAAAGGAGTGAGCGTCAGACATGAGAGAGGTTGGGAGCGCTGGGCAGGAGAGAGGGTGGGAGCATCAGGCAGGAGAGAGGGTGGGAGCGCTGGGCAGGAGAGAGGGTGGGAGTGCCGGGCAGGAGAGAGGGTGGGAGCGCTGGGCAGGAGAGAGGGTGGAAGTGCCAGGCATGAGAGAGGGTGGGAGCGCCAGGCAGGAAAAAGGTGGGAGCGTCAGGCAGCAGAGAGGGTGGGAGCACTGGGCAGGAGAGAGGGTGGGAGCATCAGGCAGGAGAGAGGGTGGGAGGGCTGGGCAGGAGAGAGGATGGGAGCGCCAGGCAGGAGAGAGGGTGGGAGCGCCGGGCAGGAGAGAGGGTGAGAGGGTGGGAGCGCCAGGCAGGAGAGAGGGTGGGAGCGTCAGGCAGGAGAGAGGGTGGGGGCACCGGGCAGCAGAGATTGTGGAATTGTCAGGCAGGAGAGAGGGTGGGAGCATCGAGCAGGAGAGATGGTGGGAGCATCAAGCAGAAAAGAGGGTGGGAGCGCTGGGCAGGAGAGAGGGTGGGAGCGCCGGGCAGGAGAGAGGGTGGGAGCGCCGAGAGAGGGTGGGAGTGGCTGGCTCAGGCTCTCAGCAACATGCTGAGAGCCTGAGCCAGCTTTTGGTCAGGCATCTGGGTGGATCCAGACATTATTGAGCAACAATGGAGCAACAAAGTGATGTCAGCCGATAGGAAACTTTAGCCTGCTGTCAGTTGATTCCGGGTCACAGGAGTGCACAAGTAAGTGCACTCCTCCTTACTCACATGAGAAGTATGGCCAAGCAAGCTTTGGCCATACTTCTAATTTAAAATATATTTTCTATGAATCAGTCGTTTTCTGTGTCAGGTTATTTTTTGCTGATAGATTTTTGGCTCAGGGATGGTGCAGTTTAGCATGGCAGACTTTATGTTCAGGACTGCCTACACATGTCTTACACAAACTAACCCCTTGCTGTTTCTCATCCTACTCCTTGTTACAATGCACAGTTTGATTGAGTGATCACGAGAAGAGCAGACACTAAGCAAATGAATACTTCTGCTTAGAGCAGGCTGAAAACAAATGACATATCCAGCCAGGGCTCTGTCACCTGATCAGAGCTCTTTGACTGCTTTTTTATTCAACCAGGCACAATTTAAAAAAATAGACTATTGCCTTATGTTGTTACATGTCATAAATATAAAGATAAACACTTGTAAAGTTACTGATAGGTTCACTTTCTGTACAATAATTGATTTATTGAAAACAGGCTACCATTGGTAATGACTAAGCGCTAACATTTGTACAAATGCATCTACCTTTTTGTCCCCTGCTCCATCTGTCAACCACTAGTCATATGAAGCTTAAAGCGGAGTTCCACCCTTAAAACCACTTGGTTTCATCCCATCCAGCATACTGGCGTCAGCGCCAGTATGCTGTTTTTTTTTTTTTTTTTTAATGCATGTACTTACTTTATAATAAATCATTTAATTCCGTGCGCACCGCGGTATGTCGCCGCTATAAGGCGTCACGCCTTCCGGAAACAGCCGATTAGCGTTCGGCTCTTCTCGGCGCCTGCGCACAGACCCAGGAGCTGACTGCGCAGGCGCCGTAAATAGCCGGTCCTAGTTCGGGTTTTTTCGGAGGGCGTGACGCGGCTATATACGACGCCTGCGCAGTCAGCTCATGGGTCTGTGCGCAGGCACCGAGAAGAGCCGAACGCTAATCGCCTGTTTCCGGAAGGCGTGACGCCTTATAGCGGCGACAAACCGTGGTGCGCACGGAATTAAATGATTCATTATAAAGTAAGTACATGCATTAAAAAAAAAACAGCATACTGGCGCTGACGCCAGTATGCTGGATGGGATGAAACCAAGTGGTTTTAAGGGTGGAACTCCGCTTTAAATAAAAGGATTTTTGGAAGTGCAGCCGTCTGGAATCATTTCATTGAATATGCTAGTTGTCTGGATGTTCTGTGGAACTCTTGATTTTCATATTTTTTCATTTCCTGACCAGGGCCTAATATGCAGCCAGTGAATTCAGAGGCAATCCATAACTCCCAATTTTTGCTAGTTTAAAAAAAATAAATGAAGGCAACAAGAGAAAGGAAAGAAAAAACTCCAGGGGAGATCAGCAATAACACAAATGCAAGTGTAACATTATTTTACTTTGTTTGCACAAGTATGACATGTTTGTGCTGCTTGAGGCTCGGTTCACACTACTGCGACCTGAAAGTCACACGACTTATGGTGCAACTTATGCCAGGCGACTTCCTGACGATTTACTTCTTTGATGTGACTTTGAAGTGACTTTCATGCCATGCGACTTTGTCTGTGGACAATAAGAACATCAACTGTTGTGACAATATTCAGCACTAGCCCGAACAGATCCTCATTGACTAGCACTTCCTTGTGTGCTATGGATGCCATTGTAAAATCTGCAGCAGTCCCAGCAAAAGCTGAGGAGGTAACTGTAACGGTCACCACCGCTTACGACCTTCCATCCAACCACGACAAGCTTATCCAACACTCCACAATCCTGCATACACGATCCATATCCTTTCCCAGAATAAGACGAGACAGAGCTCTGTACTTGCTTCCAAAGATATGACCCATTTATTGATATTTTCTCAGCTTCTTATACAGTTTCAAGCATAATGCAGTTAATCACAGGACAATGTAGTCTCCACCCCCCTTCACACCATGGGGGGCTTCAATCACCTTAAAAGGCATTCAGGTAAGCTAATTATGTAGACACGTCGGCACCGCATCATCAATAGAGTTCAATTAACCTTTAGAATAACACAATAGGGTAAACAGAGAGCTTCACACAATGAAAGAGTCTTTCTTGCAATTAACACCTATTCAACAGAATGTGTCTTTCACAGTGAATAGCCAACACCTCAAGACACTTCAATAGCCTTTATACAATGTCTTGTGAGTCACTTGTCTTGTGGACCTGAATTAACACCTATCAAAAGCATGTGTGCCCAGATTGAATAGCCAACAGCTTTTGATATCTCAAGACATCCACTTTGTAATATTCCAGTCCTGCAATATGAATTATTATTAATGTCCCATCTCATGTAATATATGACTTATGATTCGTTGTCACCCTATGGCCCTAGTGGACATAAGGTGACCCTAGACATAGGAATATCTCAGTCTGTCACGGTTCATTCCGTTACATCACTCCCCTTTCAGTGGGAGACGGACACAGGTGGGAAACCCAAACGGGTTGACTCCGAAGTCCGTCAGTAGTTCCAGTCCTCCAATGCTGGTATCCATACTGTACCCCAAATAAATGGCTCCAAACTGAGCATTACTCACCCCGCCAACCTCTGCCTCTCTCAGAGAACACGCCTGCCGCTGGGGAGAAGGCAGGGTGGCTGGGCTCAGTCCATCATGCTGTTGGGGGTCTGGGCCAACTGCCCCTCCTTCCTGGGGTATACCAGTGGAGACTGAAGTCCCATCCACTGGTGCTAGGTGAAAACCCCCCGGTGCTTGCAAAGCAAAGCCGACATCCTCCTGTCCCAGTCCTGTACCATTTTCTGGGGTTGTGCCAGTGGAGACTGAAGTCCCATCCACTACCCCAGGAACCCCCTCTTCTGTTAGTGAGGAGCAGAGGCCTGGGGCACTCTGCTCTGTTGCCAGCTCTTCCGCTGGGTTGCTGTGAGTGGAGACCACAGTCCCATCCACTACCACAGGATCCCCCTCTTCTGCTAGTTGGGAGCAGAGGCTTGGGGCACCCTGCTCTGTTGCCAGTGATTCAGCTGGGGGTAAAAGCTTTACCACCTCAGCTGGTTGCTGGAGAGAGGGGCCAACCGCCCCGGCTCTCTGGAACTCCACACCATCCGCTTCGGCTTTAGGGATGGCAATCTCCATTTTTTCCACTGCCGATTCATCAGCCAGGAGTTCACAGTTGTCATCTGAACTTTCCTCATAGTCCCAGGCAATGGGAGCCCCACCCTGCTGCTGAGCCGAGTCTAGCAGCTGTCTGTAGGCGACCTCCAGCTCCCATTCTTGAATAGCCAGAAATTCTAAATCTTCCTGTGACCAGTGGCCTCCCGAGATATTCAATTGTTCCTCTCTGTGCTCCATTATGTCCTCCAATCGCCACTCCCGATCATCCCCGAAGTCGGGATCACTGGACATCCTCCAATACAACAATCCCAGGCCATCATAGTCATAGCCTTCTGTGGGGCTGTCATCCGCTGACCACGGGCACTCTTGGGCTACATACCACCGGAGGGCTCTGTAGCTCTCATCCAGCTGCATCTCTGCCCAGATCAGCCTGCTTAACTCTGCTATCCACTCCTGCTTCGGTTGTTCCCCCAACAACAGCATTCGTACGTCATACTGCGACCAATACCTTGCAGAGATGGAGGGCAGGACCTTTCCTTGGTGTTGCTGCTCCAGAGCTAGCGCTTCCTTCCAGAGTTGGCACCGAATCACATCCGACCATCCCAGCAGGACCTCCTCTGATACGGGTCCTCTGTGCTGTATCCGCATCTCTTGTAACCTCCTTTGGAATTCCTCTTCCATGGAGACTGGTATCTGCACCTCTCCTCTCTCTTTAGTTGGTGCCGCTGTGCCTTCAGCTGCTGCAGCACTTCTTTGCTTTCGCAAGGTGGCATCTACAGCCGATATAACCCGGTCTATGACCTCCGGCAGAGGATTAGGACCATATTGTGCCAGTCCATGTTTAACAGACCGATCAAAAAATTCTTCCTCAGGTGTCCTGTCTGTTATGCTGGTCCTCTTAGCTCTATTCATTTTGACAAGTTCTGCGATAATGTCCCTTTTCTTACGGTTGCTGGCCGTTCTGCCCCGGCTCTCCAGTAAGTCCATGAGGGAAGAAAGCTTCATCCGTTCATACAGCATCTCCATTGTCCTGTGTCCTTGTAGCCGTCCTTCTGAAGGTGGAATCATCCCACTGCTGTGCCACCAAATGTAACGGTCACCACCGCTTACGACCTTCCATCCAACCACGACAAGCTTATCCGACACTCCACAATCCTGCATACACGATCCATATCCTTTCCCAGAATAAGACGAGACAGAGCTCCGTACTTGCTTCCAAAGATATGACCCATTTATTGATATTTGCTCAGCTTCTTATACAGTTTCAAGCATAATGCAGTTAATCACAGGACAATGTAGTCTCCACCCCCCTTCACACCATGGGGGCTTCAATCACCTTAAAAAGCATTCAGGTAAGCTAATTATGTAGACACGTCGGCACCGCATCATCAATAGAGTTCAATTAACCTTTAGAATAACACAATAGGATAAACAGAGAGCTTCACACAATGAAAGAGTCTTTCTTGCAATTAACACCTATTCAACAGTATGTGTCTTTCACAGTGAATAGCCAACACCTCAAGACACTTCAATAGCCTTTATACAATGTCTTGTGAGTCACTTGTCTTTTAGACCTGAATTAACACCTTTCAAAAGCATGTGTGCCCAGATTGAATAGCCAACAGCTTTTGATATCTCAAGACATCCACTTTGTAATATTCCAGTCCTGCAATATGAATTATTATTAATGTCCCATCTCATGTAATATATGACTTATGATTCTTTGTCACCCTATGGCCCTAGTGGACATAAGGTGACCCTAGACATAGGAATATCTCAGTCTGTCACGATTCATTCAGTTACAGTAACCACCTACAGTAAGATGCCATGCACTGCCGATCTGTCAAAAGGGGCTACACCACAGGGAATGCCTGGGTAATCTTCCTGTAATGTCAGACTCAAATCACATCAGTATAGAAGAGGATGCGACTTTGAGGCGACTTATATTAAAGTCTAGGGGCAGATAGAAGTCGCTTTGAAGTAGTATTAGCTTTTCTAAAATCAGACCAACTTTAGTAGGCTAATCACGAAAGCTCTCATTGACCGGCATGGGATTACACATGTCATGCTACTTGGGGTCTTACAAGTTGGATCTCAAGTTGCGGCAGTGTGAAACAAGTCTGAGGGTTTACTGCAACATTCAAAGAGACATTGGGGGTTATTTACTAAAATTGGAGCAAGCAAAATTTGGTGCAGCTCTGTGCTGCACCAAATTTTGCTCGCTCCAATCAGCTTTCAGTTTTTAATGCCAAAGCTTAACCACTTAAGCCCCGGACCATTATGCAGGTAAAGGACCTGGCCCCTTTTTGAGATTCGGCACTGCGTCGCTTTAACTGACAATTGCGCAGTCGTACGACGTGGCTTCCAAACAAAATTGGTGTCCTTTTTTTTCCCACAAATAGAGCTTTCTTTTGGTGATATTTGATCACCTCTGCAGTTTTTATTTTTTGCTCTATAAACAAAAATAGAGTGACAATTTTGAAAAAAATTCAATATTTTTTACTTTTTGCTATAATAAATATCCCCAAAAAATATATAAAAAAAAACATTTTTCTCCTCAGTTTAGGCCGATACGCATTGGTTTGTGCAAAATTTATTTTGTTTACAAAATAGGGGATAGTTTTATGGCATTTTTATTAATAATTATTTTTTTACTACTAATGGCGGCGATCAGCGATTTTTTTCGTGACTGCGACATTATGGCGGAAACATGGGAAAATTTTGGAACCATTGTCATTTTCACAGCGAAAAGTGCTATAAAAATGCACTGCTTACTGTGAAAATGACAATTGCAGTTTAGGAGTTAACCACTAGGGGGCGCTGTAGGGGTTAAGTGTGACCTCATATGTGTTTCCAACTGTAGGCGGCGGGGCTGGACATGTGACGTCAGTGATCGTCTTTCCCTATATCAGGGAACAGACGATCACTGACACTGCCACAGTGTTTACACACATCTCTCCCCGTTCTTCAGCTCCTGTGACCGATCGCGGGACACCGGCAGTGATTGGGTCAGCCGGGTCCTGCGGCCGCCGTCACGGAGCTTTGGAATGGGTCGTGGGCACACGCAACCCATGGCTGGGCACTTGAAGGGGACGTACCCTTACGTGATTGTGCCCAGCCGTGCCATTCTGTCGACGTATATCGGCGTTAGGCGGTCCTTAAGTGGTTAACTAAACAAGCTGAAATTAGAAGCTAATTGGCCACCATGCAGAGCTGCACTCAATTCGGAGTGCTCCAGTTTTAGTAATTCTCCCCCATTGTGAAAAGCTGTGCACTTTAAAGGACCCTTTAGACCTCTGTCTTCTACTAGTATGTGCGCTCACATGCAATATTTTGTGCATTAATGTGTTTTGCCCAAGTCAGCCTATTCAATTTGAATTGGCTACCAATGCATGGTCACTGAAAAACCAGGCCAGAACAGGTAGATTTCAGGCTACTGTACTTATTTGTTGGTGTGCCATTCATTTATAATGCAGTGATTTTCCTGCATGTGCTGCGCTATAAGTTTCTCACTCACTCAGATGTGAAGCAAGCCTACATCAGAGCTGGTAAATGGCAGCAAAAGACAATATTAACCGATTGCCGCCTGTCTGCAGCATGGCACGGGCAGACAAAAGGGCGTACCTGTATGTCCCCTTTAAGAAGCGGTTGTTGCAGGTGCGCGCGCCGGCTGCGATCTCCTTGAGCGCGCCCGCGGACTCGATCGCCGCGGGCGATCATCTCATCGTTCTGCCTAGGTGACACTGTCACTGATCGTGTTCCCTGTCATCGGGAGCAGCGATCAGTGATGTGTCACAGCAAGCCACGCCCCCTACAGTTAGAATCACTGACTTAGGGAACATTTAACCCCTACAGTGCCACCTAGTGGTTAACCCCTTCACTGCCAGTGTCATTTTCACAGTAACCAGTGCATTTTTATAGCACTAATAGCTGTGAAAATGACAATGGTCCCAAAAATGTGTCAAAAGTGTCCGATGTGTCCCCAATAATGTCGCAGTCACGAAAAAAATCACTGATCGCTGCCATTACTAGTAAAAAAAAAAAAATGAATAAAAATACCTAAAACTTTCCCCTATTTTGTAAACGCTAAAACTTTTGCGCAAACCAATCAATAAACGCTTATTGCGAAAAAAAAATTACCTAACATATGCAGAAAAATACGTATCGGCCTAAACTGAGGCAAAAAAAGTTTTTTTTATATATTTTTGGGGGATGTTTATTATAGCAAAAAGTAAAAAATATTGTTTTTTTTTTGGTTTAGCGAACACTTAACCCCTACAGTGCCACCTAGTGGTTAACCCCTTCACTGCCAGTGTCATTTTCACAGTAACCAGTGCATTTTTATAGCACTGATAGCTGTGAAAATGACAATGGTCCCACAAATGTGTCAAAAGTGTCCGATGTGTCCGCCATAATGTCGCAGTCACGAAAAAAATCACTGATCGCTGCCATTACTAGTAAAAAAAAAAAAAATGAATAAAAATGCCTAAAACTATTCCCTATTCTGTAAACACTATAACTTTCGCGCAAGCCAATCAAACGCTTATTGCGATTTTTTTTTTACCAAACATATGCAGAAAAATATGTTTCGGCCTAAACTGAGCAAAACATTTTTTTTTTAATATATATATTTTTGGGGGATATTTATTATAGCAAAAAGTAAAATATATTGTATTTTTTTCAAAATTGTCGCTCCATCTTTGCTTATAGCGCAAAAAATAAAAACCGCAGAGGTGATCAAATACCACCAAAAGAAAGCTCTATATGTGGGAAAAAAGGACGCCAATTTTGTTTGGAAGCCACGTCGCACGACGGAGCAATTGTGAGTTAAAGCGACGCTGTGCCGAAATGCAAAAAGTGGCCTGGTCATTTAGCTAAAAAATGGTCCAGGGTTTAAGTGGTTAAAACTAATACCTAATGCTGCATGCTTCTATCTAATCCCTCGCATTTCAACCACAACCATCGCCTCTCAATCACATGCGTCTCTCACCTTCTTCTTTTTTACTTATGTATAATGCCTAAAAAGCATCATATTACAATGATCTGTGTTAAACTAAAGTGGACCTATTATAAGATTTATTTGCTCTTGTTAAGTGCATGCAAAGTAAGTATACCACTTAAAGATATTCATTACCTCTCACTAAGATCACAGTATTCTCTTGATGATGCCTTTGTCTGCTTTACTTAATAGAAGCACATTGCCATTTGTCCAGGGATCATGCATCATCCAAGGTCAACTCTTTGGTCTGGAATGCTGCCTCTGCAATGACACAATCCTTGTACCTGTGCGTTTTTTTTTATGTTCACAAATGTCTGCCAGAGATTCTGCTGCACCCTCTTACCTTGTTGTGACGATAGTTAGGTCTGATGAACCCAAAATATTTGGAGGTAACAGGGGAAAGTACAGAACACTGTGCCATCGTCATTTACCACAGAATTCTGGAAAATAAAAATAGTCAAATTTAAATCTCATGTCTGCTAGGCATTTATGGAAGGTGATGTATTTTACAAAGAACAGTCTTATGCCGCGTACACACGTTTGGAAATTCCGACAAGAAAACCGTGGATTTTTTTCTGTTGAAATGTTGGCTCAAACTTATGTTGAATACACACGGTCACACAAATTTCCAACCGTCAAGAACGCGGTGACGTGCAACACTACAACAAGCCAAGGAAAATTAAGTTCAATGATTCCGAGCATGCGTCGAATTGAGCATGCATGTTTTTTTTGCGCTTCGGAATTGCATACAGACGTTTGGAATTTTTCTTGTGGGAAAAATTGAGAACCAGCTCTCAAATTTTTGCTGTCGGAACAGAAAAAATCTAATGGATCCAGGGGTCAAGTCCTGGGGAAAAAAGTGTGGGAACTCCCACCCTAGATACACTCCCCCACCAAAAAAATAAATAAAAATGATACGCTGATATTCATAATTACTAAACCGCATGTTTTTTTTTCCGATCCACTGTACCTTAGTAATCCTTTATGTTACTGCCCGCTTCCTGTATATGGATTCATCGGGTAGTGTGCGGGTATTTCTACACTTCCTCGATGCTGCAATGTCTCCTGGGAGCTTTTGTCATTGTTCCCAGGAGACATTGCGGAGGTCTTCCGTGAGATATCGCGGGATTTTGAATGAACTTGCTTAAAGTTCTTTCTAAATCCTGCGATAACTCACGGCAGACCTCCGCAATGTCTCCTGGGAACAATGACAAAAGCTCCCAGGAGTCATATCAAAATTCCGCGATAACTCGCGGCAGACCTCCGCAATGTCTCCTGGGAACAATGACAAAAGCTCCCAGGAGATATTGCGGCATTGAGGAAGTGACGGAATACCCGCCCACTACCCGATGAATCCATATACAGGAAGCGGCCAGTAACATAAAGGATTACTAAGGTTCGCCTGCCCCGACAGTGACTCGAGCTGGGCATCGCCGCTTAGTGAAGGATTGGCTCGGGCGGCTCGGCTGCTCGATTCTGCAAAGGGAACTGCGTTCCTGCTGTGAAAGAAGTGCAAGGACTCTGTTCCCACGCGTTCCGCAGGACTTGAGCCCTGGATGGAGCCTACACACAGTGAGAATTTCCGACCAAAAGCTCACATCAAACTTTTCTCGACGGAATTTCCGATCATGCGTGGTATACTTGGAAAAAATGCAGGGCATCATAAACCTCCTCTAGCAAAGTCTGCAAAGGACTTGAGATGAGGCCTTGTCATGAATGTTGGGAATCGTCTGGTATTCATCAGTAATCTTCCAGAGCCAAATGTTATACTTACAGTATTCCATTAAATATGCTGTAATGAAGTTAACTTCATATAAATATTTTCACTAATGTAGATGAAGATCAATCAGTTATATATCACACATTCCTATATTAAAAGGTCCAGAAGGTTGATAAGACACAGAGAAATATACATAAGACCTAAAATTAGTATCTAACAAATCATAATTTAATTCTGCTACATAATATGCTGATTGTCAGATTGTGTCGTATGAAAATAGGGCCAGTTGGGGGGGGGGGGGTTGGTGGGCAGTAGGGGGAAGTGGATGAAGGACTGGAGGGGGTGATAGGTGCGGTGGGGGGATCCCATATGATTCTTACTGCAGCAGCTGAAAGCTGGCTCTTCCTCCTCTCCCTCCTGCTGGATTTCAGCTGCTGCAGAGAGAGCCATACAGGGGGATTAGTTTCAGTTATTGTCCATGTCTGCACAGATCTCCTGTGCAACCCCCCCCCCCGCAACGCTGCTGGCTTTCCCTCCTCTCCCTCCTGCTGGCTGCTGCGGGCATAAGGGGATCAGGTTCAGGATATAAATATGTCACATTTATGGGTCACAGTGAGTGTGTGATTACTTACTGTGTTCATTTATAATTGAAGCACAGCAAACTGTATTTACTATGCTTCAGTTTGTGAGTGAACAGGGGGGCTCTATTCTTGATCACCACTGCACAAGTCCCACTGTCACCAGACCAGTGCAGCCAGCAACAATGTTCAATCTTTATCACTAAAACACCAGTGCTGTGCTGCCTCTGCCTGCTGCCTGTACTAACCCTGGCCTATTTGCTGACCATGGGCCAGATTCAGGTAGAGTTAGGCTGGCGGATCAATGGATCCGCCAGCCTAACTGTCACTTTAAGCCGGCGTTTTTGTTTTCTGTAACCAGAAAACAAGAAACGCCGGGTTGGAGTTCCGATGCGATCGGCGTAATTGAATTTCGCCATCGCAACGTTACTTCAACTTAAAAATGGCGCCGGGGGCGTTCCCGCCGATTTACGGTCAAAAAATATGTTAATGAGCGGGAATCGGCAATTCACGATCTTTTTCGGGCGCGACGCAGTGACTTTACGACGTTTCCGGAAGCGATACGCGGCGTATAGATAAAGCAGCCCCCTAGTGGAGTATCCTATGTTAAGTATAGGCGTCGACATCGCGTCGGAAAAAAAACAAATCGCGTCGCTTGCGTAAAACATTCATGAATGGGAATGTGACGTCATTGACGTTCACTGACAGAATTTGGAGCATGCGCACTGGGATGCATTGACACTCGACGCATGTGCAGTACGTTCACCGCGGGATCGCGCTTAGTTTGAATACTACACGCCCCGTACCCGCCCAATTTGAATTCCGCCGGCTCATTTGCGATGCGCTGCCGCAACTTTAGGAGCAAGTGCTTCATGAATAACAGCACTTGCTCCTAAAATTTCGGCAGAGTAACGTAAATGAGAAGCGTTACTCCAGAGCAAAGATGCTCTGATCTACCTGAATCTGGCCCTATGTGTCTGCCTGCACCTGAACTGACCTGTCTGCATATACCCCTGACTATATTTCTGTGAGACCCCAGTCCCAGCCATCCTCTGCGGACAACTGCTCTCCTGGCACCACAGGAAATCTTTTGTTCTTCCGTTCTTCAGCCTCATGTACTTCCTGGCAAGTGAACATGGCATTCCCGGGGGCAGCCATGTACTAGTAGGCTAGGCTTATGTGGCTTATACGAACTGGGAATACTATAGTTGATACTACATTAAGCTATATTACCTGATCACTCAAACAGAGAGTGACTATAACAGTACATTGGTTTTAACACAATCGGTTGCTTTGTGTGATACACAAGATACAATGTCTAGTACATAATCAGTCCACACATATGGTTTCAACATACTTAGAAGGATTTTTAGAATGTGTTTTGGCTGTATTTCCATGTACCATGCTGTGGGAGAGAAATATCTTATTAAATTTACATTTTTGTGTAAAAAAAATATATATATATATTAATTCAGCATTTTCCCAAAAACTTGTGACAAAAATTAAATCTTCAAAAGACTCGCCATGCCTCTTAGAAAATACCTTGGGGTGTTTGCTTTCCAAAATGTGGTCCTTTGGTTGGCGTTTCCCACAAAAATGTGATAGTCAGGAAATTATATGTGTAATTTATGTCCTTGGAACGCCTGAAGGTACTCCTTGGATTTTGGGCCCCTCTATGAGGCTAGGATCTGAAAAAATATCACGATTGTGGTATTGCCTTACTCGGGAGGAGTAGCAGAAAGTGTTATGGGGTGTAATTAAGTATGTAATTAAGTATGCCTATGTTTCACTTCCCGCTGCAGCCAGAAATTTTGGGTAAAATAAGGTGTAAAAACATGTTAAATACAGCAACCTAAAAGATTGAATGCATGCGGTTACCACATGAGTTATTTTAAAACAGAAATTCATGCAGTATTTTTATTATTTAGTAAGTTGACCCCAGGGGTTACATAGTTACATCAAGTGCAACCTGTGTGTGTGTGTGCTTTTATGTCAATATTACATTGTATACCCCCTGTATGCTGTGGTTGTTTAGGTGCCTTTGTAATGTTTTTTTTTAATTATCTATGCTCCCTGCTGAAAACAATGCTTGTGGAAGAGAACCTCACATCCTTACCACTTACCGTAAAGAACCCTCTATGCAGTTTAAGGTTGAAGCACTTTTCTTCTAATTTTAGTGAATGGCCGTATGTGTTTTTATGTTCCCTTGCAGGGTCACTAGTATGGTATTTGTACAGTGAAATCATATCCACATACTCACCCTTTGGTCCAACAGACCTTAGTTTGTACAGTTAACGTTTATGGGGAATTGTATCGAATGCCTTTGCAAAATCCAGATACAACACACCTATGGGCCTTCCTGTATCTAGATGGCAGTTCACCTCCTCATAAAAGGTTAATAGATTGCTTTGGCAAGAATGATTCTTCATGAATCCATGCTGATTACTGATTACTAAAATCTTGTATATAATCCCTTATCATCCCCTCCAACAGCTTGCATACTATTGACATTAGGCTAACTGATCTGTAGTTCCCAGGGATATATGTTGGTCCTTTTTTAAATATTGGTGCTACATTGGCTTTTCTCCAATCAGCTGGTACAATACCAGTTAGTAGACTGTTCGTAAAATTTAGGAACAATGGTCTGGCAATTACTTGACTGAGTTCCTTAGGGACCCTCGGATGCAAGCCAATTTCAAGTCTATTACTAATTCTATCCTGTTAGCCATGAGAATGCTTCCTGTGACGTGTCATGAGGATAAACATTGCAGTCTTGGTTACTGAATCTCCCCGTTTCACTTGTGAAGACTGAGGAGAAGAATAAATTCAAAACCTTTTCTATCTCTCCATCCTTTGGAACCAGATTCCCTATGTCCCTTTTGTGTTCTATCTTAGCCGCCCTAATTGCACTCTTACGATCAGACCGGTTCGATGAAACTGGTCTTAACCCTCCTAGCGGTATCCCTGAGCGTGACTCGGGGTGGATTTTCAATGTAAAAATCGGTAACCCCGAGTCACGCTCGGGGTGAATATGCAGAGCCTGCAGCACGCGCTGGCTTACCTTTTATCCAGGCGGGGTACTGTACTTACCTTGTCTGTGGATCCAGCGATGCATCCCCGCTGTGTGAGCGAGCGGCGTCCTCGCTCGACTCACACAGTGGCTCCGTGTGGCGCCGATCTCCGTTTGCTGCGACGTAACGGCGCACGGGGGCGGAGACCGGCTCCAAATTCAAAAAAGTAAACAAACACATTACATACAGTACACTGTAATCTTATAGATTACAGTACTGTATGTAAAAAATACACACCCCCCTTGTCCCTAGTGGTCTGCCCAGTGTCCTACATGTACTTTTATATAATAAAAACATTTTTTTTTTTGTGCCTGTAAACTGTAGATTGTCCATAGCAACCAAAAGTGTCCCTTTATGTCAAAAGTGATTTTAGAGCAGCTGGAAAACAGCGATAATAAATTATAATCACTTGCAGAATTGAGCGATAGCGATTTGTGGGGAAATTCGTCATAAAAAAATAAAAGTAATGACAGCGACAATTCTGCAACTGAGCAAATTTCAGTGTTTTTGATTTGATTACATTATTGAATAATTTTTATTTTAATTACATTATCATTTGTTATAATTATTTATAGTTATTTATTATATTATAATTTTATGATTTTGTGTTTCAAACTTTATCATACCCGGGATGTCTACTAGACTCTGGTTTGGACAAATTTAAGTGATTTATTCCTAAGGCCGCGTACACACGAGGGGATATGTCCGCTGAAAACGGTCCGATGGACCGTTTCAGCAGACATCTCCGCTCGTGTGTATGGGCTAGCGGACAGATTTCTCCACCCGACAGATTTCAAAGCATGCTTTGAAATCTATCCGGTGGGAATCTGTCCGCCCGACATGTCTGCTGGTTAGTACACTTACCAGCAGACATGTCGGCCCCCACCGCCGCCGCGCCGCTACCGAATGGATTCGGCGCATGCGCGGAAGTGTTTTACTTCCTGGTGCGGTGACGTGGCGGTGACGCGGCGGCGTCAACGTCACCGCCGCGTCACCACTACGTCACCGCGCCGTCCGGCGGCGGGGAATTTGATCCGATGGTGTGTACACGCCATCGGATCAAACTCCCGATCGGACATATCCGATGGAAATGTTCCGCGGACCGTTTTCATCGGATATATCCGATCGTGTGTACGCGGCCTTAGAATTGCTGCCCTACAGTATAAAACGCAGAATTTCCATGCAAAAAATTGTACCGCTTTTAGTACGTAATACCAGACAGAATCATACCGCCAGGGAGGTTAAGACCAGTTTCATCGGACCAATTCGATGGTATGTACGGCCCATCGGACCGTTGTCCATCGGACCAAAGTTTTAAAACTTGCTTTAAAATCTGTCCGACGGACACCTGTCCATCGGACCAAAAGGATGGTTAGTACACAAAAGCATTGGACCAAAAACCCACGCATGCTCAGAATCAAGTCGACGCATGGTTAGAAGCATTGAACTTTGTTTTTTCAGTGCGTCATTGTGTTCTACGTCACCGCGTTCTGGCCTGATCGGATTTTTGGTCCGATGGTTTTTTTGCGCACATCAGACCATCAGACCACTTCAGCGTGGTCCGATGAAAACGGTCCTTCGAACCATTCTCATCGGACCGGTCTGATTGTGTGTACGTGGCCTGACATTTCTTATTGTATACTTTGTAAAGATGGATGGCTGATGATGACCCCTCAGCCTTGTATTTTTTAAAGGCCTTCTCCTTTGCTTTTATAGGTATTTTTACATGGGTACTCACAGCACTTGGATACTCACATACACAGGTACTCACATACACAGGTACTCTCATACACAGGGTTGGTGGAACACGAGAAATATGCGTAGCATTCAGTGGTGTATTTTGGTTTTGTGCTGCCCTAGGCAAGACTAAAAACGGGTACCTATCTAAATTTATCCCACCCCAGCCGCTTTAAAATTGCACACACCTGTGCAACGGCAACAATCAACGTACATTTTAATATCTATAGGCAAAGGTTATAAAGCCTTTACAGGTTACCACTTGAGGAGGTCTGGTGCCAAAACTACTACCCATAATCTGACGTTCCCAGTGATACCTCACAAGTGTGGGCTGAACAATGTTTCCCCACGAACAGGACCGACACACACGATCGCCTTTTACGTGCAAGCACGGGAGGATGAGTGCACTTAAAATGTTCTTTTAAATATTCATTTTAGATTTTCTAACACTGTTGCTTTCATTTTTTTTCTTTATCACATTAACAGTATTGCTGTCACAAGGAACGTAAATGTCCTTGTGACGGCAATAGGCAGTGACAGGTACCCTTTATGGAGAGATGCACTTAAAAGCATTCAAAACACCAAGATCGTTGCTCTTGATGTCATCGCTTCTGGTTTACTGTTACAAACAGCCGAACAAAGCCGATTCTGGCTTTGCCTGCTAGGGTCTCCTGGTGAAACGGGAAAGTCAGGCAAGGTGATGGGAGGGGGAACTTGTGGTAAATACGACCCGGATAGCATTACAAATCTTTGGCAGCTATATGGTTCTGGTATATGTTTAAATATATTGTTGCATATCTTTCATAAATGCTTTGTTGCCATGATACATGATCTTATAGTTTTCTCAGTTTAATTGGTCACCTCTGTTGTTGACCCCATAATGCTCATATGGCCGTAACAGTGCTCTTTGCAGGCTATAATATCAGAGTCCAGCCAACTATACTGCATACAGGTTGTAGGACATGATGTAAGTGGAGGATCAGTATTTTATCTATATTCATTTTTATGAATTTTTATATTATAGAATCATTTCATAATCTGTATATGCTGTTGGGTTATGTTAGGTTTTATATGCAATATAGTTTAGCTTTAATCTTGACTCTCTGCTAAAGTCAAATTAAAGAGTATCTATTGTATACATACACTTTGACAGACAATTTAGTCTATTTCATATTTAGTCTGTCAGTTTCTCAGAAACAGACATATCACCCTTGAAAGTAGACAACATGACAATGCTCATGAGAATGCAAAATGTCCAGGTGATTAAATTGGTTTCCAAGAGCTAAAAGACAGTGTTGCTCTGAATATTAGTCAGGTACGTAACACAGCTCAATACGTTTTGTGCATTGGTGTCAAATATGCATTTTTGTTTCACATTTCATCAAGTATATTCCTACCCACAAATGACCAGACTTCTGGGCAATCATACTATTATCCCAATGACATTTTATTTTAGTTATTTTTAACTAGATTTTACATGTAAAAAATAGTGATTCCTGCATGCACTGACTGAATCATTTTATGCTGGATGTTAAGTTACATGTTGCCTTATTGTCAGTATTGTGCATAGCAAACATCATTTTAAGATTTGAAATATATAAAACGTATCTGGTGAGGAAATTATAAGCTATACCCTAGGCTGCATTTATACTTCCTGCCTCTGAAGCTAACTGGCTAGCCTTTGTATTACACTAAAATAGTTTTAGTCATACAAGGTGTTCTGAGCGGGGGGGTAAAGAGGCTAAAAGAGGCAGAGGCAATAATTAATATACAACAGAATAAGTGAAGCCAGCAATACAAAATCCAATATTGAGAAACATATGGATAATTGGTTATGAACCATATTAACACAATGTAAAAATAGAGTTATGCCAAAATCAAATGTATGGAAGAAGGGCATTTCAGTTCTTATCAACTATATCAAGGAATTGTACTAGATCGAAACTGCTAAAAGTAGAAAAGATTAATACAAAATAGTTCTCTACAATCTTGCCAAAGATCCCATTGGAAAAGGGGCATAGCATTAGGTAAGGTATGAGATATACACTCCATAAGCATGACAAAGTCGAGTCTTTCTTTTAAACACTTAACTGGGGTTTCAATAGACTTCCAATGAAAGGCAATTGCCTAGTAAGTAGTAGGGATGAGCCAAACACCACCCCCCCTTTTCGGTTTGCAGCAGAATATACGAACAGGCAAAAAATTTGTTCGAACACGCGAACACTGTTAGGCCCCATACACACGATCGGACATATCCGATGAAAACGGTCCGCGGACCATTTCCATCGGATATGTCCGATCGGGAGTTTGATCCGATGGCGTGTACACACCATCGGATCAAATTCCCCGCCGCCGGACGTCGGACGTCACCGCCGCGTCACCGCCACGTCACGGCACCAGGAAGTAAAACACTTCCGCGCATGCGCCGAATCCATTCGGCGGCGGCGCGGCGGCGGTGGGGGACGACATGTCTGCTGGTAAGTGTACTAACCAGCAGACATGTCGGGCGGACAGATTCCACCGGATGGATTTCAAAGCATGCTTTGAAATCTGTCGGGTGGAGAAATCTGTCCGCTAGCCCATACACACGAGCGGAGATGTCTGCTGAAACGGTCCATCGGACCGTTTTCAGCGGACATATCCCCTCGTGTGTACGCGGCCTTAAAGTCTATGGGACACGAACATAAAAAATAAAGTGCTAATTGTAAAGGTTAATATGCAAGTTATTGTCATAAAAAGTGTTTGGGGACCTGGGTCTTGCCCCAGGGGACATGTATCAATGCAAAAAAAAAGTTTTAGGAGCAGTGATTTATTAAAGTGAAACAATAAAAGTAAAATATTCCTTTAAATTTCGTGCCTGGGGGGTGTCTATAGTATGCCTGTAAAGTAGCGGATGTTTCCCGTGCTTAGAAAAGTCCCTGCACAAAATGAAATTTCTAAAGGAAAAAAGTAATTTTAAACTACTCGCGGCTATAATGAATTGTCAGGTCCCGGCAATACAGTTAAAAGTAATTTCCCGTTGCATCAGAGGGGGGGCGGGGGTCACATGACGGGTGGCTCCGCCCTCAGTTGTAAAAGTACTGTCAGACGGGTTGCGTGTCATTCGGCTGGGTGCCTTCTTTGAAAGGAGGCTTTATGGTTTGTATTGGCGGGTCGGACTCGTAGAAGGATTACGGCACTGGATTATTATTTTTTTTATTAAAGGACTTGCCCCAAGCTATGTGTGTGTGTTTTTTCCTTTTTTTTTTTTTTTTTACCAATTCACATAGGGGGGGCCGGGATCTGGAGGCCCCCTTTGACATCCTCCCCATGTTGAGGGCATGTGGCCTGGTACGGTTCAGGGGGGAGGCGCTCTCTTGTCCCTCCTCTTTTTCTGCGGCCTGCCAGGTTGCGTGCTCAGATAAGTGTCTGGTATGGATTTTTTGGGGGGGGGACCCCACACCATTTTTTTTTATTTTGGTGCAGGGTTCCCCTTAAAATCCATACCAGATCTGAAGGGTCTGGTATGGATTTTGAGAGGGACTCCTATGCCATTTTTAATAAAAAACATGGCACAGTGTTACCCTTAATATCCATACAAGACTGAAGGGCCTGATATAGAATTTGACTTGAAAGATTCATGTCATGTGCCAGTTTTAAATGATATATTGTAAGTATAAATGTATGTCTTATAAGGGGGAATAACATTTAATGAATTACATTTTAAACGGGCTCACGCTATGGAGTTTTTTCTTTCCTACATGCGTCTCAGCTCTTTAGTGGATATCCGTCACTCCTGTATGCTGCAGACTGTGTGAAATAAACCTCCAGAGTGAAGATTGAAATTACCATCCGGTGTTCTGTGCTCGTTACCAGCACAGTCTGGTAAGAGTCTAATTCTTAGGGGGTGTTTCCTTTACCCCCAAATATATACGGATATAAGTGAAGTTATGATGATTATTACCTAGGATGTAATCAAACACTTCACTTTGGCTGGATTTGACTATAGCTTGGAAGTGAACACACTGTTGCAATATAGACTTATATTCCTCGATAACAGAGTAAGATAGTCTTTATTATGTAGTGCTGCCTGGATGGTTATATCTTGTCTAGCTTGAAATTGTATTTGCCTGCCATCGGCAGGATTATATGGTAGCCGCTTCTCTCTTAAATTGGATTTTTATTTTTACATTAAGCTATTGTATGAAGTTCTCTTAATCCATAGGTGCTTGAATTTGTAGGAGGAGGTCGTTTTTATCTACATATTGTTTGTACAATAGTTGCAGAACAACATACACTAAATTCTGGCTTTGTGAATAATATAATGGTGCAACTTATACCAGTTTTGAGAGAGTTTGTTCAAGTCTTCTTGATGTGGTGTTGGCATGTAATTGGCCCTCCAGGAGCCTTCTGCCAATGTGCAGCCAGACCCATTACTTTTACTTCTTGTCATTAATGTTATTGCCACTTACCTTCTTCTATATGCTCCACTTTTATTAGCCAGCTTTTTTACCAAAAAAACTTTAAGTCTTGCAGCCTATCTAGCATCTTGTAAAATAGAAGACCAGGTTAGATCTAACTAAGCCTTAAAACTGCTCCCATACCATCCTAACTCCTATTTTAACCACTTGCTTACTGGGCACATAAACCCCCTTCGTGCCCAGGCGAAATTTCAGCTTCCGCCACTGCGTCACTTTAACTGACAATTGCGCGGTCGTGCGACGTGGCACCCAAACAAAATTGGCGTCCTTTTTTTCCCCACAAATAGAGCTTTCTTTTGGTGGTATTTGATCGCCCGTGCGGTTTTTATTTTTTGCGTTATAATGAAAAAAAGAGCGACAATTTAAAAATATATATATATTTTTTACTTGTTGCTATAATAAATATCCCATTTTTTTTTTTTTATATATATTTTTTTTCTCAGTTAAGGTCGATACGTATTCTTCTACGTATTTTTGTAAAAAAAAAAAAAAAAATCACAATAAGTGACTGCTTTGCGCAAAAGTTATAGCACCTACAAAATAGGGGACATAATTATGATTTTTTTTTTTATATTTTTTTTTTACTAGTAATGGCGGCGATCTGCGATTTTTATTGGGACTGCGATATTGCGATGGACACATCGGACACTTGTGACACATTTTTGGCGCCATTCACATTTATACAGCGACCAGTGCTATAAAAATGCACTAATTACTGTATAAATGTGACTGGCATTGAAGGGGTTAACACTAGGGGGTGAGGAAGGGGTTAAATGTATTGCCTGGGTGTGTTCTAACTGTGTGGGGGGAGGGGGGTGACTGGGGGAGGTGACCGATGCTGTCTCCCTATGTACAAGAGAAACAGCATCAGTCGCCTTTCACTGACAGGACGTGAAGCTCTGTGTTTACACTCAGTGCTCCACGTCCCTGCTCTCTCACCGACGATCGCGTGTACCTGACGGACATTGCGGCCGCCGGGTACACGCATCGGATCCTCGGTAATGCGTCGGGACTGAATTACAAGTAAATCACGTCCAAAGACATGACCCCGGCGCCTCAGGTCCGCGCTGTTGACGTATTCTGTCAATAGCGCAGACCTGAAGAGGTTAATTATGCTGTCAAAAAAAGGGATGCTTATACTTACATATTCTCAGGGGGCTCTGGTCACATAATGTCAGCAGTCGGCTTCAGGGGAAAGAATGGACAGTCAACAACAGGTGTCCCATAGTAAGCTTATGAGTGATGTCAATGTCACTGCCCAGCTAAGCTATTCCAGCTGTTCTCGGCAATCCCTTCTCTCCCCTGAAGCCGGTTGGTGGGAAGATCACGTGACCCAACTGGAGCACCCTGAGAATAGGTGATTATAAGCACCTTCCTTCTACAGGGTAATGAGCAATGTAGTTAGAGGGGGATGGGAGCACTTTCAAACTTAGTTACATCCAGGCTTAAATTCTACTTTAACAATCATGAACTGGCGTATTGCTAAAACGAACATGGATATCACATCGGTACTGTCCGCAAGGTTTTCATTTTCACGGATAATATCTCTGATATTTTTCTATTTGAGGTCACCCTTTCCAAACCAGGGACTGTCCCTACTAATCAAGAACATCTGGTCACCCTATCATTGCAGCTTGGCATTCTATTGTATAGTTTGTGCACTATGCAGCTAAAAGATGTAGATACTGATCTGGCATATACGATTGAAAGGAAAAAATTTCCCTTAATATTAGACTTAAGATTGTGTGGGTAATATTTTTCCTAATATGCTGCTTCTCTTGTGTGACACATTTCTGTGACAGTTTAACAAATGTAACAATGCTAGAATGTTATTTAATAATTTCTCTTAAAATAATTAGCTATAGCTTACATTACATTAACATGAGCAGTACGTAGTGGATATAACATTAAAACAATAAAAAAAAAGTAGTGAATACCGAAAGTATCTGACACCAAATGAAGTCTTTATATGATACAATTACTGTATTTTCAGTATTAATGAAATAAAATGGAACCAAATAATAATAGAAAGAAAAGAAATGCAGAACATTGGAGGTCGGTTAAATATGCCTCCTTAAATTTTTGGTCAGTAAGAAAGATCCCCTTTACATTGGTAATTAATAGAGAAGGCACACTTACATGAGTGGTCAGTGAATAATGACTCCCCTTACATTGATGGACAGTAGAGAAGGTCGTTTAAGCACTTAAGGACCCCTTACCGACAATATACGTCAGCAGAATGGCACGCTCGTGACCTGGTCCGAAGCTCCGTGACCGTGCCCGCGGGACCGGATTGCCGCCGGTGTCCCGCGATCGGTCACCGTAGCTGAAGAACGGGTAGAGGTGTGTGTAAACACACCTTCCCAGTTCTTCATTGTGGAAATGTCAGTGATCGTCTGTTCCCTGATATATGGAAAGACAATTACTGACGTCACACTTCAAGCCCCGCCCCCTACAGTTAGAAGCACATATGAGGTCACACTTAACCCCATACAGTGCCCCCTAGTGGTTAACTCCTAAACTGCAATTGCCATTTTCACAGTAAGCAGTACATTTTTGTAGCACTTTTTGCTGTGAAAATTACAATGGTTCCAAAAATGTGTCAAAATTGTCCGATGTGTCCGCCATAATGTCGCAGTCAGGAAAACAATCTCTGATCACCGCCATTAGTAGTAAAAAAAAATATATTAATAAAAATGCATCAAAACTATCTCCTATTTTGTAAACGCTATAAATTTTGCGCAAACCAATCAATAAACGCTTATTGTTTTTTTTTTTTTTTTACCAAAAATAGGTAGAAGAATAAGTATCAGCTTAAACTGAGGATTTTATATCATTTTGAGGGATATTTATTATAGCAAAAAGTAAAAAGTATTGCATTTTTTTTCAAAATTGTTGATCAATTTTTGTTTATAGCGCAAAAAATAAAAACCGTAGAGGTGATCAAATACCACCAAAAGAAACCTCTCTTTGTGGGAAAAAAAGGACCCCAATTTAGTTTGGGAACCACGTCGCACGACCGCGCAATTGTCAGTTAAAGCTACGCGGTGCCGAATCGCAAAAAGGGGCAAGGTCCTTAACCTGCATAATGGTTCGGGGCTTATGCCGCGTACACACGATCACTTTTTGTGATGAAAAAAAACGTCATTTTATCTGACGAAACAAAACCACGTTTTTCAAACTTCATTTTCAAAAACGACATTGCATACACACCATCGTTTTTCCACAATGCTCTTGCAAAGCGCGGTTACGTAAGACACTTTCGACAGCACTCTGTTCCATTGAAGCTCCCATCTCATAACTTGCTTCTAAGCATGCGCGGGTTTAAAAACGTTGTTTTAAACAAGGTTTTGCCCACACACGGTCACTTTTTATGACACAAAAAACGACATTTTGAAAAACGACACAAAAAATTCAAGCATGTTGGAATTTTTTTTTGGTCGTTTTTTTTGAAGACATAAAACGACGTTTTGCCCACACACGATCATTTTAAATGACGTTTTTTAAAACGTCGTTTTTTTTCATCACAAAAAGTGATCGTGTGTACGCGGCATTAAGTGGTTAACATTGGTGGTCAATACAAGGAAGAATGCCTCTTTCATTGGTAATCAGTGGAAGGAAGAATACCTCTTACATTGGTGGTCAGCGGGAAGAAAAATAGCTTGTTACATTGGTAATCAGTGGGAGGAAAAATACCTTGGTACATCAGGATCAGTCGGAATAATATCTCTTATAGACAGCTAAAAATATCATTAGTTGTCAGTGGTTAATTATCTGAGAGGCTAGAGGAGTCACTCCAGCCGGTCCCACATTGCTGGCTTTGTTAAAGTAGAATTCCAGCTGAAAACAAGGTAAGCATATACGGTATAGTAGCAAACTGAAAACTGAAATTGCATCCCTGCGCACACGTTCTCCCAATCTCTCCCCATTAACCTCCCTGGCGGTATGATTCTGTCTGGAATTACGTACCAAAAGCAGTACAATTATTTGCATGGAAATAGGGCTTTTTATACTGTAGGCCTGCAATTCTTAGGAATAACTTGCTTAAATCTGTCCAAACAAGACATCCCGGGTATGATAAAGTTTGAAAAACAAAATCATATTTTTTTATATAATAAAAAACTATAAATAATTATAAAAAATTATAATGTAATTATAATAAAAAATATTCAATAATGTAATCAACTCAAAAACACTGAAATTTGCTCAGTTGCAGAATTGTCGCTGTCATTATTTTTTTTTTTTATGACGAATTTCCCCACAAATCGCTATTGCTCAATTCTGCAAGTGATTAAAATTTATTATCGCTGTTTTCTAGCTGATCTAAAACCATTTTTGACATAAAGGGACATTTTTGGTTGCTATGGGCAATCTACAGTTTCCAGGCAGAAAAAACACTTTTTATTTTATAAAAGAACATGTAGGGCACTTGACAGACCACTAGGGACAAGGGGGGTGTGTATTTTTTACATACAGTACTGTAATCTATAAGATTACATTGTACTGTATGTAAAGTGTTTGTTTACATTTTTGAATTTGGCGCCGTTCTCCGCTTCCGTGCGTCGTAACGTCGCAGGAAACGGAGATCGGCGGCACACGGGGACGCTGTGTGAATCGAGCGAGCACCCGCTTGCTCACACAGCGGGGATGCATCGCTGGATCCAGGAAGAAGGTAAGACAGCGCACGCTGCAGGCTCTGCATGGCTACCCCGTGCGTGACTCGGGAAAACCGTTCTTAGCAGAAAAAACCCACCCCGAGTCACGCACGGGGATACCGCCAGGGAGGTTAAGCTGCTGTTAAAAATGCTCACCCTTAAACATTAAGCTTTTTTTAATGATTAACAAATTTGAGCACATTTTTGAAAAATGCGTTTATGAGTTGCCTATACTTTCAAAATAGCCTGCTCTTTCTTTCCTTTAAAATGACCTGCACAGTTACACTTTGAATAGACAGCTTGAATTATTTAAATCTTTTCAGTCAAGAACTTCTGATTTCTGTTCATTCAGCAGCATGGCTGTTATAATTGCTCATTTATGTTTAAAATATTATTTAGAGAAATCAAATGAGAATATTTTATACTGCCCTGTTGGTACAGAACTGCTAATGTAGCACATCTTTGTGCTCCCAATATCTTAAAGTGCAGCTGTCACAACAAAAATGTAAAGGTTACTATTGCTTAGACCCTTCTAAAGTTGATAATCCCCTCCCTGTATCTGTCTTCAATACTTAGGAGTAACAGAACTTGAAAAAACATATATGAAAGCTGGAGAAAAGTTCTTATATAATGTTTCAAGTATTGAAGTCATAAATGAGCTTGACATCCATTCAATTCGCCTTTTTAGAAGACAAGGCCAGCAGTTGTAGCTTTCATATTTCTCTTATAAAAGGGGTGCTTTAAAAATTCTGATCATTTACAGTTTTATTTGCTCCTGTAACAGATACTCTCTATCTGCATATTTACATAGTGACAGACATTCTATTTCTGTTGACAAAGGTTCTCTGGACAGTTGTAAAAAAAACAAGACTCCGTTCCCGAGGTTTGCCGACGTTAGCCGAGCTGTCCTCTGGCTTTTCTGTGCATTTCCGAACGACTGCGATCGGCGTCGCCCACCTTAGTACTGCACAACGCTTTGGCCTAAATCCTGCCAACAATCGCAAATCGAGTTATGATTTTTTTAAATACAGTGCTCGTATTACGAAACGCTTGTTAACCCTGCTACTCGCAATCCGAGGTTCCATTGTAATTTCAGGTTTTGATCAAATTTGATCAGCTAATCAGCATTCGGAGATTCATTTACTCATTCTATGGAGATATTTAGTAAATGAGACATGCAGCACAAAATCACACAAAGTGGAGATGGTCGCATAGTAAAGGGGAATGTAGAAGGTGTTGCTAGTTCACTGGTGTTCGTATTGTTTTACAGATTCCCCAATGCATAGTGCTTCCACTATCTAGGACGTGGTTGTATTGATTTGTATATAAATTGCATATATACAGCACATATCTATCTATCTATCTATCTATCTATCTATCTATCTATCTATCTATCTATCTATCTATCTACAGTACATATACATATATATTTATATGTTTATATATAAAACTGTTTACAAAAGCTATGTTGCAGTGAAATAAATACCTGATAGTGATTCATAGAAGGAAAATAAGTATACAGTGAGAAATGTAACTGCTTCACACTTCTCATAGTATCAAAAAGGCTTTTGATGCTCCTGCCATATAATTAAATCAGAGCTTTCATGTGTCACTAAATTAACATATGTCCTTCTTTGGATACAGAAGCTATCAAGAGTTTTTATCAAAAAATCCAATGATACTTAACACTATTGTGGACTTGTTAAACAAGAAAGAAATTTCAAGTACTGTGTGTATAAACACATTAGAACTATATATATATAGTATCCAAGGTCAGATTAAAGGGAGATGAGAGGCTTCTGCAAATGATTGTTAGATATAAGGAAACCTCAGAAAACTGCTGGGTGGCTGGCTGCTGAGGATGTTTTGTGGATGCACCTAGGAGACCAAAATAACGCCTATGGCTTAGGGTCAAGAGATATTCCTGATTTCTTGGGACAGTCCCTGATTTAAGGTGGTTGTCCCTGGATTAAAACTATCCTCTATTGTTTCCCCTGGAGCCTGTGCAGTTTCCATGCCTTGCACTCTAATCTGAACTATCTGTGTGTACTGCATACACACATCCTCTACCCTGCGCTAATTGGTTGGCTAGTTACTCCTGGGGACAATGAGATCTATGTCCGCCACCACTGGGGACACTGGGATCAATTTGTTCCAAATCAGGGACAGCTCCTCTAAATCAGGGACAGTTGGGAGCTATGGAATCCAGGGACGTGCGGTCAGGTCAGTGGCTTATGAGCCACTGACTAGTAGCAGAGCCAGATATACACAGGTTACATACGCTGCAAACGTTAACGCAAGAGCAAATTTTCTAGCACTAGACCTCCTCTGTTTCTCTAAACATGTAACCTGTAAAAAAAATTAAAGCATTGCCTATGGAGATTTTTAAGTACTGAAGTTTGGCACCATTCGAAAAGTGTGCACAATTTTAAAGCGTGATATGTTAGGTATCCATTTAGTCGGAGTAACATTATCTTTCGTAGTATACAAAAAAAGTATACAATTCATCTCTCTCTCCCATGTCTCTATCAAAAATAGATTTGATTGTTCGGTGGGGGAAATAGTAAAGTATACATTTTTGAGAGTGTTTGTGTCAGGGTCCCCTCCTTTGAGCAATATTCTTCAAATATGGTAAATTGTCGTCTATACCTCTCTAGTGACTTAAATGTGTGCAAAAAGTGGTGGAGCTGTATGGTATTCCAGAAGAGTAGACAGAAAGAGCCCACGGGTTCCATTAGAGCGGTTATGGATGCCCAGTCATCCGATACTAAAAAATGCGATGCTCGGAAGCGATTAATTTGTCTCAGAATGGTAAAGTGCTGATCTCTCAAGGCCGGAAGAGATTTCGGGTTCCCTAGGATAGGCATAAGGCCGCGTACACATGATCAGACCGGTGTCCATCGGACCAAAATTTTTACACTTGCTTTAAAAGTGACCATCGGACCAAAACGATGGTTAGTACACAGAAGCATCGGACCAAAAAACGTGCATGCTCAGAATGAAGTCAACGCATGCTTGGAAGCATTGGACTTCGTTTTTTCAGCACGTCGTTGTGTTCTACGTCACTGCATTCTGACCCGATCGGATTTTGGACTGATGGTGTGTACGCACATCAGACCATCAGGCCACTTCAGCGGTGACCCAATGAAAACGGTCCGTCGGACCATTCTCATCGGACCGGTCTAATCGTGTGTACGCGGCCTTAGAGGTGAGTCTGCTGTCGAGAGGGAGGTTTTAACGATCACTTGTGAGAAGATTCGTATTGTAGGGCCTATCAGAGGGTGTCCCTTTAGGTCAAACGAAAGTTTATTGTAACACCATGGTGCCCCTTTCAATGAAACATCAGTTGTTCAATCCTCAAGCTCTTGTTCAATCCAAACTCAAAGTGTGTCTATTGAGTGACAATTCCAATCTATAAGTCTCCCAATGTGTACAGCCTGATAGTATTTGAGTACATCTGGGAGTGCAATCTCTCTGCTATGTTTAGGTCAAAATAATTGGACTCTGGGAGAGCGTGAGTTCTTATGTGCCGATATACATTTAGTAAACATGGAATGAACCTGTTTAAACTATTGAGATGGTATCTTGACCGGCGGAGTTTGAGATACTTGGGTAGGATACTCATAGGAGGTTGTATCTAGCAAACCACAAATGCAGTCCCCGGTTCCATGTCTCTAAAGAGATGCGTGTTCCGATAGGGGAGGAAAATTAAGTTCAAAAACCTGTATTAGATTAGAGGGAATATATGTTCCCAAATATTTCAGGGCTGTATCTGTCCACTTAAACCTAAAATTTGTCTGTAGGGTTTGTAGCCTCTCGATAGGGACACCTACCCCCATTGCTTTTGATTTATTAAAGTCTACCATAAATCTCAAATTCTCGGATAAGTTTCAGCAGCGATAGCGAAACCAAAGGATTGTACCAGTGGGATAGGGGCGCTTCCTGATGACGACAAGAACGAAACGTACGTCGAGGCGGTACCTGGGCACGCACTAACATACTCACTTCCGGTCCTCTGGTTTCCTAGCCGACGGCGGTGGAACGCACACCGGCTTTACAGCTAACGATCGTAGCTCTCTCCATTATCCCTACAAGCCTACAGCCTCAGTGCCATGATACGGGCACCACCACAAGTAAGAGGCCATTCGGCACTGCAATTTTACTTTTCAAATTTAATAAACCGTTTTACACTATGGAGGCTGTTTTCTCTCTTTTATGATGCCTGCAAACATGCCTATCAAGTGATATTGGATTGTCCATGACAAGCAGTTGACTCACAAGCTCAATTGACCTTATTTTAAGTAATAGGTCAACACCATCTGGTAAGGAGCCATCTATCCTCACTCGAGGTGATCTTTTTGGTGAAGGTGGAACTAACAATTGGAAGACTTTTTTGAGCACGGAGCACTTTAAACTTTTGTACTGCACACTACTGCTGGCGCAATAGTTTTGTACATGGACTTTAATTAGACATTATATTGTCCACCGCACATTGCATACTTATTTGTTTGTACTATCACAGCTTTGTTGTCTGTTGTAATTTACTTCATATGCTTGTGATTGTTTATAGCTAGTTCACAGTGATCACCATTACCTTTATTTACCATTCTTTAGCACCTTTATATATATATATATTTTCTTCAGCGCCCCTATCCCACTCGTACACAAGTTATAATTCAGCACTCTGCATTATCTAGGGAGCAGCTTTTCACTTACAATCAATTGCAAACCCCCCCTTCCATTTTTTGGCGCGAGATTCCCCACATTTTTTTAAACCAAAGGATTGGTTAGGGAGCAGAGCAGATCGTCAGCAAAAGCTGGGATTTTATGTTGCTCCTCTCTCATTCCAACTCCAGTGATGTCTGGGTTCAGGCGTATCCTACAGAGAAAAGGTTCCAGGGAGAGAATATAAAGTAAGGGGGACAGTGGACACCCCTGTCTCGTCCCATTTCAAATTGGGAAAGAGTCTGATAGAACTCCATTCACTTTGACCTGGGCCGTCGAATATGAATAGATCTTAGAGATCCACTGCATCATATGTTCCCCCAGACCTATATAGTGCAGGACCACCATCAAAAATTTCCAGTTGACTAGATCGAATGCCGTTTCTGCTTCTGTACTTATCATGACGCTTGGGGTATGCGTTTCCCATGCGATATGGATAAGATTTAACACTTTAATCGTCACAATCTTCTCTGGTTGGAATGAATCCCACTTGGTCCAAATGTATAATGGACTGTAAATGTTGTGCAATTCGAGTAGCTATGATCTTCCTAAATAATTTAAGGTCACAATTCAAGAGTGTTATGGGACTACAGCTACTGCAGCAAGTGGGATCCTTTCCCTCCTTGAGAATGACAGTGAAGTGTGCTTGTCCCCTAGTGTTAACCCCTTCCCTGCCAGTGACATTTACACAGTAATCAGTGCATTTTTAAAGCACTGATTGCTGCATAAATGTCAATGGTCCCAAAAATGTGTCAGAAGTGTTCGATTTGTCTGCCGGAATGTCGCAGTCCTGATAAAAATTGCAGATCGCCGCCATTACTAGTAAAAGAAAAAAAATGACATGAAATCTATCCGCTATTTTGTAGACGCTATAACTTTCGCGCAAACCAATCAATATACGCTTATTGCGATTTTGTTAGCAAAAATATGTAGAAGAATATATATCGGCCTAAACTGATGAAGAAATTATCATTATTATTTATTTATTTTTAATGGGATATTTGTTATAGTGTTATATGTCTTCTTTTCTTTATAGGGCAAAAAAAAAATCACAGACATAATCAAATATCACCAAAAGAAATCTCTATCTGTGGTAAAAAAAAAATACATTTTGTTTAGATACAACGTTTGCAGACCACACAATTGTCAGTTAAAGCGCTGCAATGCCGTTTCACAAAAAATGGGTTGGTCAGAAATGGAGGCTCCTGTTCCAATGATGTGCGAGCTGTTTGACAGCTCTTTATAACCGAGGGCAGGGCCACCCATGACGTGACGGGTGACCCTGCCCCCTCAGACGCAACGGGGGTTTCCCGTGTTAAAGGGGGCTTCCAGATTCCGATAAGCCCCTTGTACGCAGACCCCCCACAACCACCGGGCAAGAGTTGTGGGGATGAGGCCCTTGTTCCCATCAACATGGGGACATGATCCCCATGTTGAGGGCATTTGGCCTGGTACGGTTCAGGAGGGATGGAGCTCTCTCATCCCCCCTCTTTGCTTGTGGCCTGCCAGGTTGCGTGCTCGGATAAGGGCCTGGTATGGATTTTGGAGGGAACCCCATGCCATTTTTTAAAAAAAAAATTCAACGACTTTTGTCTGTATTGCCGGGACCTGACAATTCATTATCGCCACGAGTAGTTTCAAATTACTTTTTTTCCTTTAGAAATGTAATTTTGTGCAGAGACTGTTATAAACACAGGAAACATGCGCTACTTTGCAGGCATATTATAGACACCCCCCAGGTACGAAATTTAAAGGAACAAATCACTTTTATTGTTTCACTTTAAGCATTATTAAAATCATTGCTCCCGAAAAAACAGCCGTTTTTAAAACTTTTTTTGCACTGATACATGTCCCCTGGGGCAGGACCCAGGTCCCCAAACACTTTTTATGACAATAACTTGCATATTAAAGCGGAGTTCCACCCAAAAGTGGAACTTTCGCTTAAACCACTCCTCACCCCCTTACATGCCACATTTCAGTAGGAGTGGGACTTCCTGTCCCACTTCCTCCTTCTGCTAAGGGACCGCTTAGGCGATACGTCATATTGCCTTTTGGCGGCCCCTCCCTGTAGGCGATCACCTGGGACAAATGACAGGTCCCAGGCATCCGCCTGTCCACTCGGGTAGCGCAGCGCTGCTCACGCATGTGCAGTGAGTGCTCGGCTGTGAAGCGCCGGCAGAGAAAGGGGGAGAGGAGCGGAGCTCCGGGCGGCGCGGCGCTGGACAATGGAACAGGTAAGTGTATGTTTATTAAAAGCCAGCAGCTATGCTTTTTGTCACTGCTGACTTTTGATAAACATAAAAAAAGGCTTCAACTCACCTTTAACCTTTAAAATTAGCACTTTTGATTTTTAATGTTCGTGTCCCATAGACTTTAACGGTGTTCGAATGTTCAAACTAATTTTTTGCCTGTTCGCATGTTCTGCTGCAAACCGAACCGGGGGTGTGTTCGGCTCATCCCTAGTTTGGAGGTATTTATTGTATGTTATTAAGGAAGACACATGTTTACATAGAACATTCAATAATAATCCAATACCTCTAGACATATTGTTAAATCCTGTATATACAAATGTAGCACTCTTTAAATGAAATATTAAAAAAGTATCCCAATTATGATCACAAATGTATCATATCAGACACCATATAATAAATATAAACCAAACATTTCTGCTTTAAATGTGTATAGCTGAAAAATTTGAAGCTGTAAGTTGTCTTGGAAATATGAGGTGAGCAAAGCCTGTAATAATAAACGCAGCGGCGGAAAATTATAAGGCTGAAAATGTAGTTTAGGATGAAAATATCGATCTCTGTGCGTTGTATGCTTTAATTATATTGTGTACAAATGGACACATATTGTTATATACCAAGGTACACAAGAAAATAAAGTTCTTATTATTCACTTATCACTACATGCACATTACTTTTTACATATGATCTGTATAAATGTAGCTTGCCCATGTAACTTTCCAAAAATAGAGTGAACATTTATATTGAACTATTACATTATATTGAATAGCCCTGATAGAAATGTGTTTTTTTTCTATTCATTCTCAGTTTTAAAGCCAATTCCATTTCCTGTAAACATATTTTGAGTGGTAATTTTATTGTAGTACTCTAAGGAGAGCACTTTCTGTAATGAAATAATGGAATAATGTCAGATTAATAAAGCCACACAGCAGTTAAAAAGTCACCCTGATCATTGAGAGTGTCACATTTTTCATAACTCTTATTTCTAGATGGATCAGGGCTATAGTTGAAGAAGCAGGTCTGCTGTCAGTGGAGTATTGCTGTTAATGGCCTGCAGCAACCGTACATCACATCTATCTTCAACTGAAGATTTTTTTGCAGTAAAGGACTAACCCTATGGGACTTCTTCTAGCATTCAATAAAACTGAGGACGTTCATGCTGCAGGGTATAAATCCTCTCCATTTGCTTTCTAAAAAAAAAATCAGCAAAGGGCACGCAGCAGTTTATAGAGTTTTTTTTACGAGCTTACACGTTCACTTAGTGACCTGAAAAAACACGTGTAACACATTTTGATTCTGGCATCTGTACTATACGTAGAGTATTTGCATTGATGAAGACGTACTCTGTCCATTCATGGGAGCACCTTTCTCTCACTCCCTCACTGCTCTATTCACTGACTAGAGCAGAAGGAAAAATTGGGAACCTCACGATATGAAGGATCATTTGATTAATTTCATGTGAAAATGCTGTGCAAGCTACAACTCTTGTTTTTGTGTTTTAGTCTTAGCAGCTAAATGGAGAAGCTGGGGAGTGTAAGAAAGGCCAGTGTATTTCAAGGTTCTCATTAAAGGGATCCTGTTACATTGGCCTGTATGAGCAAAGCAAAAAATTCACTTACAATTTTAAACACTTACAGACCAGAAGATTTGGCTGCTTAATGACCAGGCCGTTTTTTGCGATATGGCGCTGCATTGCTTTAACTGACAATTGCGATGTTGTATCCAAACAAAATTTACATCCTTTTTTTCCCACAAATAGAGCTTTCTTTTGGTGGTATTTGATCACCGCCAGTTTTTATTTTTTGCGTTATAACCAAAAAATGAGCGTCAATTAAAAAAAAAAAAAAAATATTTTTTACTTTTCTCAATAAGCGTATATTGATTGGTTCGCGCAAAAGTTATAGCGTCTACAAACTATGGGAAAGATTTATGGCATTTTTATTATTATTATTTTTTACTAGTAATGGCGGTGATCTGCGATTTGTAAAAAAAATAGTGTATAAAAAATAGTGGTAGATGATGCACGATTAAGAGAGCATACAGAAATGGTCAAAAATAAATATATCATCAAATAAATATATATATAAAATATATATATCATCATGTGGTCCATGCAAAAGAAAAGTACTGAGAGTAAAAATCAAATGTGCAATAATAGTCCAATGAATAGTCCTGGTGTATACTATATATATATGAGAAGCACTAGCGGCGATTTGTAGCGGTACTGCGATATTGCAGGCAGACAGATCGGACACTTTTGACACATTTTTGGGACTATTGACTTTATACAGCGAACAGTGCTATAAAAATGCACTGATACTGTATAAATGTCACTGGCAATAAGGGGTTAACATTAGGGGGCGAGCAGGGGGTTATATATGTTCCATAGTTAGTGTTTCTAACTGTATGGGGATAGGACTGACTGGGGGAGGAGACATATGTCTGCTTCCCCCTGAAAGAACAGGGATTTGTGTGTGTACACACACAAATCAATGTTCCTGTGTAAAAGTAAGGGAAAAGGGAATGGGAATAATTGCGCTTAGTAAAAATGTATATTAGTGAAACAATTAAGATAGGGTCCTGAGAAGGACGTCCTGCTGCTAAACACTACAACTTAGATATAAAGTGTAAAGAAAAATGTGCAAAGACAGTGTAGCGCTGGCCAGCATATACCACATAAGTATCTAAAGTAACTGGTGTAAACAGTGTTAATCTATAAATGGTAACAATCAAAATGTGAATACACAAAAGCTATAAGTGCATAGGTTATTATAACACTGTGCCAATCAATATGGCACTGAGCATAAAGTACTTATAAATATCAACAGATAAATAAACCGTGTAAAAATAAAGTGACCAATTCAGCATATGAGGTGCAAAACAAATAGAGTCCACAGAAAAAAGCTGGGAGTTATTAGCCCCTTCCAATGCAGGTGATGAAAAGATGCAAACAATGAAAGTCCAATTAGGAGATCCACAGGTGAGAAAGGAGGGAGATTTCAGACATCAGTGGCCCGACACCAGTAGAAATAAAGGCTTACCAGAAAGCCTGTGACTATCCCTTTCAGGAGTAGTCTAAACAGGCATAGCAGGAATCCTTTGGGGTGTCAGGAACGAATCCGCATCTCTCCACAGATTAGATGGTAGAATCCACAGCTCCTCATGGGGTTAACCACTGCTTCCAAATGGAACTTGCATAGATGTATGTGAGCGTGTGTTTTTCAAACACCATGTGGGAAAAAAGAAAGGGACAATCCCATAGTGTAGGCGTAAAAAACGAGAGGGTTTATTTAAAAACTAAAAAAATTGAAACAGCTTAAAATACTCTCATTCATAGAGAGTGATACAAAAGTCCTTGCAAGGATAAAAAGCTCTGTATGAATATCAGACCGCCTAAGGCCGTTAGCATATGCGCAATACGAGTGTGTCTGCCCGGGCTCGTATTTCGCATATGCTAACGGCCTTAGGCGGTCTGATATTCATACGGAGCTTTTTATCCTTGCAAGGACTTTTGTATCACTCTCTATGAATGAGAGTATTTTGTTTACAAACTTTTATTGTAAAGGTAGATGGTGGTACATATCCAGGAAATTAAAGCATATATATATAAAGGAATGTAATACATATACAGAGTCAGTCTGTGTACAAGGCCTAAGATAACTTGTGAGGACCATAGATAGTTATACATGATAGGAAAAAACTGAGGGGCAGGGGTAACAAAAACACAATGGAGGAATAAAACAGTGACAGCTGGGGTATGAGATGATTAAAAAGATTAAAGTATTTTAAGCTGTTTCATATTTTTTAGTTTTTAAATAAACCCTCTCGTTTTTTACGCCTACACTATGGGATTGTCCCTTTGTTTTTTCCCACATGGTGTTTGATAAACACACGCTCACATACATCTATGCAAGTTCCATTTGGAAGCAGTGGTTAACCCCATGAGGAGCTGTGGATTCTACCATCTAATCTGTGGAGAGATGCGGATTCGTTCCTGACACCCCAGAATTTCCAGCTATGCCTGTTTAGACTACTCCTGAAAGGGATAGTCACAGGCTTTCTGGTAAGCCTTTATTTCTACTGGTGTTGGGCCACTGATGTCTGAAATCTCCCTCCTTTCTCACCTGTGGATCTCCTAATTGGACTTTCATTGTTTGCATCTTTTCATCACCTGCATTGGAAGGGGCTAATAACTCCCAGCTTTTTTCTGTGGACTCTATTTGTTTTGCACCTCATATGCTGAATTGGTCACTTTATTTTTACACTGTTTATTTATCTGTTGATATTTATAAATACTTTATGCTCAGTGCCATATTGATTGGCACAGTGTTATAACAACCTATGCACTTATAGCTTTTGTGTATTCACATTTTGATTGTTACCATTTATAGATTAACACTGTTTACACCAGTTATTTTAGATACTTATGTGGTATATGCTGTCCAGCGCTACACTGTTTTTGCACAAATCCCTGTTCCTGCCTGCCAGCTTCAAACCTCTGTGTCAGCTTACCCCCCCCTCCTCTGTCACCCCCTCCTCTGTTCCACCCCCCTCCTCTGCTCTGTGTCACCCCCTCCTCTCCTCTGAGTCACCCCCTCCTCTCCTCTGCTCTGTGTCACCCCCCTCCTCTCCTCTGTGTCATCCCCCTCCTCTCCTCTGTGTCATCCCCCTCCTCTCCTCTGTGTCACCCCCCCTCCTCTCCTCTGCTCTGTGTCACCCCCTACTCCTCTCCTCTGTGTCACCCCCCTCCTCTGCTCTGTGTCACCCCCCTCCTCTGCTCTGTGTCACCCCCCCTCCTCTCCTCTGCTCTGTGTCACCCCCTACTCCTCTCCTCTGTGTCACCCCCCTCCTCTGCTCTGTGTCACCCCCCTCCTCTGCTCTGTGTCACCCCCCGCCTCTGCTCTGTGTCACTCCCCTCCTCTGCTCTGTGTCACGCCCCTCCTCTCCTCTGAGTCACCCCCCTTCTCTCCTCTGTGTCACCCTTCTCCTCTCCTCTGCGTCACCCCCCTCCTCTCCTCTGTGTCACCCCCTCCTCTCCTCTGTGTCAGCATACCCCCCTCTTCTGTGTCAGCTTACCCCCCCTCCTCTGTGTCAGCTTACCCCCTCCTCTGTGTCAGCTTATCCCCCCCCTCCTCTGTGTCAGCTTACCCCCCCATCCTCTGTGTCAGCTTACCCCCCCTCCTCTGTGTCAGCTTACCCCCCTCCTCTGTGTCAGCTTACCCCCCCTCCTCTGTGTCAGCTTACCCCCCCCCCCTCCTCTGTGTCAGCTTACCACCCCTCCTCTGTGTCAGCTTACCCCCTCCTCTGTGTCAGCTTACCCCCTCCTCCATCTTACCCCCCTCATTTGCCCCCCTCCTCTGTGTCAGCTTATTCCCCCTCCTCTGTGTCACCCCCCTCCTCCTGTGTCAGCTAACCCCCTTCCTCACTCTCACACTTAGCCTCTCTCTCTCTCTCTCATTTCTCTTTATCGCCCCATCTCCCCTCTCTCTCTCCCCCTCTCTCCCTCCCACCTTTCCCTCTCTCTCTCCCCCCCACCTTTCCATCCTCAGGGGGTGGGGCCCCATGAGGATGGCTGTATGGGGCCCCAATAATTGCCTACAGGAGCCCTGTAAATGTACCAGTTTGAATGTGTCCTGAATCCTGTGTCTTGCCAACACACTTCTCCCCAAGGCTCTCTACACAATGAAAGGAAGGAAAATGACACTACAGTAGAGGAGCTCCACCCCCAAACTCCAGCTTCCACACTTCCTCGCTCAAAGAGTCTCTCGGTAAGGAAGTCTAATGGGGGTATTTCTTGGGGAAGGGGGCACTGATGGGTGGGTTCCTAATCTAATCAAGGGGGACCGATATAAGGGAAAGGGAGTCCTGGTGGACTACAAGGCCCAGAATTTTACTATAGGAGGCATTGGTGGGAGTAAAAAGCTGGGCCTTGTAGTCCACCAATGCCTCCTATATAAATGCAAAAATAAAAGCGCAACCTCCAAAAAATATATATACCAAGAAAAACTAATAAATTCAGAGTTCACTGAACAAGTTCATAAAGGTGAAAATATGCAGTCCATTTTTCTAAGATGCAAACAAATTTTCAGGAAATAGTAGAATCAATTCTTCCATACATTGGTAAAACTTGAGTGTGCAGGAAACAATGGATGAAAAAGTTTGGGCGAAGTGCCCCCTTACCAGAAAAGATGGATCCCTATGACAGAGATCAAACAGGCATGTGGTAAGACTGTTTCCTCTCCCTGTTGAAACCTTCTGAGGTGAAACACTAGTGTCGGCTGGAAACCAAACATCAGACCCACCAGTAATTAGCAGATAGGCTTCCCTACCTACTGCATTTACGATATGTCTCTACCAGATATTTGACTTCTATGCGGATGGATGACTTTGTTGTTTTCTGCCACAAAATTTTATTAAAGAAGTTCTTATGAACCTATTTTAAAACTTATCACGCTATGAAGTTTTTCTTCCTTCAATTACATTGATTGATCTCTTCACTCCTGGGACCCTTTGGAGAACGTTTGCAGCTGAGCAGAATGCTAATGAGCTTAAAGTGAGAACAGGCCTTGGGATGTCTGAAGACTGAAGGATTCTCTCCCCTGCACTCCTTGGCTTTCAAAGACCCTTACCACATGCCTGTTTGATCTCTGTCATACGGATCCATCTTTTCTGTTAAGGGGGCACTTCGCCCAAACTTTTTCATCCATTGTTTCCTGCACACTCAAGTTTTACCAATGTATGGAAGAATTAATTCTACTATTTCCTGAAAATTTGATTGCATCTTAGAAAAATGGACTGCATATTTTCACCTTTATGAACTTGTTCAGTGAACTCTGAATGTATTAGTTTTTCTTGGTATATATATTTTTTGGAGGTTGCGCTTTTATTTTTGCATTTATATTCGTTCACGGCTGTATATTCCAGCCTTTTTTATTGCAGCACCTTTTCAGGGATTTTTCCTTGTCCTTATATATTTTTTTCACTTATATATATATATATATATATATATATATATATATATATACACCTTTCTTTGTTTATCACTGTGTGATTTGAGGGCAACCAGCTGGCGCCATCCCGCTGGTCCTTAACCCTCATATTTGGTAGGTTTTATTGATTTATCACCTGGGTTGGGGATGCGCAAATAGATCACTGCTTTACACCAATGCCTCCTATAGTAAAATGCTGGGACTTGTAGTCCACCAATGCCTCCTATAGTAGAATGCTGGGCCTTGTAGTCCACCAATGTCTTCTATAGTAAAATGCTGGGCCTTGTAGTCCACCAATGCCTCCTATAGTAAAATGCTGGGCCTTGTAGTCAACCAATGTTGTTTAGTGGTCTGTGGGTAGTGTATTGTGTAGCGGTCAATGTGTAGCGGTCTGGGGGGGCGCCACAGGATTAGCTCGCACAGGGCGCCTGAACACCTAAGGCCGGCCCTGCTTGTTATTCAAGATGTACTTTTTCTTTTTGCACGTACACAATAACATATTGCAAGGCTGTTTCTAGCTTCTGTGTAATTAATCCTAATGGTTCTGTGTTAAAGGATACATCTATACAAGCATTGATATTATGGGGGAACTCTAGCAAGCCTTACAATGCATTGATATAATAGGGTAACTCTAGCAAGCCTTACAATTCATTGATATTATGGGGGAACTCTAGCAAGCCTTACACTCAGCAGGAGCCAATACAGTCCGTGAAGGTATAGGGTAGGGGCTGAACCTCTTCTGCACTGGCCCCGTGTAATTGTAATCCATCCCCCTGTATTCCCCAGCCCTGCACTCTGCAGACATATAGAACATCCTAATGCCTGAACTCCACTGCTGCTCTCACACCTGACATTTCGCCGGCTGTTGCTGTCCCAGGAGTCGGAGTGCATTTGGTATCACTCTGACTGTTACAGGAGCCGGCGCTATACAGGAAGCATCGGCTCTGTTCTCTACTGCAGCCGCATGCTTCCTCTATAGAGCCAGTTCCCTTCTGATGCTCTGAGATGGTGGGGCGGAAACCTATAATCTGGGCTTGCATGCCCTATTTTTGAAAAACGTGCTGCAGTACCGTAGAATCTGGTGCCCACAAACACACTGTGTTTGCAATCTGTGTATGGGCTGCCATTAGCAATACATTGGCATCTGCAGCAGATTTCAGAGGCAGTATGTTTTGAAATTGAGTGGGAAAAGTGCACGGATCACACCTTTACCCTCATTACATTCTGGTGTGAACCAGCCATCAGGTCTGAAATTTTTACATCTCGAAGTCCTGCCATTTTACAGGGGTGTGTAGCCATTTTCTTTACACTGTATAGAACCTTTTTGATAAATATTGCTAAGTGTGCATCTAAACATAACCCCTGTATGGGACACAACTGACCATGAAATAGTAGGCTTGTGTTGTTTATAAGTTAGGACTAATATTTAGTCCCGGTGTTGTACTGGTGAAACAAATGGATGGCAAAGTGGCTGAACATAAAGTGGTTGTAAACCTCAGACAAGAAATATGAACAAAGCATATCCTTCTATAGTGTGTACTTGTCTCAGTAAAGAGCAATAAGTGTCATTTCTGTCTGGCGCTTTGTTCCTCTGCTATCTGCTTGAGTCACTTCTGACAAGCTTCCCTTACACCAAGAGAAAAATGGCGACAGGGGAGGGATCTCCAGCTGATTGACAGACTCAGCTCTGTTCCTGTGTATTCTTTGTGAAGGGAGGTGTGTCCCTTCCCTCCAATAAGCTCTCAGAGCTCTCCTCGCTGAGCTTGGAAAAGTGTAAATTCAGCTCTCTGCCCCCTTTCACAGCTCAGACAGGCAGAATAAATTCTGGACTGTGAACGGCTGCAGAGAAGACAAGACTGCAGATAAACAGGTGCCACTGAGGTCAGTTAGATCACTGGGTATATGTAAGAGTTTACAAGCACTTTAACATTTTCAGAAGGATAACCAAGAGGCATGGCTACAAATCACAGGATCACATAGCAATATTTGATCAGAGTGGTCAATGGCCTTTCAATTTGTGCACTCTATAGATGTCTGACAGATGGACTCAGCCACACTACTAATATGTAGGCTTGATGTCTAATTTTCTTGCCTTCATTAGGGTTCTCTCCTGACTGGAGAAAGCATCTCCAGCCAAAAGATGCTTTATGACTTAAGTCAGTTACTTTGCTCTCTCTCCTTTCGCCCAAGCAGCCCCAGAAACAAAACCTGGTAATGCATTAGTAGAATTTTGTTAGAAAATTTTAATTTTCAGAACGCTTGTTTGATTTTCCAATCTTTAATGGGGACAAATTGAGGGTTATTATTGACCGTAATGATTAAATAGTTTAAAGGAGCAGAATGGAAAAATTTTCTCAAATTAACCAACAGTGTGTTTTTTGCTCAGAAAATGACATTCACTCTAAAATCAAAATATTTTTTTTTAAAAGCACTTTGAATGTCATTTGTCAAGTCCCTGTAGAAATGATGAAATGTACTGACAAGATTGTTTGTATGAACATTCATATGAAAATGCACCAGTGTATGGCCAGCTTAAGGGGATTTCAGGCTGTGAATCAGTGACTGATAAAAAGGCTATAGTTAGTTCTCAAAGCTCTGTTGTCACCAACTTGAGGCTGGGTTCACACGAGCACAGAGCTGTTCAAAACAGGGGTCCAGTTTTTCTCCAGTCACTGATTCAGGTCTGATCTCAGCCCAAATGTTTTGCTAAATTCGGACCTGAAACAGGCCAAAAGATGCACAGGACTCCTGTGCAATTTGCATCGGAGCGGCTCTGGAGATGTGGAAACCGGCTCCATAGAAAGCTGGACAAAATCTCCTGTTATGCAAATTGGATGCAGAGAAACCTGCATCCAATCCGCAATAGTGTGAACCCAGCCTTAAAGCAGGCCATACATAGGTCAAAATATGTCCAGTTCTGCAGAGACAATTCAAATTATGATCCATCTATGACCGGTCCTGTTCATGAAAAGTTGATCTAGCAGGGAGGATTCCCTGAACCATGTATACCCAGCTTAAAAGTTTTTTGCCATTACAAAAGCAATGTCAGCAAGTTAATCGTCCATCTAAAACTCTCTCTCCTGATTAGCTATGACACAGAACCCGCGTCATTGTCTCCCAAGGCTGTTAATCAAAGTCAGTTAGCCAATCAGGAGAGAGAAGTGCGGGGCTGAATGGCAGCTCCGTGTCTGAATGGACACATGGAGCTGCAACTCGGCTCGGGTGCCCCCATAGCAAGCTGCTTGCTATGGGGGAACTCAACAGGAGGGAGAGGCCAGGAGCAGCAAAGAAGGACCCAAGAAGAAACATAGAGCAGGTAAGTATAATATACATCTATATATATATATATATATATATATATATATATATATATATATATATATATATATATATATATATATATATATTTAAACAGGACTTTACTATCACTTTAAGGGGATAAGGGCTGGAAAAAAAATCATTTACGTAATCCTAACAAGACCTGACCACTCTCCACCCATTGTTTTATTTTCCTTTCATGTTGTGGTGGTTCCTGCAACAATGGGAAGGTGTATCCACCTGCTACCCCTCCTTTGAACCTCAAGGGAATTTGATGAAATAAGTCTTGCCTCAACTATTATATATTCTTTAGTCCAGGTTCACACTGGGTACGATTTGATACGATTTGAGATGCGATTTCACATGTCAAATCGCATCTCAGTTTGGCGGCATTTGCCGGCAATTGTCGGCAATGACATCGTCCTAATCGGTGCAAGGCCGAATCTGAGGCGCTGCACCGATTTCAAAAAGTAGTTCCTGTACTACTTTTTGCGATTCCGGCCCACGATTAACATTGACAACTGTGCAGAAACCTGCACAGATGTCTCCTCAATCGCGACCGAAATAGGGACTGCCAGCGGGAGTGAAAACGTGCAAATTCAGCTGAACTCGCGCGGCTTCACTCCCAAAGCCCAGTGTGAACCTGGGCTTAAGGGAATTTTATATCATTTGGAACAGCATTACACACAGTCACTTCTAATAAACATATGTTAATATACCTAAACTGCTTAATAGTTAAAAAAATAAAATAAAATTTAAAATACAGAGATTTTATCAATAATTCTGTCAATGAAATTGTTATCATTAGTTAAATTTTTTGCAAAAATAGTGTTCTGAAGCAACCTTTTTCAACCAGGGTGCCTTAAGGTACCTTCAGGAGTGCCTTGGCAAAATGCCAAAAAATTGCCCAAAAACTTATACAAGCCAGCAGGTGGATCAAGCCTGCCTTTTAGTTACAAAAAGCCACAGGTTTTTATTGTGCACCATTTCAAACTTCCAGGCACCGGTATCCTAACAACCAGTGATGTCATCAGTGTTGATAAGAAGGGTGTTGATCGCCTGCACAGGATCCTTGTTTGATCGTCTCCTGTCCTTCTACGTCAACACTGGGGTCACATTAGCTGAGTGATGGAGTGAAACCTAAGGAGAGGAGAAACACTGAAATACTAGTTGGTACCAGTATGCAAAAGTGTGTTTACTTTGTAAGAATAAATCACCTCTAATTTTGGATGTCCTACGTGTGTTGATGCCGTTGCATTATGTAAAACTATTAGAAAAGTTTTTTACACTTTAGAGTGCCTTGAGACTGTCCATAATTTTAGAGGGTGCCTTGAGATTGTCCATAATTTTAAAGGGTGCCTTGACTGAAAAAGGGTTGAGAAACGCTGGTCTTGAGAATTTAGAAACCCAATTATTTGTAATGAATATTCTTAATTTCTTCAGTAAATCAGCCTCACTAGGACACAGTGTTTCAAAATTGATCGTCTAAAGTCTAAAAAACAAAGAAAAAAGTGAGTCTTTGATGATGTTTCACATTTTTCTTGATAAAAATTGAAGCTGAATTGAATAATGAAAACATTTCAAATGTTTAATATAGTTCTTTGACAGTATTTCCATCTTGAATAAAATTACACAGATGCTCATTAGCATTTTTATGAAACAATTATGCAGATGATAAAATGTATTAAGCTTGGAAAAACGATTTTTTCTGGATGCAGTGGAAACCACCTTTGGCATGATAGCTACCTGCTAAGAGGTAAATAAGGAAAACTAAATAGGTGGGACTTTAAATGAGGTTCAAGGCATAGAGGAAGAACAAGGGTGGGACTTTAATTGAGGCATGCACCCCAGGAGATCAGCGATGACAATTGAAAATGGCAGGTCAATGATCCAGTAGAACCAAACACATAACCTAAAAGCATTGCATGACAGCAATTTTTTATTTAATAGCATAAAAGGTAAAACAGATACAATAGTAGCATAATAAACTTAGTACAATAATCACAAAATATTGCATAAATTCCAACAGTTCATGGTAACAATAATCAAGATAAATATAATTGGTTCATACTGGAAACAATATCAAAAAGCCAATTCATTGTAACATGTCTCCATGGTAAATGAATGTAATATTGATACGTTGGTACAGTCCAATGGTGTTGAAGGGAAATAGTTGATAAAAAAATGTCGTATATTAACCAAGGGGGCAACTGAAGGCTCCTAGTACTATGTAATTGGTACATAATATAGACATTGTACAGACTCAAATTCGTTAGGATATCTCCATAATAATTGTAACCATGATTACATGATAAACTATATCGGCACATGCCACAATCTTTATATACGATTTGGCGCAACAATGTTAACCCTGCCCACTGTTCTGCTCTTCTCCTCCCCCCATTCTTAAACTCACCGATATACAAATGTTCCCAGCTATGAATATACTATATGCAGAGATGACCAAAACTTGGCATTACATGAGACACCAGCCCACAGCCTTTTTATTTTCTTTCAATTTTTTTTATTTATAACAGAGGGAGCAGCCCAAGCGGGCCACAGTGCAAACAGTACATGCAAATACAGCAAAACATGGCTTATTGCACACACCTAGGTAATGATCATCTGAGATAGGGTCGGGACGTCTATGCCCCGGGTGTACCCTAAAGGAAGGTCGCCATAGCCTTTTTACATAAAAAGAATCTTCAGACAAAAATAGTTTTTAATAAGAAACCGATTCCAAAACTGGAATAAAGAAATATGTGAATTTAAATATCTTGGATTCTGATATGGATCCCCCAGGCCCTACTTTAAAGTTAAACATTTCTCTTCTTTTTTTTTTACATGACTTAATTTAATCTAGAACTTTCTTTTCTGCCTCCAAATTTGTATTATGTTTTCAATGATAATATTTCAGGCATTTTATGAACAGCCTGTACCTGCCCTTTAGAAAATTAAGGTTCCACAGTGTATCTAGGCTTGGGAGTTGACATTGTTTGATAATTGATTCTCATTCATTATTTCATTGCTGTATCTACAATATATTTAATACAAAACAGTAACCTATTTTGCTTTAATAAAAAATGTTTACTGATGTAGTTAGTTCAAATAATGCCCCAGCATCTCAGCTGGGTGGATTGATGGCTTCTAGGGTAAAATACCGTAGTCAAAACGAGAGCTGACCTTACCAGAAGAAAGCAATTTAACATGTGCAGTGTGTAAAGTACTTTGCTGGGGCACAGAAGTGATTAGTTATGTAGAAGTGGCACAGAAACAGCTGTGGCTACCTCAAACACCATCTGCATTAATTGCTGTATTAATCACTGGGCTCTGGGGTAGTAGCTGGGCACCTGCTAATGTTTGCAAATGCTATGACAACATCATATATGTATGTTATGAGGAAGTAAAAGGCTTAATTAATAGTTCTGCTAACGTAAAATAAACAATAACATTACAGATTGGCGGGAGTAGTTATTTATAGGATTTTAATCCATGTCCGATATTGATTTCTTGATGAATGGCCCTTTGATAAAATAGGCAGCTCTAATTTATTGACAGAAAAATTTGGGCATTTTATTTTTGCATGGTATATTCAAGAAATTGTAATATATACACAGTACTGTGCAAATGTTTTAGGCAGGTGTGAAGAAATACTGTAAAACAAGAACACTATCAAAAATGCATATTTTAGTGGTTAATTTTTATCAATTTACAAAATGCAAAGTGTGTGAACAGAACAAAAATCTAAATCAAATGAATATTTTCTGTGATTACCCTTTTGGCTATAAATCCAGCATCAATACTTACACTTTCACACTTTGTACACATACACAAAGTCATGGATTTTGTAGGATTAGAGACAGGTGTTTTATTAACCTATTATACCAAGCAGGTGCTAATGATCATCAATTTTATATGTAGGTTGAAACGCAGTCATTAACTGAAACAGCTGGGTAGGAGGCCTAAAACTAAGTGAGAAACAGCCAAACTCTGCAACTAAGGTGAGTTTGTGGAAGACAGTTTCATGTCACAGGTCATGCACAATGGTGTAAAGAATAACAAGGAGTCCTTGAAATTATGGTCTGGCCCCCCACAAAGCCCTGATCTCACCATTGAGTCTGACATCACTTTGACAGGCTTCTCAAATCATGCAGAATTAATTGACAGGTCCATTTGACTTGAAATTAGCCTCTGTTTGATATTATTTAATCTACTTTTGCAGTTCTAAAGACTTGTATGGGGAAAGAAGCATTTCTGTTATAAACAAAAGCCTGTCTGTGTAGAAAAGCCTATCTTCTAGTGGTATGCTCTAGAGAAGGACCTTTGCTTTGTGTGTGAAAGCAGTTGACTCTCTACAGAGGTCTGACACCTCCCTTGCTGAATCAGAACTAAAGCTGTCTATTCAGCAGTGGGGCAAGAGCTATGCTGATTGCAGATCTCTAGGTCTGATGTAAAAAGACCACTGTAAAACTCTACGGCTAGGGCTGCCTGGCAGCTTTCTAAAGAAAATGAGCTGTGCACCCTTTGATGTACCTACAATGTGTTATGCTGATTTAAACTGAAAGTTCAACTAGGCTATATATATGTGTGTGTGTGTGTGTGTGTATATATGTATATATATATATATATATATATATATATATATATATATATATATATATATTATCTCACAAAAGAGTACACCCCTTACATTTTTGTAAATATTATATTATTTCTTTTCATGTGACAACACAGAAGGAATTACACTTTGCTACAATGTAAAGTAGTGAGTGTACAGCTTGTATAACAGTGCAAATTTGTTGTCCCCTCAAAATAGCTCAACACACGGCCATTAATGTCTAAACTGCTGGCAACAAAAGTGAGTACACCTCTAAGTGAAAATGTCCAAATTGGGCCCAACGTGTCTATATTTTGTGTGGCCACAATTATTTTCCAGCACTGCATTAACCCTCCTGGGCATGGAGTTCACCAGAGCTTCACAGGTTGCCAGGGCCGGACTGGGAGTAAACACCAGCCCTGGAAAAAATGTCATACCAGGCCCATAGCATTATTATACCAGCCCAACAGTAAACGTCATTATTTTCTTGTTCGTAAAAGGGAAAATCATGCATTTTAAAGCACAGTTGAAGAGTGTATTATATATAGATACGGCAGATATGAAAGCACATAGGGCTAGGGATATATAACAACAAATAACAGTTAAAAGTGGAGCAATCATCAAGGGAGACACCTTACATCAATGACCCCCCCCCCTTCTCAGACTGGCCTGGCGTTGCTGTCACTGACCACTGTGCAGGATTCAGTCAGTCGGCTCCCGATTGATGGCTCCCGTGACCCCCATCCCAGCAGTGCTCCCACCGTTGACTCCTCTCCAGACTGCAGACATGATATAAAACAAGAGACGGTCAGAGGTTGCAGACATGATACAGAGATGTCAGAGGTTGTGGGCATGGTACAGAAGATGTTAAGATTTCAGAGGCTGTGGGCATGGTACAGGAGATGTCAGACTGTAGGCATGATACAGGAGATGTCAGAGGCTGTGGGCATGGTACAGGATATGTCAGAGGCTGTGGGTATAGTACAGGATATGTCAGAGGCTGTGGGCATGGTACAGATGATGTCAAGATGTCAGAGGCTGTGGGCATGATACAAGAGATGTCAGAGACTGTGGGCATGATACAGGAGATGTCAAGATGGCAGAGAATGTGGGCATGATACAGGACATGTCAGAGGCTGTGGGCATGATACAGGAGATGTCGGAGGCTGTGGGCATGATACAGGAGATGTCAGAGGCTGTGGGCATGATACAGGATATGTCAGAGGCTGTGGGCATGGTACAGGATATGTCAAAGGCTGTGGGCATGGTACAGGATATGCCAGAGGCTGTGGGTATAGTACAGAAGATGTCAGAGGCTGTGGGCATGGTACAGAAGATGTCAAGATGTCCGAGGCGGTGGGCATGATCCAGGAGATGTCAGAGACTGTGGGCATGATACAGGAGATGTCAAGATGGCAGAGAATGTGGGCATGATACAGGAGATGTCAAGATGTCAGAGGCTGTGGGCATGATACAGGAGATGTCAGAGGCTGTGGGCATGATACAGGAGATGTCAAAGGCTGTGGGCATGATACAGGAGATGTCAGAGCCTGTGGGCATGATACAGGAGATGTCAGAGGCTGTGGGCATAGTACAGAAGATGTCAGAGACTGTTGGCATAGTACACAAGATGTCAAGATGGCAGAGGATGTAGGTATGATACAGGAGATGTCAGAGGCAGGGGGCATGGTACAGGAGATGTCAGAGGCTGTGGGCATGGTACAGGAGATTTCAGGGGTTGAGAGGAGAAGATCCTGCTATCTGTATCTTTTTTCCTCTCTCCTGTCCGAAGTCTGTGCGAGGAGGGGGGGGGGGGTGTGGGCTGTCAGTGCGGGTCTGAGCAGTGTTGTGACAGAGAATGTAATACACACTCTGCTCTTAACTAAAGCCACATTACTAGCTTCCCCCCCACAGCAGACACGATCTGGTCTAGGAGGAAGAGGGGAGGCTTTTCAAACAGCAGCACTGCCAAAGTTTTCACACTACCAGACACACAGCAGGAGATGCCTGCTGACTCTGTGTGTGGAGGGGGAAGGACGGAGCAGAGCACTGGCAGATCAAAAAAGGCCATTCACTGGCACAGCCCAGCACACTCACCTGCGGTAAGGAAATAGAACGAATCATCCTTCCGGGGTGACCAGCAGACAGACGCGCGCATTTGCTCATGCGCACTGCCGCAAGCAGGGCTGGATAGGAACTAGTGTGCACCAGCCGCACAAACCCGGGGACACAAAACAACGGCGTACACAGGAAATGACATAGACACATAGGAGGGGCCAGGCTAACAGAGCAGAAATCGGCCAGCTCCAACGGCAGCCATGTTTTTTTTGGGCCCTCACACCGGCCTCCAGGAGCAGCCAGGCAGCCGGCCCACCGGGATTTTTCCCGGTGTCCCGGTTGGCCAGTCCGGCTCTGCAGGTTGCCACTGATATCCTCTTCCACTCCTCCATGATGACATCACAGAGCTGGTGGATGTTAGAGACCTTGCGCTCCTCCACCTTCTGTTTGAGGATGCCCCACAGATGCTCAATAGGGTTTAGGTCTGGGGAAATGCTTGGCCAGTCCATCACCTTTACCCTCAGATTCTTTACCAAGGCAGTGGTACTCTTGGAGGTGTGTTTGGGGTTGTTATCATGTTGGAATACTGCTCAATGAACTGTAGCTCCCCATGTCAGCAGTACTCATGCAGCTTCAGACCATGACACTCCCAGCACCATGCTTAACTGTAGGAAAGACACACTTGTCTTTGTACTCCTCACCTGGTTGCCGCCACACATGCTTGGCACCAGCTGAACCAAATAGGTTTATCTTGGTCTCATCAGACCACAAGACATGGTTCCAGTAATCCATGTCCTTAGTCTGCTTGTTTTCAGTAAACTGTTTGCAGGCTTTCTTGTGCATCATCTTTAGAAGTGGCTTCCTTCTGGGATGACAGCCATGCAGACCAATTTGATGCAGTGTGCAGCGTATGGTCTGAGCACTGATGGTCTTGGCCACCATGCTGCAGCTCAGTTTCAGAGTCTTGGTAATCTTCTTATAGCCTAGGCCATCTTTTTTGTAGAGCAACAATTCTTTTTTTCAGATCCTCAGGGAGTTGAACATCCAGTGGCCAGTATGAGAGAGTAAGAAGGATAAAACCAAGTTTAACACACCTGCTCCCCATTCACACATGAGACCTTATAACTTTTAAGACATTATTAACGGGTCACATGACAGCGGAGAGGGAAATTGGCTAATTGGGCCCAATGTGGACATTTTTTACTTAGGGGTGTGCTCATTTTTCTCTTTTTTGAGGAGACAGCAAATGTACACTGTTATACAAGCTGTACACTCACAACTTTACATTGTAGCAAAGTGTCATTTCTTCAGGGTTTAACCTACGATTATGGAGCGTCCCAGACGAAGCAAGTTTTTGTGAAACGCGTTGGGTGACTCCACTGCTGCCACGCACATATTGATCGATATGTCTTTTTCAACCACTTTTATGTGTTTCCTTACCTTTATTAAAACTCAGTGCCTATGGTATTACACTATGTGCGTCTTCTGTTTTTTCCTCCACCCATTGACTGTACGGGTTTGACCATCTGTGAGCTACCATCTTTGAATATTGGTCATCTTCCTTTCGTTTGGCGGTTTGCCATAAGAAGATCTGGTCTTGCAGTGCCAACAGTCCCTATTCATATACAGCTTTATTGACCCTCTGGACGTATGCTCATTAGAGTTCAATACATTTGGTAAGCCTCTGCTTTATTGGTGGCGGGTTTATCACTTATGTGCATCACGTTTAAGAGTTTTATCACTGTGAACTTACAAATCTATTTCTCAGTTTCTGACAGCAATCAAGTTTTTCACCATTCTACACATGGACTTTTTCTTGTTTTCTAATGTTTTCATATCAGTCACTTGATCATTTTTGGTATTAGAGTACCATAATCACATTTAGCGCTACTAGTGCTACTATTTGTATGTTTTTGTTTGTTATTTTCCACTGTCCACTGGTTTATGTAGCTGCTTTTATAATTTTCTGACAATAATCACTGTCTTCTCCCGACGGGGGCAGACACTGGTCTGGCAGGAGGGATCCCCTCTTCAACAGTGTCTGAGTTGATGAGGGAACCGAAGAACCTTGGTTGCAGGAAATAAATTTGCTCCAGCCTAAAGGCAAATGAGCTTTTCACTAGCAAGGGAATTTTCCACAGAGCTTGGTGAATTTGTTGAAGCTCTGCTGACTTCCATTCTCTAATTATGTGCAAGCAAAAGTACAGGTTTTTTTTCCTTGCACATGATTGCGTATTCGTTGCAATGTGAATTTCCATGACATTCATTGGGCTAAGGGAAATTTCCCCTGCAAAATAAACACCCTTTTTGGCTTTGGTAAATCAATCCCATTAGGTAATTTACCTAAGAAACAAGATAACTCAAGCAAAATTATGACATTGTACTGCTTTAATGCTATGCAGTGCTAGGTTGGTTGGTTTATTGGCAACAATGACATCTGCATGTGTCATGTGTTCTTGCATACTGACCTTGTTTGCATAGATTTACAAATGTGTGCATGTGGGTGCTATATAATGAAATATAGTGAATGGTTCCTCTTTTGTATAATGTATAAGAGGATATGCAAGGTTATTGATTTGTTCTTCAACTCCTGTTGTAGTAGCTTTACCTTCCCATTCATACAAGCTCCTGGTGCCTCTAGTAACATAATACATGACCATGCCATGAACTACTATATTGTAAATTAATCAACTTGCATGCATAAGATGGCTTGGAACAAATATAGAATAAAAACGGTACTTAAGTGCTCATCAAACTACAAACTTCAACACTTTTATTAAGGCTGGATGGCCTTGAAAGAAAATATTATCATGTTCTCTTAACATTTCTGCCAATTGAATATAAAGAACATATATATTTTTCAGCAAATTATTGTAACAGGTCTTGTATTATTACGTGTCTGTGGATTTTTAATTCAGTAAGTGACCAAGCTGTTACAATTTCAAACCCATGTCATGTATTATAGAATTTTCATTCCATCGTTATTGTCCTAATTTTTCAACAGTAAAGGGAAGCAAATGTATACTGTACCTATAACAAGAAAATGCCAGTTTATCCTGTCAGTACAGATTAGAAAATTGAAAATAAATGTAACTGGATTTTATTGGCAACACAGACATTTATCTTTTCTCTAAATTTCCAAAAAAATCCATCTATTCATTCTAGCTCAGGGGTCTCCAAACTTTCGAAACAAAGGGCCAGTTTACTGCCCTTTAGACTTTAGGGAACCTGGACTGTGGTCATTGGGGGGAGAAATTATCCTGGCGTCAGTGGGAGTAAACATTGCAGGAAGGAATAGTACCCCATAGTTGGTGTCAAATTGAAGGATAGTGCCCCCATCATTGGTGTCAGTGGGAAAAATAGTTCACCATTGTTGTATGTCAGTGGGAGTAATATTGGCCTATCATTGGTGTCAGTGGGAGGAATAGTGCCCCATTGTTGGTGTCAGTGGGAATAATATTGCCCCATCATTGGTGTCAGTGGGAAGAATATTGCCCCATCATTGGTGTCAGTGGGAAGAATAGTGCCCCATTGTTGGTGTCGATGGGAGGAAAAGTGCCCTATCATTGGTGTCAGTGGGAGGAAAAGTGCCCCAGGGGCTGGAAAAAGGCAAGTAAAGGGCCATAAAACAAACGTATGCTGCGCTGCAAAAAATAAGGGCAGATGAACCTGGCCTCATAGGTGAAATAAGATTGAATAAACAATCGTGGAAATAAAAGTCCAAAAAATATATAATTAATCACAATGTGACGTGTGACAAATAAATATAGTCCATGTGAATTGAATTTGCACCCGAAGTGTGTTATGAAGAGAGTTCAGGTAGTGAGATCAGACAAAAGGCACCTCCACCTCTATTGCAATGCCTGCTTACCGACTCCAAATGATCTTATAGTAAAGATCAGTATCGCATATATCTCTATGGCAGGCTGGCTCCTTATGATCCTCTGCTCCGTGCTCCACATGTAAGTGAACCGTACGCCAATAGGCCAGATCCGGGAGTGTGAAGAGAAATGGAAAACCAATATAGAGTAGTACCGTAGATAAAATGTTTATTAAAAGTAAATAATGCACTCACATGATATGCGTAAATAGCGTCTTAGAATATAAGCCGGCCGGCTCCTAAATTCGCCCGTCCTTCCGGATGGTCGTTCGGTTGATAGCGGTGACGTCAGCACGCCGCTCCTCCCTACGTCGTTTCGTCACAAGTTGACGTCTTCCAGGGGCACGAGCGTCGCGCTGACTCGCCGCTATTTGTACACTTGCTATGTCAATCTGACTGCCCAGTCCTGACATCCGGGACTCGCTGACATATATCCACCATTTTAGAGATGGGATCTTTGCCCTTACTTCTTACGACTTGGTGTCGAAACTGGCCATACATGACCACTTCAGACCCTCTTGCAAGAAACCAATAGGGACTAACTGTAAAAGTTTAAAAATTGTTGTGACACCGACGGAATGAAGACTGGTGCTATCGACACTCCCACGGCATCACCGCAAATTACTGGATAGGACACATGTATTGATACACAAGAATAGCCATTCTTTATATGAATGTCACGTGCACCTTGATATCAAATAGGTCTCGTTGATCAACAAGAAATGTACAGTGTGCAGGTACAGTAACTATTATAAAGATACAACTCATTGACTATAAATGCAATTTTAAAACCGCATATATACCTCTTAATAAAATTACTATCTTTAATAGAAAAGTTAGGGCTGAAATCATTCACCCATACAACCCTATTCCTAGGATATACTAACTTCACTTGTGGCAGCAAGTGAAATGGAGTGGGAACAGAAAATGTTTACAATATTTAGCTAAGAATTTACTTGCTCTAAAAAAGGGCTCATCAAGTTGGTATATCAAGATGCCCCCAAGAGTCTGATCCATAACTGCGGAAAATCAACAGGTCATAGATTAGTTGACCTTATAAACATGAAGACTCCCCTTTGGACAGAGAAATCAGTTTGGTATCTATGCTCTATTGACAATCAATATATATAAGAAACTTGAGTCCCGGATCTCAAGGCTGGTTTACAATAATAATAATAACCCCCAAAAAGTGTAATAATAAAATAAAAACACTTGGATCAAATATATATTATATGAAATCTAGCTGTTGTCTATAAACGCATTCACGCACTGTGCCCCAGATGACGTTCTAAGGGAACGAAACGCGTCGGGAGACCCCACTGACCCCACTGCTATATTATTCTAAGCGCTTGTTGTATTCTACTTAAATGTAAGTGCAATTATTTTTTATTAAAATTGGAGAACTTTGTTATACAGAATCACACTATGTGCACTTTTTATTTTTATTTTTTCTGACAATTTGAATCACTATTACTCATGGTAATCACACTACCTGAGTTTACATGTCCATAACCAATTCAATGGTTTCCGTGGATTCAATGTACCATCTATAAGGATATTCCAGGAGTTTCATCTACAACTATATCCTGATTTCCGGATATCGTTTGAAGCCTTATTGATCTGATGAGTATATGCTTAGTCAGATCCTTATCTTTCGGTAAGCCTCTTATGTTTCACTACACTGGTGGCAGATCCTCTAAACACACACCTTGTTATTCTATTGAGTCACTACTTGGGGTGATTGAAAAGTCTTGGATCAACAATATGAACTTTTTTTCACAAATTTGGACATTTTACTTGTTATAAGGACTATATTAATTATTAGCCTTTTTTCTATTTTTTAGCGCTACACTTATTCTTTGTTTGTATGTTTTCAAAATTGATCTATTTTGGAGTGTTGGCTGCTTACATTTGTGACATTTGAACAGCGCGGTGATATATATACCACGGTATATACCTTTTTTCCATCTCAGCCAATCAGGTTAATGCTTGTAAACAGTGCCAAGCCATAGACAAGTTGGGCAGTGTGTCTGCCATAAAGTTATTTTTTGTGTGACTGTTACCTGCATTGCATGGGGGGTAGGATAAAATGTGCCAATGTACATTATTACTAGATTAAGGTAATCATTTGACCAATTATAGTGCAAGATGTTGATCAGTGGCGGTGCGTCCATAGAGGGTGCCGGAGAACCGCCCCCTCTCGCTCTTGCACCGCCACTGAATACAATACATAGATTCATGCATTGCATGAATTTATGTATTGCCTCTGCCGCCGACTATTCAGATGGCCGGCCCCCTGGTGAGCGCTGGCCATCTGTAATCGCTTCCAAATACTTATCCAAGGGATGCATTGGGGAGTGCGTTCCTTGGATAAGATGACAGGCATCTCAGCCAATCAGGTTCACTGGTTCTGGTTACCGGTAACCTGATTGGCTGAAGCATCATCAAGGGCGGGAAAAGACAACGAGGGACCGTGGAAGGAGGATGGCTGACCCGAGAAAGGTAAGTGACGGGCGGGGGGGGTTTGGGGGGCAGCATTTTACAGGGCACAGTGGTGACAATTAAAGGGTACAGCGGCGACAATTAAAGGGCACAGTGGCGAGACAATTAAAGGGCACAGTGGCGACAATTAAAGGGCACAGTGGCATCAATTAAAGGGCACAGTGGCATCAATTAAAGGGCACAGTGGCAACAATTGATGGGCACAGTGGCTGCATTTGATGGCATGGCACAGTCGTTACAATTGATGGCACAGCGGATGCGTTTAATGGCATTGCACAGTGGCGACAATTCATGGGCACAGTGGCTGCGTTTGATGGCATGGCACAGTGGTGACAATTGATGGCACAGTGTCTGAGTTTGATGGCATGGCACAGTGGCTGTGTTTGATGGCATGGCACAGTGGTGACAATTGATGGCACAGTGGCTGTGTTTGATGGCATGGCACAGTGGTGAAAATTGATGGCACAGCGGATGCGTTTGATGGCATGGCACAGTGGCGACAATTCATGGGCACAGTGGCTGCGTTTGATGGCATGGCATGGCACAGTGGTGACAATTGATGGCACATTGTCTGCGTTTGATGGCATGGCACAGTGGCTGCGTTTGATGGCATGGCACAGTGGTGACAATTGATGGCACAGTGGCTGTGTTTGATGGCATGGCACAGTGGTGAAAATTGATGGCACAGCGGATGCATTTGATGGCATGGCACAGTGGCGACAATTCATGGGCACAGTGGCTGCGTTTGATGGCATGGCATGGCACAGTGGTGACAATTGATGGCACATTGTCTGCGTTTGATGGCATGGCACGGCACAGTGGTGACAATTGATGGCACATTGTCTGCGTTTGATGGCATGGCACAGTGGCTGCGTTTGATGACATGGCACAGTTGTGACAATTGATGGCACAGTGGCTATGTTTGATGGCATGGAACAGTGGTGAAAATTGATGGCACCTTGGCTGCATTTGATGGGCCCAGTGGCTGCATTTGATGGGCCCAGTGGCTGCATTTGATGGGCACAGTGGCTACATTTGATGGGCACAGTGAGGCTGCAATTGTTTTGTTTTCGTTTGTTTGCACCCCCCCCCCCCCCCAAAAAAAAATTGAGCACCAGCCGCCACTGATGTTGATCCTATCTAATACCTATACATGTTCTATGAGTAACAAAGAAATTGGGTGGCTTGAGAAAAAAAATGAGTTTGTGGAAGGTTGAAGTAACTCTTTTTTTTCTGCCTAATTACTACCGAATGTAACTATAATAATTCACAGCAACAAACAAAAAAATTTAAAACTGAAATAATAATTACTTGATCCATTTTGTGTAGTCATTAGTTCAAATAAATCATCCAGGCAGAGTGTATGCATGGCATCTGTCCTGTACTTCTTGCAAACCAGCTGCCGTCGCTTATCTCAAAATCTTTTATAGTTGAAGCTAAATAGCCATACTAGATTTCTTTAATTAAAGATATTTCATCCATTCTATCTTAGCTGGCTTGCTTTTTAAACAAATAGCTTCATTAACAATATTAATTACAGCTTGTGTTATTTAGTTTCCTCTCTGTATGCATTAAATCACCTTTGTCAACTGACACAATAAAAAACATTTCAAACATCCAACTTTTAAACCATTCTGAGATTGGGTATATAAAAAAAAGTGCAATACTATGAAGTGTTGTATTTTGTGTTGTATGATGTCTGTATATACATTATGAATAGATTGAGATTATACAATCACAAAAATATATATATATATATTCTATAGTGCAAGAATGGTTTGTTAGGAATTATCTCCTGAATGACACAATATATACTGAGCTATCGGCAAAGCCTTCTTCTGTCAAATGTACAGATGACAGATGACACCATCTTGTATGATTGGTAACGTTTATAGACGCTATAACTTTTGTGCAAACCAATCAATATACACTTATCATGATTTTGTTTTACCAAAAATATGTAGAAGAATATATACTGGCCTAAACTGATGAAGAGATTTGTTTTTTATAAACATTTCTGGGGATGTTATTATAGCAAAAAGTAAAAAATTTAGTTTTTTTTTCAAAATGTTTGCTTTTGTTTTGTTAATAGCGCAAAAAATAAATACAGCAGAGGTCAACAAATACCACCAAAAGAAAGCTCTATATGTGAGAAAAAAAAGGAAACAAAATGTGTTTGGTTACAGCGTTGCACGACCGCGCAATTGTCAGTTAAAGCGATGCAGTGCCAAATTGGAAAAAGTGCTCTGGTTAGGAAGGAGGTAAAATCTTCCAGGGGCTGAAGTGGTTAAGCTTCTTGTGGGTGGTGCCAAGTCAGTGGGTGACCATACTGTTTATACAGATTGTATGTCAATGCATAAAGTGGCATTTCAAACAGAGCAAGACTCCTTTTTACGTTCTGTGCCAAGACATCGTGTTTATCAGTCGATGAAAAGATATCACTGAGACTGGAAGTTAGGGAAAATTATTTCAATGGGGACCATAGGCATTTTAGCATAGGCAGTAAAAATCTGACAGTGGTTCTAACATTTCCTAATTTGTGGTATTAAACCCCAAATTATTTTGCAGCTTACTAGTTCTTAGATGTAGTGGCTGCATTAGTTTTATTTTTCTTTAGCCCCCCTCTATTTTTTACCTGTTCATCTAGCTACTAAATAATTTTTTTCCAATTTCCTTTAACCGCTTAACGACCGCCGCATGTAGATATACGTCCACAGAATGACCGTGGGAAGGCAGGGACGTGCCGGCACATCCATCTGCCTCTACGTGCCGACACGTCCCTGCCTTCCTGCGGGTCCGATCGGGACCCCCCGCTACATGCGACGGTCGGTAAGCCTCTGGGAGCGATCCGGGATGAGGGGGCGGCTGTTCGTTTTTGTCCGCCCCCTCGCGATCGCTCCCAGCGTAATGTGTAATGTAAACACAGGCAGAGGAATTGATGTCACCTCTCCTCTCAGGGGTATTTTCGTTCCGGCGAGAGTAGAGAAGACATCACAAGTGAGTTTCACAACAGCACACTGACACCAGTACACATAGGCACACCTAACCCCCTCAGATCACCCCCCCCAGCCCCCTATCACAGTGTCACTGATTGCAGTGATCATATATTTACTGATCACTGCATTTAGTGTCAGTGTGACAGTTAGTGTGACAGGCAGTTAGTGTTAGGTCCAGGGTAGCCCCCTAAAAAAGGTTTAACCCCTTGATCACCGCCCTAGTTAACCCTTTCACCCCCTATTGCCAGTGTCACTAAGCCGCTGCAGTCACTAAGCAGTTGCCGCTAGGTAGCTAGTTTTTTTTGATATTGCGATTTTTTTTTACTAAAGACATGTGGCTGAATACATTTTGGCCTAAATGTTTGACTAAAATTTAGTTTATTCGATTTTTCTTATAACAAAAAGTAGAAAGTATATTTTTTTAAAAAAAAGCTCTATTTGTGGGAAGAAAAGGACAAAAATTTTGTTTCGATACAACATTGCATGACCGCACAATTACCAGTTAAAGCAGCGCAGTGCCAAATTGTTAAAAACACCTTTGGGCACTTAGCAGCATATTGGTCCGGGGCTTAAGCAATGCTGTATCCTGGCCTAGACCAACAAGGCCCAGGGCTAGGGCAGCACTTTGCAGGGGGGCAGCACGGACAGTGTCCCTGCCGGCTTGCACTACACTGTTAAGCAAATTAGTTTAGCGCCCCCATAAATTGGCCGCACTGCTTCCAGTATGTGGACAGTTGGCATTCTGCAACTGTGGGGGGGCCTTACTTCACATTTTTTTTACCATCCCTATCCCATTGCAGATATTTCCCTTTACTTCCTGTCCCATAGCCAAACAGGAAGTGAGAGGAAATATATGCAAATTAAGGGAATCCATTGCCCCCCCCCCCCAAGGCCATCAGAACTAGTGTCCCAACTTGAAAATGTCAGGGTGGGTCTTAAACCAAAAGGGGTGTGGCCTTTACAGGAAGGGGTGGTCATATTTAAATTAGGGGGTGCACAAGTTTAGTCAGGCCTAGGGCAGCACAAAACCTAAATACATCCCTGGGCTAAAGTGGTTAACAGGTCAAGCTGTTCAGCAAAAGTGGCAGTTAGAAGATTAAGAAAAACTATTTAACACTGACAGAGGTGTTTATAATTGTCATCTTTCAGTCATTTATGTTAAACCTTTTCTAAAAAAAAAAAAAAACTCTAGCTGCAACTGCTTAAAATCTGTTATCAGGAGTTTAGCTTTTATTTGTTAGTCAAGTCCATCTAATCTACAGTACATAGTACATCTAACACTATCCTCTGCCCAGATTGACAATGTTGTTGTCCAAAGGTGTCTCCATTGATTCTCTGTCCAGAGTGGAGACACCCTAGTACAAGAAGTATGTAACTGGCCAGCTTATCATCAGGTGAAAATAAATTAAATAAAAGCCTAAAAAAGAAAACAAATGCATCCACCACATTGAAGGACAGGTACGCTGTAATACTCTACATTTTTGTTATGGGGTTTACTATCACTTTAACCACTTGACGATCAGCCGCCGTTATTATACTGCGGCAGGTCGCAACGATCTCGTGAGCCATCGTAGCTGTATGACGGCTCCTTTAAGCAGGCCACACGCGATCGCGAGCATGAGAGGCAGAACAGGGACGTGTGTGTGTGTAAACACACACATTCCAGTTCTGTGAGGAGAGGAGAGAGAGATTGTGAGTTCCTACGAGCTGGGAACCACGATCTGTCCTCTCCTATAGTCAGTCCCCTCCCCCCACAGTTAGAACACAGTGAGGGAACACAGTTAACCCCTTGATCACGCCCTAGTGTTAACCTCTTCCCTGCCAGTGACATTTACACAGTAATCAGTGCATTTTAAAGCACAGATCGCTGTATAAATGCCAATGGTCCCAAAAATGTGTCCGATCGGTCCGCCATAATGTTGCACTCCCGATTAAAATTGCAGATCGCTGCCATTACTAGTAAAAAAAATAATAATAATTAAAATGCCATAAATCTATCCCCTTTTTTGTAGACGCTATAACTTTTGTTACAAACCAATCAATATACGCTTTTTGCTATTTTTATTACCAAAAATATGTAGAAGAATACATATCGGCCTAAAATGGTGCTATTTATTACAGCAAAAAGTACAAAATATTACGCTTTTTTTTTCAAAATTGTTGCTCATTTTTTGTTTATAGCGCAAAAAATAAAAACTGCAGAGATGATCAAATACCACCAAAAAAAAGGTCTATTTGTGGGAAAAAAGGACATCATTTTTGTTTGGGTACAGCATCGCACAACCACGAAATTGTCAGTTAAATCGAAGCAGTGCAGTTTCGCAAATTGCCTGATCATTGAAAAGCCAAATCTCCTGGGGCTGAAGTGGTTGAAAATTAATAGTTGCTGCATATGGGACACACAGGTTAAGCTTGAGATATGTATTATTAATGCATACATTGGAATACCAAGATAAAATGTAGATTGTGATCTTAATAAAATATTAACTTTTATCAACCTAGTACTGTATAATTTTTCGGCATGAAAAAAAGCGACGTTTTTAAAAACGTAATTTAAAATAATTGTGTGTGGGCTTCACATCATTTTTCATCTTCTAAAAAACGACCACATTTTTTTTCGAACATGCTGCATTTTTTCACGTCGTTTTAAAAAAAATGTGTTTTTCGGGTTGTAAAAAATGATCGTGTGTGGGCTAAAACAACGTTTTAAACCCACGCATGCTCAGAAGCAAGTTATGAGATGGGAACGCTCGTTCTGGTAATACTACCATTCATAATGGAGTAAGCACAATTATCACACTGTAACAGACAAAAAAGCACAAATCGTCTTTTACTAACAAGGAATCAGCTAAAAGCAGCCCAAAGGCAAATAGAACTTCCCCTTTACAGTGCCGTCGTAAGTGTTGTACGTCACTGCGCTTTGTTTATCATTTTTCAAAAACTATGGTGTGTGGGCATCATCGTTTTTAATGATGAAGTTGGAAACACGTAATTTTTTGGACATGCTGAAAAACTATGTTTTTTTCCATGCCGAAAAATGATCGTGTGTACGCGGCATATGTTACATCTTTGCCAATAACACACTGATCTCAGTAGGATGTTTAATGATTTTTAGGTATCACATTTTTTCATACTATATGCATGTATCATGTTATAGATATCAGCAATAACGTATAACTAATTGAATTTTCTAACATCTAGATATATGCCTTTTTAAATTGTATTATGAAGTCTTATTCCATTTTTAAATATGTAAGTGACTTTCAAATGTTTCTTCTTGGAAGATTATAATAAGACATCTTGGCAATTGTATCTAGGGCCTTGAGCTTTATGATTGACTGTTACATATATTTTCCAGTTTTATATGTTTTTAACAAATTTGCTGCCATCCAGATCTGGCAGTAGTCCATGTTTATAAAAGGAAATAAATTTTGCGCATACCCAAAAAAACATAACAAGTGACAGCTGCGACTCAAAAATGTTATACAACATAAAACAATAGTATAGAAAGGGTTGGAATCGCGCTAATCGTGAATGTATATCCCATGAAGGGCACAGGACGTGCTGTGAATGTTAAACAAAAGTGAATAACCTGTAAACGCATACGGTCAATCAATTATAATGAGTACCATGCAAGTGTGGATACAAGTATAGGTCCACCAAAATTACTATTGGGTAACCATGTACATTGATGCCGCAGTATAGATATAATGTCAGTGAAAAAAAACGTCAACTGATAAAGCCACACAAGTAATAAAATAGGTGAACTTAAAAAATATACTCCACCTGATGAGCAGGGAGAAGAAAAAGCAAAGTCTATATTGTGTTAAAAAATAGTCAATGTGATGAAAAAAAACAGATGAGTATAAATGTCTCTGTCTTTTTAACCTGTAAATACACAGAAGAGAAGGGAAGTCTCAAGCTGTTGTAGATGTGTCAATCTCCTGGATATCGATCACTTGCACAGATCTGAAGCCGCAGGATCTCAGCGACATAAAAACACACAAAGAAAAAAACAAAAAAACTCGCATAGTGTAAAACCTTAGGGAAACTGAAAGCACTACACCCGTGTGGAACAGTCTTGCGACCGGGGGAGGGAATAGTGCGGACCCACCACCTTTGCACACACTGACCCTTACCAGATCTGGACCCCACAGGGTAGTGTCAGGCACTCAGAGAAGGGATCGTGATTCAGCAACCATAGGACATCAACCGATGACAGTGTTGGTGATACCATGTAATATAAAACCGCACATAGTGTAAAATCGAATGATATTTAATGTAAGAAAAGTTAAAGGTTGCACTTACAAGGATAAGAATCAGTAGGGCATTTAAAAACAAACAAAGTGCCGGCCGGCTGGATGGTACGCGTGCGTCCTTCCGTCTGGATGTGGTGACGTGGGAACGTCTCCTCCCAACGTTTCGTCTTCGTAAGACTTGGTCACGGGTGTAGTGCTTTCAGTTTCCCTAAGGTTTTACACTATGCGAGTTTTTTTGTTTTTTTCTTTGTGTGTTTTTATGTCGCTGAGATCCTGCGGCTTCAGATCTGTGCAAGTGATCGATATCCAGGAGATTGACACATCTACAACAGCTTGAGACTTCCCTTCTCTTCTGTGTATTTACAGGTTAAAAAGACAGAGACATTTATACTCATCTGTTTTTTTTCATCACATTGACTATTTTTTAACACAATATAGACTTTGCTTTTTCTTCTCCCTGCTCATCAGGTGGAGTATATTTTTTAAGTTCACCTATTTTATTACTTGTGTGGCTTTATCAGTTGACGTTTTTTTTCACTGACATTATATCTATACTGCGGCATCAATGTACATGGTTACCCAATAGTAATTTTGGTGGACCTATACTTGTATCCACACTTGCATGGTACTCATTATAATTGATTGACCGTATGCGTTTACAGGTTATTCACTTTTGTTTAACATTCACAGCACGTCCTGTGCCCTTCATGGGATATACATTCACGATTAGCGCGATTCCAACCCTTTCTATACTAGTAGTCCATGTTTGACTAAATATTTATTATCATATATTCCAAGACTTGCTGTCAGGAGAATCTGGTAAAATCAGCTCTATGTCTTACACATCATTGCTGGGACTGGGTTTCTCCAAAATGAGCTGTCAATCTCATGAGTTTAGAAGTGTCTTGAGTTTGGAGGACTTTTAATGGAATAATATCACCTTGAGGTAATATCATACAAAAAGCCATCACTATCAAGATATTCAAGTATGTTAAAGTAAAACTGTAGTATTATTTTTCATTACTAACAAAGTATAACAAAGCTGAAAATAGTCAGAAGGTTTTTCTTTTTTAGTCTAATGAAAGTAAACCCTTGCTAACTATTAAAGTACAGTATGTATATCTAAACTAAAAGCAAACCTTTTTTTTTATTTTGGATAGAGAAAATGGTTATATCCTCCTCTCAGTTTTTTTTCTTGTGTCCAATTGGGGAGTTTTCTATTATCTTACAATTCTCTAGACACAACAGGAAGAGAGAGAAAATCTCTCCAAAGCAAGAGAAATCCACAATTATTTGTCTTAGGAACAAGTGTCCCATTGGAAGAATTGAATATAAGGATTTGCGCAAATAGGGGGGGGGGGGATTAAACCGGTAGTGCAAAAATATAAATGTCGTCGCACATCAAAAAATTAATACAAAGTGCCAATTGACAGATGACCCGTCTTCAAAAGCTTGATGGTCACCAAGTGGTAGTAATGTGCAAAAATAACGGTATAAAGTGCAAAGTGTCCAACTAACTATATAGCAGCATAAATCTTCACAAAGAATATGAACTACACAAATGTTTAAAGTGCAGATAATCCAATGGAGTGCTAGTCCAATGTCAGAAAAATGGAAGGTAAGTAACAATAGTAATCCAAGTGTGGAGCAGGGTAACAATGTGCCTAGAGAAAGAAGATGGAGATATCCCTCAGCAGGCTCACAGAACTTTCACCTCACCAACAGAAATGACAAGCGTTGAGTAAGTCTGATATGGTCCACCTCCTTACAGCCACAACACCATATTGAGTGCCTCCTCTAATCTCTCCATCTTATATTTTCTTCTGTGATAGCAGTATGCACCTGGGCTATACCTAAACGAGCCCTTTGCTCCAGGAGAAAGACAACAAACAGAGAGCCTCCAATGGTGTAGTAATTAAATGAAGGGGGAATTTAAATAAGAAAAACCTATGCTTACAGCAAAGAAAATATTAGGTAATAATAAAAACAAACAGCAGCATCCTACGTCACTCCAGGTGCACGTCACGTCCGTCCTCCTCCCTACGCGTTACGACACTGTCACGTGTCTTCATCTGGGGAACCTGATTGGTCGTGGCGTTAGTGCTTAAATATTTGAAAACCGGAAGTGTACCCGTGGCCATTTTGTTGAAGTCCGTCACAGAATGTATAGTGCGGACATTGTAGGGGTCTGTAAACTATTAAGACCGGCCCAATATATTAATAACAACAAAACAGCTCGCATAGCCCAAGGATACAATGTGTACTCGACTAACAGTGGAACCTGATAGGTACTAGCACTAGTGCCTAAATATTCGCAAACCGGAAGTGTACCCGCGGCCATTTTGTCATTCACTGTCCCATTGGAAGATTTCCTATATTAATGTTCTGGTAACAAAATTCTGGATTTCCCCATTCTTTAGGTCTTGGTGACATAGAGAGTAGACATGTGCACACTGAAATATTTTGTTTCGGATTTTCGTTTTCGTCCAAAAAAATTATTAATTTAGTTACTCCCGAAATTCGTTTTTATTAATTTTGTTTTTCATTGGAAAATGCATGCGTCTGAAAATCCGAACTAATTAAGGTTGAATCTGTCATTGAAGGCTTATGGTGTCTGTTGAATGTTCAAAGAAGATTTGACGGAGCAGCGAAACTGTACAACACATTTCCCATCGAATGTTCCGCCTGTAAGCTAGCTATAGTAGAATTCTAATGTTGTATGACTAGTAATAATTATATTTGTTAATTATCATTACTAGTCAACTAACAATAGCCTATGGGCCAAGCATTTGACCGGAAATTTATGATTGCAGCCTCGCACAGTTTAGCTGCTCCGTCGAATCTTCTTAGAACTATCAACAGACACCATAAGCCTTCAATGACAGATTCAACGTTTTTTGATGCTTTGTTGAATCTTTGTTGTTCATGTTGAATTGTCAAGTTAGTTCTAGCTATTTTACTGCTCCTCCTCTTTGGTTACAATCAGCCAATAACATTCATCATCATCATTATTTTTATTTTACTTCCCCCACCCAATTCCAGCACCGATCTTTCCTCTCTATAATGTCGAATCTTTTCTCTCTATAATGTCGAATCTATTCTCTCTATGTAGAATAATCTTGGACTAATAGAGTTAAGGTTAGGCACATTCAACCAATGAAAACAAAAATAAAGCATTTATTTATGTTGTATCTTTCGGTTTTTGTATTCTGTGCGTTCGTTTTCTAAAACGATAACGAAAATACCTGAAATTCGGACGAAAATGCGTTTGGATGAAAATGAATGCACATGTCTAATAGAGAGTACATTTCCTCAATTCTGTTCTCTGTCTATATAGACTAAGGGCCATATTCTCATATCTGGCGGCGTAGCTTAGCGTATGCTATTTACACTACGCCGCCGCAACTTACAGGAGCAAGTGCCATATTCTCCAAGCACTTGCTCTGTAATTTGTGGCGGCATAGTGTAAATGTCCTGGCGTATCTCCGCGTAATTCAAAGGGGGTGGCTTGTATTTAAATTAAGCGCACCCCGCGCTGAACGAACTGCGCATGCGCCAGCCGTAAATGTAGCCCAGTGCGCATGCTCCATAGTACGCCGCAAATACATTGGTTTCGACGTCTACGTAATTAACGCACAGCCCTATTCGCGACGAGTTACGTAAACAACGGAAAAACACAACACTGTCCCGACTTCCATACTTAACATGGTGTACGCCGTACCTACGCAAGGTTACCCCTCATATAGCAGGGGTAACCTTACGCTTACGCAAGCGATGTAAACTACGACAACGGTGCGCAAATACGTTTGGGAATCGGCGTATCAGGCTCATTTGCATATTCAACGCAGAAATCGACGGGAACGCCACCTAGCTGCCAGAGTAACATTGCAACTTAGATCCGACGGTGTAAGTGACTTACGAAAGTCGGATCTAAGCAAAATCTATGTGTAACTGATTCTAAGAATCAGTCGCATAGATACCCAGCAAAAAAACAAAGATACAATGGCATATATGGAGATACGCTGTCGTATCTCATATGAGAATCTGGCCCTAACTCTTTGCAATAGTTGTTACTGCTCAAGGAAAAAAAAAAAAATTGTATTCTATGAATGCTTATGTATTGTTGCTTCGCCTTGTAAACTCTCTGTATAAATATGTGGGCTTAGAACAATTTTCAGAATTGCTTGTAGTCTGAAGAAGAGACATAAGGTCTCCAAAGCTTGTGTCTTTAATAACTTTTTTTTCAAAAAGAAAGTGTCTTTAATAACTTAAGTTAGCCAATTAAAATGTATAACTTAAACTACTGACTTTGTTCAAAATCATTATTGAAATGTCCATTGAGACATTTGCTTTAAGTCAATTTCCAGTAGAGTTTCTGGTCTGTTGATTGTATTACTTGTGAGGTCAGTGATCTCCCCTGACAAAGATGTCTGTCAGTCTGGGTGAAAACTTGCAAGATGCTTGAGGCAGTGAAGGCACAAGAAACCAGGAGATGAGATTTCCTCATGACCTCTAAATATTCAAATATGGCAGTTGCACTGTGAATGGTTATGCTAGAAATGTTTTGAATGTGACAATAGCAGCTCTTGTACTGTATGTATGGAATTATTTTAATGTATACTTAAAGCAGTAATAAAATGTCATATAAGCTTAACCACTTGATAACCGCCCCATTGTCAAAAGACGTCATGTTTTTAAAGATGGATATCTCGGTAACGGCAGCAGCTGCTGCCACAACTGAGATATCCATCTCTTCATGGGGCGGTTCTGTACACGATAACGGCAGTCTCCGTGGCGGATTCGCCACGAGATCGCCGTTATCAGTGGCGGGAGAGGATCCCCCCCTCCTGCCGCTCTCCCGCGCCCTCCGCTGCTTACCGTAGCCATCGGTAGCGGCGGAGGCGATCGGGTCCGTTCGGCTCCTCAGCGGGGATGCGTGCCCCCACCCGTCCCCATAGCTCTGCTGGGCGGAAGTGAGGTCAAAACGTCAGTCCCGCCCAGCGTCTTAAAGAAACATTTTTTTTTCTGTCATTTTAAAAATGACAGTTTATATATTTTTTATTATTTTGGATTTAAGTCTAAATATGAGATCTGAGGCCTTTTTGACCCCAGATCTCATATTTAAGAGGACCTGTCATGCTTTTTTCTATTACAAGGGATGTAGACAGATGACACAACCCTGCCATACCCCTGTTACATAGAGGTGTATTAAAGTTTAAAAGAAGTAACAAATATTGTAAATGCTTAAAGTGTTTTCCTTTCCATTATTATTGTTTCTATTTTTTTTTTTTTTTTACTTATAATGTGCATAAGTTGTAGACGATGTAACTCTTCCTGCTAAAGTAAATTCCTTAGTATAACCCCTCCCTCCTTGCACATCATGACCCTCCCCTCTTCAACCCTAGGGCAGGAAGTATGTTACTGATGGGATCACCAGATCACCAGACACAACTAAAGGTAATAAAAGCTTTAAAAGAAACTAATGCAGTCACATTATTGTTCTTGGATTAAGATATCCTTCAATGTTGTTAATAGTGTTGAGCAGAATATGCCATATTCGATTTCGCGATATATCTCGAATATATAGTCGAATATTCGAGATATATTCTCTAAATACGAATATTCGTGATATTTTTTGGAAATAAAATGATTGCGAATTTTCACTATTGCGAATGCGAATGCGAAATTTCGAGAAATGCGGAATGGAGCACTCTGATTGGCTCAGAATATTCGTGATATTTTATAATACCAAATAATTGCGAAATTTCGAGAAATGCGGAATGGAGCACTCTGATTGGCTCAGAATATTCGTGATATTTTATAATACCAAATAATTGCGAAATTTCGAGAAATGAGGAATGGAGCACTCTGATTGGCTCAGAATATTCGTGATATATTACAATACAAAATAATTGCGAATATTCGGCAAATGCGGAAGGAGCACTCTGATTGGCTCAGAATATTCGTGATATATTACAATACAAAATAATTGCGAATATTCGGCAAATGCGGAAGGAGCACTCTGATTGGCTCAGAATATTCGTGATATATTACAATACAAAATAATTGCGAATATTCGGCAAATGCGGAAGGAGCACTCTGATTGGCTCAGAATATTCTTGATATATTACAATACAAAATAATTGCGAATATTCGGCAAATGCGGAAGGAGCACTCTGATTGGCTCAGAATATTCTTGATATTTTATCGTAATTTCACAAAAATGCGAATGAGAAATTGATTGCGGAATTTCGACAGTAACACTCTGAAATCGAATATATGTGTTATTTTAGCTAAAAACAATATTGCGAATTTCTCGAAAATAATCGCGCGATATCGCTATTGCCGAATAATCGCATTGCGATTTTTCGGCAATATAAAATGATCGCTGCAGCTACTCGGCCCAAGGTCTCTAATCATACCAGCAATGCTTTTAGACGTCAATGGGGATCTCTAGGATGTGATCTGTTCTAAAAAAAAATTGAAAAAATACGAATATTCGAAATAGCGAATATTCACCGCGAAATTCGGAATATATCGCGAATACTCGAATATGCCATATTCGAGCCGAATATTCGCAATACGAATATTCGTGAGCAACACTAGTTGTTAACCATATTGTACAGGTTTTCCACAATTTTACTGTACAGCATGACAAATATCTATATCCTGGACTGCGAAGAGCTGCTAGAAGTGAATTAAAGTGACTTTTTTAAGTGGTAGGTTTTGTCAGCCTAGAAAAAACTTCCAAAGGATATCACTTTTGTTACAAATTATAATATTTTTAGGGAGAAAGAAACGGTATTACTGTCAAGAGTTTGGTCATGAGTTTAGAAAAGAATCATACCTATAGCAATAAAAGAATCTGTGTCCATATCAGTTTTGTAGCTGGTCTGTTCTACCCTATTAATTAAAAATGTATTGAAAAAGTATAGCTCTTTACAAATATAACTACACATTACAAGCATAAGTTAGTTTTTAAGTGTAGCTATAGACCAAACATGGAAGGGAGTTCCACGTCTTTACCACTCTACCAGTAAAGAATCCCTTGCACAGTTTAAGACTGAACGCCTTTTGTTCAACATCATTGTGTGGCCGTGTGTCTTCTTCAAAGACCCTAGATTAAATGGTTTTCCTCCAATGATGAACAGGGCCATCTTAATGAATGGGCACACCAGGGCACTGCCCAGGGGATGATGGAAATGAGCAGTGCGTTACCATATTTACTAAACTTTGGGGGAAATTAGTGCAACTGCACTTGCAAGGTGCACAGTCTATTTTCCTTTAATAAATGGCAGAGAGAAACTAAAGTGTTCTACTTGTTATTTGTAACCCGAGGGCATTTATCAGCTGTACCCACTGCATAAAATCTCCTGCCCAGTGCCCACAGAACCCCTTTCAAAGGCACAGTGTTATCCCATTGCATTCCAGGGGTTGTAGAATGGGGCATGACAAAGGGGACAGGATGGAAGACGGAGCATGGGATAGGGTGGATAAAGGGCAAATGATGGAAGGTGGGGTGTGAGGCTGGGTGGACCACAGCCTCTGTCTTCTTCATGCAGAGAGAAGGGTGCCTGGAGATTTTTGGGCACAGAGAGAGGTAGACAGACATTCTACACAGTCTCCATATTTCCTTAGACATTTTCTCCCATCCATGGACTGATGTGAATAATCAAGGTGTTTTATACAAACTGTGCATGAACATATGGATGGGTGGCAACCCTTTTAAATGCCCTCAGGTTACAAAGAACAAGTAGAACACTTTAGTTTCTCTCTGCCATCAACTAAAGGAAAATAGACTGTGCACCTTGCAAGTGCAGTTGCACTCATTTTCCCCAAAGCTTAGTAAATATGGTAACGCTCTCCTCATTTCCATCATCCAGCTATGTGCAGGAAAAAATGCTGTTTTTATTTTCGTTGCATCTGATTGGTTATTCTGTAAAAAATTCAACTTTACCACATTTACATTTTGTATCCTCCCAGCTGGCGGTATGATTATGTCAGATTTTTGAATCTCAATGCAGTAAATTTTGTTGCATAAAAATTGGGCGTTTTATATTGTAGTTTTATATTGTAGGCCTGAAAGTCTAGTAGACATCACGGGTATGATAACGTTTAAACCACAAAATCATAAATTATAAATTATAATATAATAAATAAATATAAATAATTATAAAAATAATAATATAATAATAAAATGTATTTCCCACGAATCGGTCAATTCTGCAACTGTTCTAATTTGCTATTGTTGTTTTCTAGCGGGTCTAAAACCACTTTTGATGTAAAGGGACACTTTTTGGTTGCCATGGACAATCTCAATTTTTCAGGCAGAAAGAACAGTTTATATAATCTAAAACTGCATGCAAGGCACTGGACAAAGCATTAGGGACAAAGGGGAGCTGAAATTATTTGATTCAGTAATGAAATCTGTAAGGCCGCATACACACGATCAAATCTACCTGCTGGAAACGGTCGGCCCGACCGTCCCAGCAGACAGATTCGACCGCGTGTACGGGCGAGCCGACGGATTTGGCCACCCGACAGATTTCAAAGCATGCTTTGAAATCTGTCGGCTGGGAACCTGTCCGCCCGACATGTCTGCTGGTTAGTACGCTAACCAGCAGAATGTCTTCTCGCACACGCGCCGAATGGTTTCGACGCATGCACGGAAGTGTTTTACTTCCTGGTGCGGTGATGTGGCGGCGTCAACGTCACCGCCACGTCACTGCACCGTCTGACGGCGGGGATTTTGGTTTGATCGTGTGTACACGATCAAACCAATATGTCCCCAGCAGACAGATTTGTCGGCCCGACCGATTTGAACAAATCTGTCTGCTCGTGTGTACGTGGCCTAAGATTACATTGTACTGTATGTGTTACTTTTTTTGTACTTTCGAATTTGCCGCCGGACCCCGCCCTCATGCGTCACGATGCCCGCAGGGAACGGAGCCAGACACACAGAGCATCGGGGCGAGTGTTAAGGAAAATGAGCGCAACTGCACTTGCAAAGTGAGTCTATTTGCCTTTAGTAAATCCACCCCTGGGCGTCTTTGAATACTAAAATACTGCAGGTTCGAACCTGTCGGACAGGTTCGATGGTTAGTACACAAAAGCATCGGACCAAAAACCTGCGCATGCTCAAAATCAAGTTGACGCATGCTTGGAAGCATTGAACTTTGTTTTTTCATCACGTCGTTGTGTTCTACGTCACCGCGTTCTGGTCTGATCGGATTTTGATCCGATGGTGTGTACGCACATCAGACCATCAGACAAGTTCAGAGTTGTCTGATGAATACGGTCAGTCAGCCAAGTCTCATCAGACAAGTCTGATCATGTGTACAGGGCCTAAAGGGTAATAAATCCAGTAGTGACCTAACTGAATCAACAATGCAGACTGGTCCAATAAAAAAGGAACAAACATATAATAAATACAAAGAATGTTACTAAAACTTGGATTACTTCAGAAGAATGGGGATTTAGATAATAAATGGAGGACTGTGTGCTGCAACACCATATTACCAATGTGTGGGCAATTGATGCAACTAGGTTGACATCAAACATCCGGAAAATAGAATTATACATGGACATCAAAGACAACAATATTTATAATCAAATTTAATTTTACATCAAATAACATGAAATGCATTTCTATTAAAACAACTGATTTATTTCTACCAACAAATTTTCCACATTTTCTACTGCAAATCAAACTTACAATACCCATTGAAAATCTGAGTATACGACAATGTTCCACTGTGTCTTTTGTCAAAATAGAAAACAAATCTTCCAACTCTAATCTTCTGTTGGCTGGATATGGTATTTGCAGACTGTCATACAACGACTTTCCAAGCTTTTAGTGGTTTTACAACATTGAAATAACATTTGTATTTTCAAGATAATGGAACTACAATTCACTGTCCTTGTACTATTTTTTTTTAATACATAGTCTGGCTTTTCATTTAATATTTTTGTATGTTATTATCCATTAACAAAGAACTACAGATGCAGAATAAAAAGCAAATATGGAAAAATAAGCCAGCAACATAGTGATCAGAATTAAAGCATAGAAATCGTGTTTGTCAATGCTATACATTTGAATTTACTTGAAGAGAACTTGCCTTGACAAGAATAATATATACAAAAACAACAAGGTATTTAAAGGCATCATATGAAGCTTGTACATACCATTGTTTATTTCTAATACTAAATGTAATACCTTAGTAGACCCCAAATATGGCAAATACATTATACTTACGGTACTTATGATTAAATTGGCACTTCACCAAAGCACCCATAAATGAGAATGCAGTGAAAATGCCACTCAGTAGATTGCTGATTTAAAAGGGAAACTACCTTAAGGTATTACTATGAATATATATTATAATGTCATTACTCCAGGGAAAAAATGGTATCATCATATAAAGAAAGAAATACCCTTCACAGGGGATGACAGGAAATTATCTGAATGCTGATAGACTGAAGCCACTTTCAATATGCAGCAGAATGAAAGATATACAGCACCACAGCTGCTTTTAGGAAACATGTTGGAGCAGTTCAAAATATTAGAGAAAAGCAATAGATTTGGTCTTATACATTTGTAAACAGCAGGTGCTTAATTGTAAGATGACCAGATTTTTTAAATAAAATCCGAGGACATATTTTTTTTTTTATTGGCAAATAGTAAACTATTTTATTGGCATATTTTTCTCAAATATATATGCAGTCAGTGGTGTAGCATGGGTTGTCAGCGCCCGGCACAAGGCAAGAAATCCCCACCCACCAGACTTTAAAGGGGTTGTAAAGGCACCATTTTTTCCTAAATAGCTTCCTTTACCTTAGTACAGTCCTCTTTAACTTACCTTATCGTTCGATTTTGCTTTTAAATGTCCTCATTTATTCTGAGAAATCCTCACTTCCTGTTCTTCTGTCTGTAACTCCACACAGTAATGCGAGGCTTTCTCCCTGGTGTGGAGTATCGTGCTCGCTCCCTCCCTTTGACTACGGGAGAGTCAGGACGCCCACTAACACACAGCTCCTTTCTCTATCTGCAACGAAAAGAGCGTCCTGCAGCCTAATAACCCTTTTTTAAGTGCTAATATGCCCATTGCAAAAATTCAGTGTAAGTGATGTTTAATACACTGCTATTTCCTCTTCCAATTTTTGCTGGCATCTCTCTTCAGGCTGGTCCAAGACAGACTGCACTTGGAAACACTCCACCTGAGACAGGAGCCGGCGCTACAAAGGAAGCATTGGCTTATGTGGCTTCTGCTCCCTCCACGACTGTCTGCTCCCTCTGCTGCCAGTGCTGGCTCCATGCACTATGATGCTCTAGGATGGCATGTTGGCAAACGGTTCATAAGGATCTGGACTTTTGGACTTCTCATCTGATAGCAGGGGCATGCAATTCCTTAATTTGAGGTCACAGGCCACATCAGAGGGCACTGTGGGCTATGGTTGGAGCACGACTGCTGTAGCAATTTGACAGAACATGCAAAAAATTGTGATGCGATTATAAAAGTGAATTATTTAGCAAAAATTACACTTGACAAGCTGATGCATCTTTTAATCTGAAGGTAAAAAGATGTCTTTTTCCCTTATTAGTGCCAAAGGTTCATTGCAGTGAAGCCAGCTGTAAAACTCATTATTTGTGACAGGTAAGGTTGAAGAGACATTTGGCAAATGAGTTAATCAAGTTTCATGTGACTCAGAAATACAATATACTGAAGGTTGGTTAAAAAAAGTATTGAAAATCACAGACTTATGATTTGGTGGGTAAATTATATCCCTTATATCCCGACAGTGTATATAACTGTCAGTAGTCAAACCTCAGATTCTAGCTTCCAGGCTAACAGGTTTTGCTACAATAGACTGTCAAGACTTCTGTCAGTAAGCTTGAAAAGATCATTAACAGGCTAATCCAAAAAAAATAATACATATAAGCCTATTTCTTTGTGTATATCATTATATTTTATAAGGAAAATGCTGGTTTTGCTTACAAAATATAATGAGGTAAATGTAGCATAAAAAATTATGTGAAGCACTGCCATGATTCTGATATTCTAACTGTATCAGGACAAGACTAAGTATATGTTTAAAATATATTTTTTTTTCATAAGGATACAAAGAAACAAGTCACATTTTGCTATAAAAAAAAAGGATTTTTAATAAACAGCTTACCTGTAAAATCCTTTTCTTGAAGTACATCACGGGACACAGAGCGCATAGCCATTACACTTGGGTTATATGGGTACCTTCAGGTGTGGACACTGGTGTAATCAATTTCACAGGAAGTTTCCTCCCTATATAACCCCCTTCCACTGGGAGTGCTTCAGTTTTGTAGCAAGCAATTCCTCCGAGGTTACACAATGTTCCCCAAAAGAGGGGTGGGAGCTCTGTGTCCCGTGATGTACTTCAAGAAAAGGATTTTACAGGTAAGCTGTTTATTAAAAATCCTTTTTTCTTTATCGTACATCACGGGACACAGAGCGCATAGCCATTACACTTGGGATGTCCTAAAGCAATGATCTATGAAGGGAGGGAGCCGTAAGGCCAAGAATAGCCAAACAAAAAATTATCAGGAAGTAAAGTAACTCCACCAACAGAAAAAAAGGGGGCGTGACCCGGACTAGAGGATTCTATACTGCTGCCCGTAGGACCGCCTGCCCAAATGCTGCGTCCGTACCCTTTGCAACGTCCAACTTATAAAATTTAGTAAACGTATGTACGGAAGACCAGGTTGCCGCCTTGCAAACCTGTGCCATAGAGATCTGATGGTGTGCCGCCCAGGAGGCACTCATGGCCCTCATAGAATGGGCTTTAACTGATAAGGGAGGTGGAACGCGCTTCAGACCATAGGCCTGAAAAATCAGCTGCTTAATCCACCTAGCCAAGGAAGACTTGGCAGCCGGCTGACCCTTCTTGGGGCCATCCGGAAGAACAAAAAGCACATCTGTTTTCCGAATCTTCTCTGTAGCCTTGAGATAGACCCTCATGGCTCGAACCACGTCCAAAGTATGAAGCATGAAGCAGTCTTTCCTCTCTGGACTGGGGAGTAGGAAAGAAGGATGGTAGGACTAGGTCCTGATTCAAGTGAAAACTGGATATGACCTTAGGAAGGAAAGAAGGTTGAGGCCGCAGAACCACTCTGTCCTTATGTAGAATAAGGTATGGCTCCCTGCATGACAAGGCTGCCAGCTCGGAAACCCTTCTGGCTGAAGCCATAGCCACCAAGAAAACCAACTTTCGGGTTAGTAGCACAAGAGGGATTTCTGTCAGAGGTTCAAACGGCTGCCTTTGTAAAGCTGACAAGACCAGATTTAAATTCCAGGGGCAGAGGGGAGCTCTAATAGGGGGATTCACATGCAAGACCCCCTGCAAGAAGGTTTTCATAAGCGAATGGGTGGCCAAGGGTCTTTGAAACCATATCGATAAAGCCGACACCTGCCCCTTTAGAGTACTAAAAGCCAACCCTTTGTCAACGCCAACCTGGAGGAATCGCAAGATCCTGTCAATAAAAAACTTTCGAGGATGCCATTTTTGAGACTCGCACCACTCCACATAGGTTCTCCAGACTCTGTAATAAATATTTCTGGAGACCGGTTTCCTAGCCTGAATCAACGTAGATATGACCTGATCTGAGAGGCCTCTGCCCTTAAGAATTAGGGATTCAGCCGCCAAGCCGTCAAATTTAGCTGCTGTGAAGCAGGGTGGCAGATTGGTCCCTGAGACAGCAGATCTGGGCGCAGGGGGAGCGGCTCGGGATATGAATTTGTTCAACTTTTTGTTGGATCTCGTTGCCATAATGTCCACATCTGGGACTCCGAATCTTTGGCAAATCTCTTGGAATACCTGGGGGTGAAGAGACCATTCCCCCGGGAGCAACTGTTGACGACTCAAAAAATCTGCTTGAGAATTGTCTATCCCTGGGATGAACACCGCCGAGATGCAGGGTACATGGGCTTCGGCCCATGAGAAAATCAGGTTTACTTCTCTTTGGGCTGCTAGGCTCCTCGTGCCCCCCTGGTGGTTTATGTATGCCACCGCAGTGGCGTTGTCGGACTGTATCCTTACTGGCAGACCCTGAAGGGGGAGAGTCCAGGCGATCAGGGCCAGCCGAGCAGCTCTGATCTCCAGGATATTGATGGGAAGCAGTTTTTCTGCCTCCGACCACTGCCCTTGCTGGGTCTGTCCTTCTAGAACTGCCCCCCAACCTGACAGGCTGGCATCCGTGGATACTATCTTCCACGTGATGGGGCAAAAGGATTTCCCCTTTGACAAATTTTGAGGGACCAGCCACCAAAACAGGCTGCGCCGGACCTTCGGGGAGAGCACTAACGGACAATCTAACGCCTGAATGGACTTGTTCCAAGCAGAGAGAATGGCTGCCTGAAGATATCTGGTATGGATCTGGGCATAGGGTACTGCCTCGAAGGCGGCCACCATCTTCCCCAGCAGTCGCATACATAGGCGAATAGTCGGCCTCTTCTTGCCTAAGATCACTTGAACTGCTTGAGTTATTGATCTGACCTTTGCTTGAGGTAAAAATATCCTCCGGCAGTCTGTATCTAGCCGAAGGCCTAGATATTCCAACTGCTTTGTGGGTTTCAATATCGATTTTTCTAGGTTCACAATCCACCCGAATTCCTCTAGATGCTGAACTGTGCGACCTACTGCCTGATTGAGGCTGGAAGCTGAGCTGTCGATAACCAGAAGATCGTCCAGGTATGCCAGGACCAAAATGCCTCACCTTTGTGAATATCCGCGGAGCTGTTGCCAACCCGAAAGGGAGGGCTACGAACTGGTAATGGCGGTGATCTATCATAAAACGAAGAAACTTGTGATGTGCCGGGTAGATCGGCACGAGCAGATACGCATCCTTTATGTCTATAGATGCTAGAAAGTCGTCTTGATGTAGGCTGGCTGCCACCGAACGTATGGACTCCATACGAAAGGTCTGAATCTTTAGAAAGCGATTTAGGCGTTTGAGGTCTAAGATAGGCCTGACGTCGCCATTGGGCTTTGGTATTATGAAAAGGTTGGAGTAGAATCCCAGACCCCATTCCTGGGTTGGTACTTCTACAATTACTCCTTGGAGCAAGAGACGATCCAATGCTTTTACAAGAGAGGCCCTCTTTAATGGGTCGCTTGGAAGACTTGACCCCTGAAAATGAGGAGGGGGGACTTCCCGAAACTCTAGCTTGTAGCCCGTGGCTACCACAGACAGTACCCAAGAGTCAGGAATTCTGGCCTTCCACACTTCGGAGAAAAACCGAAGCCTTCCCCCCACCCAAGAGAGTGGGGGCACCCCTTCATGAATCTGACTTGATGACTGGTTTAACCGGCTTGCGAGACCATGGCCTCTTGCCTGCCGTGGCTTGTCCTTGTGGGCGGCTATTAAATGCTGAACGCCCGGGAGGCCGTCGATACTGACGGGAAGTTGAAGGGGCCGAGCCTGCGAAGGCCTGTCGCTTAAACGCGGGCCCACACGATCTTTTCTTGACAGGCAAGAAAGAACTTTTACCACTTGATATGGTCTGGATATATTTATCTAGGTCTTCACCGAATAGTCTCCCACCATGAAAGGGAAATCCTGCTAAAAGCCTTTTGCAGGGTGCCTCTGCTGACCAGTTTTTCAGCCACAAAAGGCGACGCATATGAACCAACAGCAGAGATAAACGGGACGCCTGTTGAACGGAGTCCTTAATAGCATCTACTGCAAAGCAGAGAGCCCTTGGGCGGTCAGCCAATTCACGAGCTTGCTGAGCCGGTATGTCCCTTAATATCTGTTTAGTCTGATCCTTTAAAGCCTGACAAACGCCAATGGCTGCCACCGCTGGCTGAACCACGGCACCTACTGTGGTAAAAGAAGCCTTCAGTAGGGTCTCCAATTTTTTGTCGACTGGATCTTTAAACATCTAGACATTTTCCACCGGACAGGTCAGGGATTTATTTACGCAGGAAATGGCTGCGTCCACGGTAGGGAGTGCCCATTTCTTTGCAAATTCTTCTTCCATAGGATAGAGAATGGTGAACCTTTTAGGAGGGATAAAAATCCTATCAGGTTGAGCCCAATCCTGAAAAATCACGCTCTCCAGAAGGGGGTGAACCGGGAAAGACGCACCACTCAACGGTGCCTTCAAGGAACCTAAAGAGGATACCGCGGGGGCTAATTGTTCTGACACTGGAAGTTTAAAAGCAGTGCGAACCATATCCGTCAGAGACTGGATCCACAGACTCTCTGCTTGAGAAGCCGAAAAAATTTCATCTATAGTGGAACCTTCAATGTCTGACCCGTCGGGACTCAGGTCCGCTTGATCCCCCTGTGGGTCCAATTCCTCCGAAGAGAGGACCTCTGCATCCGAACACACCGCTCTAGGTGATGGGGATCTAGCCCGTTTGCCACCCGGCAAAGAGCGGGCAATTAAAGCAGCTAACCTTTTCTCTAGCCCACCCAGGGTGGTCGCTAGCATTTCTTCCGTAACATAAACGGGAATGGGTTGATTGGGGGCAGCCTCTGCCCTTAGCACCCTCAATGGCTCCTGCAACATGCTGTTCGGTGGTCTATCTGGTGAGGGTGGGACCGCTGGAGCCTGGCCCAAATCCTCTGACCCCGATGGAGACCCCTTTAATTTTTTGGTACCTTTTGCAGCCTTAGCTGGTCCTGATCCCTTGGGAGCCATTGCACAACCTTGAGACACCCCTACAGCCAACACCCAACTGTTGTAGCTAGAAGTGAACCATTAATAAGAACAGGCTATGGTAAAAAAAAATCTAAATTTTCATACGCCTGAGAAGGCGGCAATACCGAGGAAAGTCCTGTGAGTATTGCCACACCAATGCCCGTTAGCTGGAGCCCAAGGTTGCACCGACTCAGATACTGCCAGATCTAAGGCTGAGTCCCTTTAAGAAAAAAAACTTTTTTTTTTTTTTTTCTCTGGTCAGTGTGGACTAAGTCCAGACCTGAAGATCCACAAACCACCACTGGGTGTCACTGTTAGCCAGAAATAGCTCAGCTGCACGCTCTGTGTCCCAGCCTCCTCTGCTCTCAGGAGGGAATGAGCAGCCAGGAAATGCTTTGCTGCTTTAATTGAGACCTGACGCTGCTGGCCCGCCCCCCCCCACGCACGCTGACGCTGTAAAAGGCGGCGCGCACGCGCGCGCGCCCCCGCCCCCCCCACGCTGAAACCAACATGGAGGAAGCAGAGAGCAGAGGAGAAGCCTGGACCAGCGCTAGCAACCCAACAGACACCAGGCAAGTCACTAATCTTTATTGTAGTGCACACATAGAGGAAGCTGTCCCCATAGGCTTCCTAGGAAACAGGAGTTTTGTCAGCATTTCCTCCCTATAACACGTGGGGCTGCAGTATCATGCTAACAGGCAAGTCTGGGGGGAGTAGCAAAATACATATCTTTAAAAGCATATATATATCTACATGTTATCTGGGTAAACATTAGTACATCCCATCCTGCCTCAAAAGACATAGTGGAGATAGTGGCTGATGCATAAGCATACCATTAGCCGACCCAGAACCCCCAGGGGGATACCTACTGTCGAACCAAGTCCCGCAGGTTCCCTCTTACCTGCTCCACGCCGCAGGGTATTGCAAAATGCAAGAGGCCCAGCCTTCCCCCATCTTCGTGGGTATTGTCTTGGACCTTCAGGGACCGGGGTCCTGTGTTAAGGAACCCACACCCCTGGACCTATATAGCATCCTGGCATCAGTAGCGTTTAGTTCTTAGGAGAGACTAAGGCACTGGAGCCCAGAATCCAACCCTCCTAGGAGAGGCATTATAGGCAAAACCCCACTCCAGCAGGGCCCGGGTACCGTACACCATGGCTTTGAAGCACTTCGGACGGATCCGGCTAGCTATCCTGGGTCCCGAGACCTCCGAGGGACAGCTAGACGTGACCAACACCTAAGACACTGGCGAAAAACTGAAGCACTCCCAGTGGGAGGGGGTTATATAGGGAGGAAACTTCCTGTGAAATTGATTACACCAGTGTCCACACCTGAAGGTACCCATATAACCCAAGTGTAATGGCTATGCGCTCTGTGTCCCGTGATGTACGATAAAGAAATATAGTTTGGCAAATGCTGTATTCTTCATTTAGGCAGCATACAGTAAGTCTTCACATAATATACAAAGCGACAACAGGGTATACTCTTAGGCCGCGTACACACGAGCAGACAGATTTGTTCAAATCGGTCGGGCCGACCGATTTGAACAAATCTGTCTGCTGGGGACGTATTGGTTTGATCGTGTACACATGATCAAACCAAAATCCCCGCCGCCAGACGGCGCGGTGACGTGGCGGTGACGTTGACGCCGCCACGTCACCGCACCAGGAAGTAAAACACTTCCGCGCATGCGTCGAAAACATTCGGCGCGTGTGCGAGAAGACATGTCTGCTGGTTAGCGTACTAACCAGCAGACATATCGGGCGGACGGGTTCCCAGCCGACAGATTTCAAAGCATGCTTTGAAATCTGTCGGGTGGCAAAATCCGTCGACTCGCCCATACACACAGTCGAATCTGTCTGCTGGGACGGTCGGGCCGACCGTTTCCAGCAGATAGATTTGATCGTGTGTACGCGGCCTTAATATTTACAGTTAATATTTAATGTCTTAATGTGTCCCTATGTTGAGTTTGACCAAAGACTTATTTTATTATATTTATATTATTATTTAATATATTATTATTATATATTTCTAACTTTTTTTTTCTATGAATTCCAAATTTCCTTTTATGAATACAGTAGAAAACATGGTCATATAAGCCAACATAGGCATATAGGAGCACATGAGCCTCAGATAAAGTTCTAGTAATCAAATGACCCATAGACAAGTATGAAATACATTTCCTGCTGAGACACAGGCAGATCAGTGTAGTAAATAGAAGAACATTGCGGTATAACAGAAGCAATGTACGTGTGCTAGGAAACTATACCTAACATTTATGATGATATGATGACTGAAAATATACTTTGTGAAAATGGAGCAAAATCTTGGCCCCTTTCACACTGGGGCGTTTTTCGAGCGTTGCCTCATCTGCAATCCCAATGTGGTGGTAAAGTACCGCTAAGACCCTAACGTCTCAGTGCCTCAGTGTGAAAGGGTAAGCTGTTTTTACAACGCTTTCAATTCATTACAATGAAGAGGGGTGTTTTTGGATCGTTTTTTTTTCAGCGCACAAAAGCTGCTCCAAAGATGCTGCTTGGAGGACTTTTCTCAATGCCCCGCCAGTGCAATGCCTCAGTGTGAAAGGGTAAGGCATTTTTACATCGCTTTCAATTCATTTCAATCCATTTCAATGGAGAGGGGCGTTTTGGAGCATTTTTTTCAGTGCCCAAAAGCTGTTCCAAAGATTCTGCTTGCAGGACTCAGTGTGAAAGGGGCCATTGAGATGCATGGAGCGTTTTATGAGCGTTTTAATAGTGCCATTTTTAATGCTAAAATGCTGTAAAAACGCTTCAGTGTTAAAGGGGTCAAAAAGTCAATACTGCTAAAGGTAGCAAGATGTCACAACTGAACACTGTCCTACACAAACCCTCATAGAGTAAAGTTGATGAGCAAAACCAATTAGGCTCTGAGAATGAAGCCCAGTACATAGGTGGGACTAAAAATTAAGAACTTGTAGGTGGAGAGGAAGGAGAGGATAAATGGGATGAAAGTTGGGAGGGGCAGAGGAGGGGGAAAATAAACAAGAGCCCCCAAAAGGTGGATGTCTCACTAAACAGGGTATGGAAACAAGAGAATACCAATGTCATGTATATTGTTTAAATGAACCCAGGTGGTCAAAGATACCAAACAAATCTGGTATGCCAAGGAATAAATACAATTGTTCCAAAAGAACCAGGTTTTGCAACACTGTTCCTCTTTCCCATTGGCAGACGTCGCTGTCTCTTTCATAAGTTAAAAAATTCAACATTTTTAGGGCTATAAACAACTGAACGCAGCTTGCAATCTAGGCGGATAGTCACACGCCTACAATTTAAAATATATAAAATTGATTCCAGCGCAAGAATAAACACGTGACAAAGTGATACTAATAAATTAAATTTAAAGATTTCCACTAAAAAAGTCCACTGTGTATTCAGTATTTGACAGTCCATTAATAATAACAGGTGACAGTCATTTAAAGATCTTCCACCACCATGCTTGACGTCTTTTCCTTCTTTGGGAATAACTTCTGAGGGTCTCTAGAGGGAAGGAATGATTGTTCCTTAAACTTAAATGCTGACAGAAATAGACAGGTTAGCAAGTGAGAGAACCTCCTGTAGTAGGCCAATGTGAAACCATCCGGGACCGGTGCTTTGTTCAGTTTTGACTCTTTTAATTTGATGTCAAGTTTCACATAGGAGATGGGAGCTTCTAATGTCCATCACAGCTTGTTTGAAAGTTTGGTTAAATCTGTATCTGCTAGGTATTGAACGATTTGCTCCTCACAGTCTTCTGATGATGGTGAGGGGGTGAACAGAGAGGAGTTATATAAAGGGAGGTAGTAATCTTTAACCACTTTCTGTCTGGCCAACGTATATAAATGGCCAGATGGGAGCAGCATTGGTGCGGGTGGATATACCTTTTACGTTCTCCTGCTCATGAGTGTCCAATTACAGGGGTCCTGTTCCATGTGATCAAAGAAATAACAGAAAAGCGCCTCTGAGTAAACTGTGTAATAGTAGAACAATAAAAGTATCCAACGCTTACATTTTAGTAAGTAAAGAAGAAGAGAAGTCATCAGACAATGGTAATAATATTCTGTGTCTTTCTGGTGAGTCCAGAACAGTCTCGTTAGTCTGGACTGTAAAGCCGCAAGATGCCAGGGGAGAGACTGGCTGTTTTTTTCGGAGATGTATGCTCGTGGACCAGCATGTGACGTCAGCAGAGTTGAAGGGGACAAAACGTGTTTTAGAGCATGCGCGAGTCCCCAAATAGAGCATGCATGCTCCTTTTTTAAGTGTAGAAGGGATGGGGTAGAACGGTTATATAGCGCTTTGTACGGCAACAGATGACAACGGACAAGTTGATTGGTGGAAATATTTAACAACAAATCACAGCGTATTTACAAGATAAATTCATGAAATAATAATGCAGAAAATATTACTAAAAAATGATGAAGATGATAGTGAATATTTATTTTTTAACATTACCTATATTGGCGTGCATTTGCAAATGCAATTAGCAATTACCGTATTTATCGGCGTGTAACACGCACAGGCATATAACACACACCCTAACTTTAAGAGGGAAGTTTCAGGAAAAGAAGGTTCCATAGCCCCCTGCGTATAACACGCAAGCACAGTTTACCCTCTATTTTCAGGGTAAAAAGGTGAATGTTATACGCCAATAAATACAGTATAGTTCATAGAAAAATTCATAGAATATTTATAAAAAAATCATAAAAAAATCCTGATAAATTCCTAAAAAAGGTTTCCTTAAAAAAAATCCTCCAATAGAATCCCTTTAAAAAAGTCCTTTGAGTGAGGGTTCTATTAAAAAAAAAGAATAATGTAGGTCAATGGGTGACAGTCTAAAATTATTATTGGTTATCAACAATTAATCAGGAAATGGTTGAAAATTTTAAATTTAAAAACTTTTTTTTTTAATGAATTAGTTAAACAATCAATTAGTCAAACAATCAATCAATAAAAAGGAAAATGTATTATAATTGGAAGAAATTGATTAAAAGGAAATTATATAATGGTGTTTACTTCCAATTCCTTGTTGATTTCATTTGGGACAAGAGTATGCAGAGTATAAATCCATAACGTTTTACTTTCACATAATTTGGAGAAATGTTCAACTTCAGACTGCCCCCTGTATAGCTTCTATAACCTATACCCACAGGCCCGTTATAGACTGGCTAGGGTGCTCAAAAAAATGGTGTGGTACGTATGTTCGTCGCAGCCCACATTTATGAAACAGCAGTGTTTACCAAAACGCTGTCTCAGGGGGAGAATAGTGTGACCAACATATAGAAATTTGCAGGGACATGTCAGGCAATACACAACATAGTCGCTAGAACAATTATAAAAATTAACAAGATAATGTATTTTTCCTTTATGAGTAAAGCTCTTCCCATGTTTAACAAAGTGGCAAGTTTTGCATAAGGGTTTATTGCACCTTTAAGGGGGATTAGACATAAGGGATTACATTTTTTAATTAATTTTAATTTACTTGGCCCTATTTTGTTTTTTAATGTCAGGGACTTTCTATAGGTAACCTTGTGTCTTTCACATAGAGTGGTACTCAGATAAGGATCTTGTTTCAGGATGTTTCAGTGTTTACTGAGGATATATTCCATTTTCTTGCATTGCCCATGAAAAACAGTGATAAAGCAAACAACTGTTTGGCCATTTTTTTTTTTTTTTTTCTGGGAAGAAAAGTAGTGTAGGCCTCATCTACCAGTTTTTCTGCCTCAATCTACAAAACTGTCCCTTGGGTATGTTTTTGACCCATTAAGGGTGATGGCAACTGTTTAAATGGAGATATATGTTTCCAGCAGAGGGTTTTGTGTAATTAAGGGCAAAGATTTTGTTGTGTTCATGGCTAAGTTCAAGGTCCAAGAAGGCCAAGCTGTCCTTATTCCAAACTGATGTGAAGGAGAGGCCTAAGTTATTGGTGTTGCAGTTTGTGAAAAAATCATCAACCAAGGACGAGGGGCCAGCCCAGATGATGATAATGTCGTCAATGTACCTGCCATAAAATACCAGATGCCTGGAAATAGGATTGTTTTTCCATATGAGCTGATCCTCCCACAGACCCATGGTCAGGTTAGCATAGGATGGGACAACATTGCCACCCATAGCTGTACCATGAGTCTGTAGGTAGAAATCAACATCAAAATGGAAATAATTATGTGTAAGCCATGGGGTCTGATGATAGAGATTGTTGTATGGCCGATAGGCCTATATTGTGGGGAATAGATGTGAACAGGGAATTTACATTGAGGGACAACCAGGAGTAACTGTCAAGCCATGTGTAAGGGGACAGGAGTTCCATAACATTTAAGAAATCTTGTATTTATGAGGCTACAATTGGTCTGCCAGGGAGAAGCAAAAAGTCTTTATGTACTTTTGGTAGATGGTAAAAGTGGGGGGTGCTATAAAATTACTTTCGCATAAAAGCTGCTTCTTTTTTTGTCAATAACTTGGTCAAACGTGGCTTTATTGATGAGAGACTCGGCCTCCATACTAAATAATGGTAGGGGGTCTGAGTACAGTTTTTTGTAGGTCTTGTTGTCTGACAACAACCTTAGCGCTTCAGTGACAAAAATGGTTCTGTCTTGGATGACAATCCCACCCCCCTTATCTGCTGATTTAATGATAAGATCTGGGTTGGTGAGGAAGTGTTTAAGGGAAGCCTTTTTTCGACGAGGTTTAAATTTTGTGGCCGATGTTTATTACTGTTGTCTGATTGTTGACATATTTTTTGAAATTCAGCAAAAAACACTTTATAAAGGATTCCAAGTATGGTTCCTTGGATTTGGTGGGATAAAATAATGATTTAGGTTGTAGGTGTGTACTACAGGAGGCGATCTTTGAAGGCTTAAATCAAGGTCAATTTCCCCAGAATCTATACAGGCATTATTGATATTGCTCTCAGAAAAGTCTTCTGGATTAAAGACAGTGGTCAGGACTGATGGAGAAAGGTCTGACTCAACTGGCTTATTTTTGGTAGATTGTATATGAAAAAAAAAAAAAACTCTTTAGGGTGAGGGTTCTTATAATTTTTTTAAAGAGATTCTATTGAAGGAACTTTTCAGGAATTTTTTATAAATATTCTATGAATTTCTCTATGAACCGGCCAAATAGATTATCACACCACGACACCATTACTTGTACACTTTATTCTCATTATTACAACAATTTAGTTCTAGTCTAATCTAGTTTTAATCTAGTTTAAATTTAATTACATTATCTAATTTTACAGTCATAATTAATTATTTAGTATATATACTAGATAATAATATATTTTTTTTCCAATTAACTAATTTTTTCAATTATTTTCCACACCCCACAATTAATTAATTATTTACAATATTGCTTGTATATTGATTACTTTTACCCCACTTTATCATATTTCCGTTTTATTTGCAGTAAGACTACCGTATATACTCGAGTATAAGCTGAGTTTTTCAGCACATTTTTTTGTGCTGAAAATGCCCCCCCCCCCTCGACTTATACTCGAGTCACCTTTTTGCACCTAATCTCCCGGACTTTAAGGACCCGGTACCGGCACTTGACAACTTGGCACACATGTAGCCCCACACTTCCTCTACAAATGTTGAAAGTTTGTTGTCCGGGGAACCTACGGCTGGGGAGCAACGATTTTTCAAACCCAGGCACCCCTTCCTCCACTTTTCTGTTCTTTCTTTCATGTTGATACTGTGAGTTGGCTTCACTCCTGAGAAGAGCTGCCCTTTGTTCTAATCATTATATAAAAAGACTTTGCCATTTCCTCCTGCTCTCAATATATACACCATTTAAAATTACTTGATTGGACTTTATTATTATTTTTATGGACTTGTGCTACAATTACTGTCTTGTTTTGTAGCCGTTTTAGATTATTCACCATTTATAATTATTAATATTATTTATTATTATTATTATTTTAATTTTGACCATTTGTTTATTCATGAGTGTTTTATTATGTTAGTACCCTGAGCGCTGGCATCCACTGTTTTTATTCTGAACCATGTGATAGCTCTGACCAATCACAGTAGTAAAAAAGCTTTCATGAATGAAACATTAGGCAGTCTTAAGGCCCATACACACGGTAGGACATCCAACAAAATTTCCCTTGGATTTTTGTCCTAATTGATTTGTCCGGTCACACCCATAGCATACACACAGTTAGACTTTTCTGCAAACTTTTCTAAAACTTTCCCATTGTCACGTGGTTTTTCTGCTCTTTTCTGCTCTTTACCGCCACCCTTTGGTTAACTTCTGCTATTGTTGGTTGATTTTAACATTGGTTCTGAGCATGCGTATTTGCACTTTGTACAAAAGTTGGTTGGATTGCTGTACACACGGTCACACAAAGCACCATCGGACTTTTGTTGCCGAAAAGTTGGTCCGTTCGCAGACCCAACTTTTTGTTGGATGAAACCTGAAAAAGTTGGTCTGATGGAGCGTACACACGATCAGACAAATTTGAAAAGTTGCAGATTTTGAAGTTGGTTGGCCAAAAGTCTGACCGTGTGTATGGGGCTTAACAGATTGCTTATTACAGTGATCATCAGTAATAAGCAATCAGAGTATAAAACAAAAATCCCTGATCAACCCCAACTGTAGGACAGTGTCACATGACATAGCGACACTGCTGGTGACAATATGTACTAAACAAAATGTACATACTGTCACCACTCAGTGTCCCTAATCACCATTGCACCAGTCACTGTGTCCCTTATCACTGCCGTATAAATTACAGTGGGGGTTATTTACTAAAACTGGAGAGTGAAAAATCTGGTGCAGCTATGTATAGAAACAAATCAGCTTCAAGTTTTTTTGCCAAAGCTTAAAAGGGTTGTAAAGGATTTTTTTTTTCATAATAAGCACCCTTTACCTACAGACATTCCTCTTTTCACTTCCTCATTGTTATTCACCACCTTGAAGGGAGGCTTTACTGCGGTGAATGAATGAATGAATGACTTGTATAGCGCAACGCATGCAAACTAAATCGTCTCTATGGTCAGTGGTCAGTGACGTGCTCGCCCCCTCCTGGGAACTACATTTGTGCGGCAGGAAGCTCTCTACGTGTTAGAGACTTGAGAGGTGATATAGATGAAGGAATTCAATAGGTATTTACTAGTTTTTTTTAACAGAATCATTACACTATTCTGTCTGTCTACCTTGCAGACATTAATTTTAGGCAAATTTTTTTTTCCTTTACAACTTCTTTAATTAAACATGTTGAGGCTTTGGTAAACAACCCCAGTGTCAATAATCACCACCACACCAGTCATTGTGTCACCATAAGGACTTGTTTACATGTGTGATACTCTCTGAAGATTCATTCATATTCGGATGGCTCTTCAAGGAGCATTGGACAGGCAGTGAGGTTGCATTGTATCACTTCTCACCTGTTTTAACTCTTTGAACCCTGCACAAGCAGCCGCATTCACTTGAATGGGTCATGATCAGCGGACGTACAGGGGGTATAACTGATGCCACAGCTGTGTAGCAAAGCATCACAGCCCTGGCATGTGTACACCTCTGTCAGCTGCCTCTGCAGCTAAAGGGGGTAGTGGTGGAGGGACGGTAAAACTGCTGCTCAACCAAAAGGTTTTATCACCCCCACAAGCTCACATGTAAACAAACCCTAATAGTACAGCCAGTCACAGTTGGTGCCCCTGATTGTCGCCTGTACTAACCCTGGCCTGTTTTTTGACCAGGTTTCTGCCTGTTGCCTGGACTGGTCCATTGCCTGTTTGTTGACCATCTCTCTGCCTGCCCTTGAACTGACCCATATGCATATCAGAAAGATTATGTTTCTGTGAGAAACCAGTCCCAGACATCTCTTGTGGACAGTTGCACTCATGGAACCAAGGGAACCCTTTTTTTCTTTCTTTCTTGAACTTCCTGTACTTCTTGGCCAATAACCAATTATAAATGATAACTGCTTATAAATACTACTATAAAAAAGTGTTATTTGTCTTACAAAATGATTACAATTTCATTTGAGTAGTGTTACATGACTAAGTAAATGTCATTCAAAATATGACAGTGCTGAGGGCTGAATGCTGCATGAAATAAATCTGTATTGCCTCTACCCGAATCAATGCAGGGTATGTGCGATTTCAATCTGACATATCTTAACACCCTCGCCCAAATATTATTCTCAAGTAGCTGATAGGAGACTGAATTTATGAGGTTGGCCTCTCTTATATCTCCCACCCTGGCCCTGCTGAAGATGAGAATGAGGGTGCCGAGAAACAGGAGGGACACAAGCTAAGTCAGGAACTAGCCGGGGTCAGGAAGAAAAGCAAGGTAGCAGAATCCAAGATCAGGTTAAAGAGCAAGCCGCATGAGCAACCAAGGGAACATATCAAAGGTAAACAGGATCCGAGGAACAGTTAAAGGACCAGTCAGCATTTAACCACTTAAAGGGGTTGTAAAGACAAAAATATTTTCCTCTTAAATTAAAGTCTGACAGTAGCTGATAAAGTAAAAAGTAATGTTTTGCATTATTACTAGTTTGATACCTGTTGAAATCGAGCTCTTACCTCTGTCACTCCTGAATTGTTGTTCTCACTGACTTCCTGGTTTGCGGTGCGCATTCATTCTTGCTAGATCACGGCCTAATGGGAACTACAGTTCAAGCAAAACACAAATGAACTCTGACCTAGCAGATCTCAAAACCCCATCTACACTGTCTCATACTGTACCGCATATTATAATTAGGCAAGGAGTATTTCTAGCTTGATTTGTACTCATTTTTTTTTTTCAGAAAAATGTAATTGAGCACGTGAAAGAAGTCATGCATAAAAGATGACACTGGATGTACTTAGAACTGATGGGTAGCCCTTCTTACATGATTTTTAATACTATGCTGTTGAGATACAGAACCACTTGTTGTCAGTCACCTCATTTGCAGCCAACAATAAAGAGGTACTAAAGGAGTAACCTTTTGTAGCAAAGTTTATTGTATCTCAAAAATGCATCAAAAGAACCATTGTAAAGCCCTTCATAACAATACAATACTATACAGGTAAAATAGACAGTATTATCATAATAAACTTTAACAGATTCACAACACATTTCCTATTTAGTGGAGTAGTTGTAACCCAAGGAATGTCTAATATTATAATAAATTATGTTATTAATAAATAACATCTAATAATATTAAATATTGTCCATATCTCCATCTCACAAAAGTGAGTACACACGTTTTTGTAAATATTTTATTATATCTTTTTATGTAACAGCAGTGTACAGCTTGTATAACAGTGTAAAATTGCTGCCCCCTCAAAATAACTTAACACAGCTATTAGACCCCTTTCACACTGGGCCGTTTTTCACGCGCTTTGGCATTAACAAAAAAACGCCTGTAAAGCATCTGCAATCCCAATGTGAAAGCCTGAGTACTTTCAGAGACCTTTCACAATACCAGCGCCCAAAAAATGCTGGTAAAGCTCCGCTAAGACCCCTTTCACACTGGGGAATTTTTCAGGCGCTTTGGCGCTTTAGGAGCATAGTATTCAACGCTCCTAAGGCCCCTTTCGCACTGGGGCAGGATGTGCGGTGGTGGCATAGCGTATACCATTGGAATTGCTGCGGAATTGCGATGGTATTTGGCCGCTATCGGTGCGGTAAAAAGAGGTAAATAACGCAGAGGCGCATTGCTGGCGGTATTAACGTGGTGTCCCATTGTTTTCAATGGGAAGGAGCGGTATACACACCGCTCCTCTCACCGCTCCAAATATGCTGCTTGCAGGAGATTTTTTTTTTTCTCCTCAGGCTTTCACATAGAGAATGCTGGGGCAGGAGTAATTCAGGCGTTATTTATGCGCTATTTTTAGCGCTAAAACGCCTAAAATATGCATCGGTGTGAAAGGGGCCTAAAGCGCTGCAAAGAATCTGCAGATGAGGCTTCTTTCAGGCTTTTTACAGACACTTTTTTTAACGCTTAAGCCCCATACACACTGTCTGACTTTTGGCCAACCAACTTCAAAATCTGCAACTTTTCAAATTTGTCTGATCGTGTGTACGCTCCATCGGACCAACTTTTTCAGGTTTCATCTGACAAAAAGTTGGGTCTGCGAACGGACCAACTTTTCAGCAACAAAAGTCTGATGGTGCTTTGTGTGACCGTGTGTACAGCAATCCAACCAACTTTTGTGCAAAGTGCAAATACGCATGCTCAGAACCAATGTTAAAATCAACCAACAATAGCAGAAGTTAACCAAAGGGTGGCGGTAAAGAGCAGAAAAGAGCAGAAAAACCATGTGATGTTGGGAAAGTTTTAGAAAAGTTTGCAGAAAAGTCTGACTGTGTGTATGCTATGGGTGTGACCGGACAAATCAATTAGGACAAAAATCCAAGGGAAATTTTGTTGGATGTCCTACCGTGTGTATGGGCCTTAAGACCTCTTTCAGACTGGAGCGTTTTTCAGGCGCTTTAGTGTAAAGCTAAAGCACCTGAAAAATGCCCGAGTGTGAAATGGGTCTAAATGTCTAAACTGCTGGCAACAAAAGTGAGTACACCCCTCACATTTTTGTAAATATTTTAATATATCTTTTCATGAGACAACACTGAAGAAATTACACTTTGCTAAAATGTAGTGAGTGTACAGCTTGTATAAGAGTGTAGATTTGCTGTCTCCTCAAAATAACTCAACACACAGCCATTAATGTCTAAACCACTGGCAACGAAAGTGAGTACACTCCTAATTAAAAATGTCCAAATTGGGCCCAATTAGCCATTTTCCCTCCTGATGTCAAGTGTGTTAAATTTGGTGTTATCGCTCTCACACTGGTCACTGGAAGTTCAACATGGCACCTCATTGCAGATAACTTTCTAAAGGAGTAAATTGTTGCTCTTCATAAAGATGGCCTGGGCTATAGGAAGTTTGCCAAGACCCTGAAACTGAGCTGCAGCACATTGGCCAAGACCATACAGCGGTTTAACAGGACAGTTTCCACTCAGAACAGGCCTCCCATGGTCGACCGTAGAAGTTGAGTGCACGTGCTCAGCGTCATATCCAGAGGTTGTCTTTGGGAAATAGATGTATGAGTGCTGCCAGCATTGCTGGAGAGGTTAAAGGGGTGGGGGGTCAGCATGTCAGTGCTCAGACCATATGCCACACACTGCATCAAATTGGTCTGCATGGCTGTCATCCCAGACGGAAGCCTCTTCTAAATATGATGCACAAGAAAGCCTGCAAACAGTTTGCTGAAGACAAGCAGACTGAGGACATTGATTACTGGAACCATGTCCTGTCGTCTGAGGACATCAAGCTAAACTTATTTGGTTCAGATGGTGTCAAGTGTGTGTGGCAGCAACCAGTAGAGGAGTACAAAGACAGGTGTGTCATGCTTACAGTCAAGCATGGTGGTGGGAGTGTCATGGTCTGGGGCTGCATTATGAGTGCTTTTATTGATTGGTTTGCGCAAAAGTTATAACGTCTACAAAATAGGGGATCGTTTTATGGCATTTTTCTTAATATTTTTTTTTTACTAGTAATGGCGGCGATAAGCGATTTTTATCGGTACTGCAACCTTATGGCGGACACTTTCGGACACATTTTTGGGACCATTGGGATTTTTATAGTGATCAGTGCTATAAAAATGCATTGATTACTGTAAAAATGTCACTGGCAGGGAAGGGGTTAACACTAGGGGGCGATCAAGGGGTTAATTATGTCCCCTCATTGTGTTCTAACTTGAAGGGGGGTGGGACTAACTAGTGGCCGCAATGCAAAATCACATTATATTACGTGATTTTGCACAGCCGAGCCGCCCTGCTGCCGTAAAACTACAGTGGGCGGTCGGCAAGGGGTTAAAATGAATGACACTGCAATATATCAAAGCATGTAATTGCTGTGCACTGCCGTAATGTGTGTTCCCACAATGCAAAAATGTAAATAGGACCTTACAGCTGTCACCAGAACACGGAGGGCCAGATTCTCAAAGACTTACACCGGCGTATCTCCACGTACGCCATCGTAAGTCCGAATCTGCGCCGTCGTATATGCACGCCTGATTCTCAGAATCAGTTACACATAAATTCGGCCAAGATAAAAGCGGCGTAAGTCTCCTACGCCGTCGTATCTTGGGTGCATATTTATGCTGGCCGCTTGGTGGCGCTTCCATTGTTTTCTTTATCGAATATGCAAATAAGCTAGATACGCCGATTCTCGAACGTACGTGCATCCATCGCAATTTGTTACGCCGTTTACGTAAGACAAACGCCAGCGTAAAGATAAAGCAGCTCTCTAGGTGGCGCAGCCCATGCAAGGTATGGACGTCGGAACAAGTGTATCTTTTTATGTCGTTTGCATAAGTGGGACGCTGTGCGTAAGTTCCGTTCACGTCGTAGGCAGTGTGCGACCTATCTTAGGCATTCTATCTGACGCATGCGCACTGGGATATGTCCACGGACGGTGGATGCGCCGTTCATTAAAAGCGTCAATTACGTGGGGTCACGATTATTTTGCACAAAACACGCCCACCTCTTTCCCATTTGAATTAGGCGTGCTTACGCGGGCACATTTATGCTACGCCGCCGTAACTTAGGACGCAAGTGCTTCGAGAATACTGCACTTGCGTCCTAAGTTGCGGCGGCGTAGCGTAAATATGATACGCTACGCCCGCTCATAGTTACGCCGCCCTACGTGAATCTAGGCCGGAGATTTTATATATTGTCTAGCGCTACAATGTCCAAGTTTTGTTTGTTACTTTTCACTTGTCTATTGGTTTTTGTAGCTGCTTACCATCTTATATAGCGCAGAATTATTTTGTATTTGTTACCATTAAATTCAACCTTGCCAACTATGTAACTTTGTAACCCCTTCCCCCCTGGAGTACTCACATACATAGGCCTTTGCTTGACATCAGAGAATTGCAACTGATTGGTATGGATTACTGGACTGGAGAATTAGCAGCTATCATTCAAGCATTCTTTAATGGAAAATGCTGTATTCACAGTTTCCCAGAACAACTAATCGGATTTTAGTTTACTGTAATTACCTTAGCACACAAGGCCACTTTTGTTTTAGCTAAAAATAATGTGTTCCAGAACAAAAATAACACCTGAATTCTTTAATTTACTGGTTATATGCTTTGTTTTTTCCTCTTCCACTTATCCTTACATTACATAATGGCTGATACTTCATTTTTGACAGCTGCCTTATTTAACTGTAGCTATGTTGTTGATAGAAATAACATATAAATGGAAAGCTTTTCCTGCCTTTGTTAGCAGGGGAGTAACACAACTCTCAGAGAAAGAAATGCAGTAAATGCAATGATATGAAAATACCGTAATCCAAACAAATATATTCAAAGTCACTAGGTGTACCATGTATAAGCATCATATGAACTCCTCGGGCCAGATTCATAACGAATAGCCAGTGTATCGTCATATTCCGCTCCCCATCATAGACTGCTCCGGAAGTGCTGAGCGGCCAACTGCGCATTCGCGATGCGCTCCAAACGGCATCCAGGCTCTTTCCCTAACATTCCCCTGGATTGGAGGATGTTAAAAAAAGAGCCAGGAGGCTGAGCGAGCGGAGCAAGCCGTCCGAGCGAAGCGAGCCTTCCAAACAAAGCGAGGACGTGAGGCCGACCGGCCACTTACCTCTAAGTCCACGTCGCTCTGAATGACGGCTTCGCTGGTGTGCAGTGTCGTAAATGCTTTGGAACGCATCGCAGATGCGTTTGGAACGCATCGCGCATGCGCAGTTGGCCGCCGCAGCACTTCCGGAGCAGTCTGTGATGAGGGAGCCGAATATGACACGTCACTGGCGTATCTTTTTTTGGTATTCAGAAAAGAAGATACGCCAGAATTCTGCTAATATACGAGCGGCGTAAGTCTGTTACACCGTTGTATATTAGTTGCAGTTTTATGCTGGCCGCTAGGTGGCGCTTCCGTCGTTTTACGCGTCGAATATGTAAATTAGGGAGTTTAGACAATTCCCGAACGTACTTGCGGCCGGGCGTCATAGTTTATGTCGTTTGCGTAAGCGTTATTCCGGCATAAAGTTACCCCTGCTATAGGAGGCGTAGCCAATGTTAAGTATGAACGTCGGGACAGCGTCAAATTGTACGTCGTTTACGTCGTTTGCGTAAATCGTTCGGGAATGGGGCTGTATGTAAGTTACGTTCACATCGTTTACATTGACTACTAGCGACCTGATTTCACGCATGCGCACTGGTATATGTCCACGGAATTGCGTGGGGTCATGATTCATTTACATGAATCACGCCCCCACATTAATAATTTGAATTAGGCGCCCTTACGCCGGATACTTTACGCTACGCCGTCGCAACTTATGGAGCAAGTGCTTTCTGAATAAGCCACTTGCCCTTAACATTTGCAGAGGCAAAGCATAAAGAGCATACGCTACGCCTGCAGATATTTACGCAGTTTTATTTGAATCTGGCCCCTCTGATGCAGATTTAACTATTGGCCCTATGAGCACTGCAGTACTGGGCTAGCGTACTGAACACATGGCTTTCAGTTTCACTCAGAATTTAATATTTTACAGCTGCCTTTTGAAACAGTGGTCATGTTGATGATAAACATTGAAATTTTAATAAATAGCTTTCCTTTCACTTGTTAGCACACCAATTGTAAATGCACTAGCAGAAGTGTAGAAATATAATCATGTTATAAATATACTGCAGTCAGGGCAAAAATGTAAAATAAAGTGAAAAAAACAAACAAATATACTTTAAAGGGTCAATAAAGGAAACATTTTTTTTTGCTGAAATGACTGTTTACAGGGTATAGAGACATAAAAGTTAACTGATTCCTTTTCAAAATGATTAAAAAATTGATAAAAATCAATCATATAATGTGCCTGCAGGTTAGTTTCACTTTTGAACTGGCTTCATGTTTCTGCAAAGTAGAAATAGACACACAGAACAAAAAAAAACAAATCCAGGGCAGTGTTTTGTTTTTAAAATGAATCTAATTGGTTCTGGGAAGTTTTAAACACACAGTAATGACAGCTTAAACCATCGTGAGAAAGCTCCCAGTATGGTGGTTATAAGGAAACAGACAAGCAGGAAGTATGAAGAACAGGGCAGGATTACAGCAACTTCAAAGCAAAAATGAACAATAAGGACATGAAACCAGTACTGCAGTAAGGTAAAGGAAAAAAATATTTTCCTTTAGTGACCCTTTAAGGCTTCAAAATCAGAAGCCCTTTATATTATGTTATACCCTCAACAACTAGAGAGAGCCTGTCAATTTACCTTTCATAGGACCTTTAAGTGGTCTTCCTCTTATATTAAATATTTGGGCATGCTGATTCCTGCCATCTTAAGATAGATCTTTAATTTACATTTCGGCACGCTGACTAGAAAGATTAAAGCAGATCTACGTAACTGGAACAAAGCAGCCCTAACCTGGTTTGGACTATAGTGTCTTGAAAATAAATATTCTACTGTTTCTTCTCTAAATATTAAAAACCCTCTCTACCAAGTTTTCTAAAAACTAAGGATGCAATTCCTGCACTATCTTTGGGGAGCAAAGAAGGCCAGAATATGTAGGGCGATTTTGAATTCTCCCAAATCAAGGGAAGGCATTGGGTTTCCAGACCCTAATAAATATTATGCTGCAGTTAATTTGAGGAGAGTGATTGACTGGTGTATTCAGAAGATACTCAAACCATGACTAGAATTGAAGCAGGCCACGATCACTGTCCCATTGGTACTGTAGGTATTATGAGGGCATATTCTGCCTTCGCTTAGAATAGATACATTACGACACACCCTCTCGTTGTGGCCACTTTCCGAACTGTTAAATCAATTTTAAGACTACTTCTCTTTCACCGCATCTTAGGCCGCGTACACACGATCGAACATGTCCGCTGAAACTGGTCCGCAGACCAGTTTCAGCGGACATGTTCGATCGTGTGTACGGCCTATCGGACAGTTTTCCAGCGGACAAAAGTTTCTAAACATTCTTAGAAACTTGTCCGCTCGAAACCTGTCCGTTGGACAGGTTCGATGGTTTGTACGCCCAACCATCGGACCAAAATCACGCGCATGCATCAAATTGATTCGACGCATGCTTGGAAGCATTGAACTTCCTTTTTTCAGCACGTCGATGTGTTCTACGTCACCGCGTTCTGGTCCGAGAGGATTTTGGTCCGATGGTGCGTACGCACATCAGACCAAAAGACCTCTTCAGACATGACAAGTCCGACAAGTCCGCATCTGCTAATTCTCAACTCCAAATTTTTGCCACATAGTTCCACGGACTCACATTTCTGCACTCTCTATGCCAAAAGAATATTTAGATTATGCCATCTTACTCTGCAAAACAAACCTTTGTCCATTGCAACCGTACAAGTTATGTTTGCTTTAGACCTGAATTGGATTCCAGTTAGGCTCATGCTTATGTGCCCTTCCATCGGAATATCATACTGTTCTGTCTTTAACACCATTTGAGCAGATTTGCAATGAAGCAGTGCTGATTAGACATGCCTTTTTGCATACCTATTCCTTGCTGATAGCCAGAGACAAATAACGGGATCCAAGCTTCCTGAGAAAATAGGAACAGGTTTTGACCATTACATTCTCCACCAAGTTTTCTTTTTGCTCATACAGCCTCAGTGGTAAACACATATCAAGAGCATGGCGATAAAATACTTACTAGGTGGTATAAAACACCACAACTTTACATAAGATCAACTCCCATAAGACCAAATAAATATTAAGCATGTTATTTAAAAGATTAGTGTATTTTAAATGCTGCCCTTGAATCCACATGAAAAAAGCCTCTTCTGCTGTTTTATTTATTTTTTTTGTTTCAGTGGCACATGTCCTCTATGGCTATGCCCAGCTTTGCATGCCTTTTTCTTTCTTTTTTTTACAGTGGTTCCTCTATTGGCCCTAAAAATTGTAAAAAATTACTAACAAGATTCACCTCCTATAGACTTCAGTAAGATCCACTGCTAAGTTCAGGTTTTGCAAGTTTCATATATAATTTGCGGAACCCTCTGGAAATCAAACCCCTGAAGATTTCTATCCCCCTCCCTGCTTGCCTGAAGAACACATAGTTACATAGTAGGTGAGTTTGAAAAAAGTCTATCAAGTCCAACCTATGTGTGTGATTATATGTCGGTATACATGAGCATACAGAAGTAGAATTAGAGAGGGAGAAATAGAGAAAGTGAAAAGAAGGAGACAATCTGAAAGAAAACAGCATCTACTGTGGTCTCTCTGTGAATCCTTATTGATGAGCACTGGCTTTTTTTAATAATATTTTTCTCAAGCCATTAATTTAACCACTTCCCGACCGAGTTATAGTAAAATTACGTAGGCAGGAACCTTTCGTCCTTCAGAGTGGACGTCATATGACGTCCTTGCATTCCTGGCCGCTAGGGGGCACGCGCGCCCCCGCCGCATTCCTCGGGACCCGGTGCATGTGCCCGGCGGCCGTGATGTCCGCCGGGCACACGCGATTGCCCGCAATCACAGCAGGACCATGGATCTGTGTGTGTAAACACACAGATCCATGTCCTGTCAACGGTGAGGAGATCAATGTGTGTTCCCAGTACAGAGGAACACACATTGATCTCCTCCCCTTGTGAGTCCCCTCCCCCTACAGTTAGAACACACTTTAGGGAACATATTTAACCCCTTCAGTGCCCCCTAGTGTTAACCCCTTCCATGCCAGTCACATTTACACAGTAATCAGTGCAGTTTTATAGCACTAATCGCTGTGTAAATGTGAATGGTCCCAAAAACGTGTCAGAAGTGTCCGATATGTCCGCCACAATGTCAGGGTCACAATAAAAATCGCAGATCGCCGCCATTACTAGTTAAAAAAAAATGCCATAATTCTATTCCCTATTTTGCAGACACTAAAACTTTTTCGCAAACCGATCAAATACGCTCATTGCGTTTTTTTTTTTTATTTACCACGTAATATGTAGAAGATTACGTATCGGTCTAAACGGAGGGAAAAAAAACGTAAAAAAAAAAAAAATTATGATATTTATTAAATCAAAAAGTAAAAGATATAGGCCCAGATTCAGAAAGGACTTACGCCGACGTATCTCCTGATACGCCGCGTAAGTCCATGGATGCGCCGTTGTATCAATGCGCCTTATGCTTGAAATTAGATACCCCTTGAATTTTGGCTTAATCCGACCGACCTAAGTCTCCTACGCTGTTGGATCTTGGGCGCATATTTACGCTGGCCGCAAGGGGCGCTTCATTAGATTTATGTGTCGAATATGTAAATGAGCAAGATACGCCGATTCACGAACGTACTTGCGCCCGTCGATGTAATCTACGCCGTTTACGTAAGGCTTACGTCCGGCGTCAAATTACCCCTGCTATTTGAGGTGCAGGTAATGCAAAGGTAGGGGCCAGGGAACGACGCCATTGAATTTTACGTCGCGTACGCCATTTACATAGTACTACGTGAATAGGGCTGTGCATATGTTACGTTCACGTCGTAGGCAGTGTTCGACGTATCTTAGGCAGCTATTTCGACGTAACTGTGAGCATGCGCACTGGGATGCGTCCAAGAGACGACGCATGCGCAGTTAGTTTTTTGAAGCTGGCGCCATCATTTGCATGGGGTCAAGCTTCATTTAAATATATCACGCCCACTTCCAGCCCACTTCCACCTACTTTGACTTACGTCGGCTTACGCCGACAACTATACGCTACGCCGGCATAAAGACGATACGATACACCGGAATAAATATATGCCACTCTACGTGAATCTACCCCATTGTTTTTTTTCAAAATTGTCGCTCTTCTTTTGTTTATAGCACAAAAAATTAAAACCGCAGAGGTGATCAAATACCACCAAAAGAAAGCTCTATTTGTGGGAAAATAAGGACGTAAATTTTGTTTGGGAGCCATGTCGCACGACCGCGCAATTGTCATTCAAATTGCGACATCGCTGAAAACTAAAAATTGGTCTAGGCAGGAAGGGGGTGAAAATGCCCTGTATGCCAGTGGTTAAGGTTTTAATGCAAAAAATATGAAATATAAAAAATAACCTAAAACCATGCTAAAGTTCAAATCTCAAGCATGTCTGAAACTGCCAGACTTGGCAGTGCCATGGAAACAGCAATGACATGGAAACTGTGTAAATTCAAATGTAGGAAACTACTGCTAACAGCTATAGAAAATGTAATTTGGAAATAATTGGAAATAATTTGTTCTTCATGGTTTTGATTGTCAAACTGTACCTTGATGTAGCATAGAAAGAAATCAAAGTAAGCAAGATTGCTACATTCAACCTGTCTATATTTGCCATTTTTTTTTGTGTGATACTGTCAAAAATATGTGCTTGATTAGATGTAAATGTTTAATTCACTACATACTATTTGCCCTTGAAGTCTTTAAAAAACAGCAACATTTTACTGGCCAGCTAATTGAAACCTACCTTATGCTAAAGCAATGCTAGCCAAAATGTCACACTTTTATGCTAGGTTCACACCTATGCATTTTGCATGCCTTAAATAATAAATATAAATACAGGTTAGTATTGCTGTGTAATAACTAAACCAACAATATGTAAATGCAGGAATTAATAAACATGATTAAATTAATAATCAGAGCTTTTTTTCTCAGAAAATAGGTGCAGGAACTCAACCACGACCCGTTCAGATTTCACAAACAGTAGAAGGGTCTTAAAGGGGCATTAAATACCAGAATTGCATTACATACAGTGTGCAGAGTTCAGGGGGTTATAAAGCAGTCACTTGTAAACACAGAAACCAGACTTCTGTGTTCACAAGTGATTGTGGTGAGCGGTCACCAAAGGGTCTGAGCCAAAGGTGGTGGAACTGAGTTCCACCAAGTTCCCCCAGAAAAAAAGCCCTGTTAATAATACACACCAACAAATATTTGTCAAACTCCACAAATATGGGTTATTCTATGTTTTCATTATCCAGTAGCATCAGACTACTATAATGTATTAAATTGTTTAAAATTAAGCAACCATAACAAAATGAATCATACTACTGTGCAGAGTTCCAAGTGCATAACAATATTAACAGAGAGTAAAGACCTATAACCAGGCCGGCTGGTGAATGACGTTTATGGCTGAGAGAGAACACTATGGCCAGTTGCCGATCTATACACCAATCAATGGGTGCTAGGTTAGGCTTTGCCTGTAATGCCAAGCTATGAAGGAGCAATATGGCATCCATTGAGAAGTAATGCTTATAGAGAATAGGGAAGCATCTCCATAGACAACATGCATCTGAAGCTGAGGGAGAGAGAGTGCCATACTTGTTACTGGCCAGTAAGAGTGTATGTGTGGATAGCCCAGTCCCTGCTCATACATTGTAGAAAAGGCACTGAGCACCCGGCGATATGGGACTTCAGGATAGAAACATTCTACACATCACTGTGACAGACATGGAGTTAGGGACATAGTTCTGCAGATTTTTTTCTTTTCAGGTGTTCATAAATGTTTACAATCTCAAATACTAGGGTTGTCCCGATACCGATACAAGTACCAGTACTTGTACTCCCGCAAATACCCCCGATAACTAAATAGAGTACCCCAACCCCCCCCGCCGCTGCCGCATACCGCAAAACCGCCGCGTTAATCCTGTGCATACAGCGCCGCACTATACAGGCATCTTCCGTTTGAATACTCCTAATCCCCGCCGCACCATGCATAGACACTCCCCTTCTTGGGATTGTCCAATCCCGAGCAAGGGGGAGTGTCTATGTACGGAGCTGTGTATAGACACTCCCCCTTGCTCGGGATCCGTCCAATCCCGAGAAGGGGAGTGTCTATGCATGGCACGGCAGGGATTAGGAGTATTCAAACGGAAGATGCCTGTATAGTGCGGCGCTGTAATGCACGGGGTTAACGCGGCAGCAGCAGCAGCGGCGGCGGTGGTGGCATCGGCATCATCTACCACTAGGTATGGGGGACATGACATGGCTGCATATGTGAGGGACATGACATGGCTGCATATGTGAGGGACATGACATGGCTGCATATGTGAGGGACATGACATGGCTGCATATGTGAGGGACATGACATGGCTGCATATGTGAGGGACATGACATGGCTGCATATGTGAGGGACATGACATGGCTGCATATGTGAGGGACATGACAAGGCTGCATATGTGAGGGACATGACATGGCTACATATGTGAGGGACATGACATGGCTGCATATGTGAGGGACATGACATGGCTGCATATGTGAGGGACATGACATGGCTGCATATGTGAGGGACATGACAAGGCTGCATATGTGAGGGACATGACATGGCTGCATATGTGAGAGACATGACATGGCTGCATATGTGAGGGACATGACATGGCTGCATATGTGAGGGACATGACAAGGCTGCATATGTGAGGGACATGACATGGCTGCATATGTGAGGGACATGACATGGCTGCATATGTGAGGGACATGACATGGCTGCATATGTGAGAGACATGACATGGCTGGATATGTGAGGGACATGACATGGCTGCATATGTGAGGGACATGACATGGCTGGATATGTGAGGGACATGACATGGCTGCATATGTGAGGGACATGACATGGCTGGATATGTGAGGGACATGACATGGCTGCATATGTGAGGGACATGACATGGCTGGATATGTGAGGGACATGACATGGCTGCATATGTGAGGGACATGACATGGCTGGATATGTGAGGGACATGACATGGCTGGATATGTAAGGGACATGACATGGCTGCATATGTGAGGGACATGACATGGCTGCATATGTGAGGGACATGACATGGCTGCATATGTGAAGGACATGACATGGCTGCATATGTGAGGGACAGGACATGGCTGCATACGTGAGGAACAGGACATGGCTGCATATGTGGGGGGACATGGCTGGATATATGTGGGGGACATGGCTGCATTTGGGGACACATTTAAAAAAAGTATCGGTATTGGGTATCGGCGAGTACATGAAAAAAAGTATCGGTACTTGTACTCGGTCCTAAAAAAGTGGTATCAGGACAACCCTATCAAATACCATTATGGAATGTGATACCTTAAATAACTCAATTTATGTAATTCACACCTTTTCCTTATGCCGCGTACACACGATCACTTTTTGTGATGAAAAAAAAACGACGTTTTAAAAAACGTCATTTAAAATGATCGTGTGTGGGCAAAACGTTGTTTTATGTCTTAAAAAAAAACGACCAAAAAAAAAATTCGAACATGCTTGAATTTTTTGTGTAGTTTTTCAAAATGTCATTTTTTGTGTCATAAAAAGTGATGGTGTGTGGGCAAAACGACATTTAAAACAACGTTTTTAAACCCGCGCATGCTCAGAAGCAAGTTATGAGACGGAGCTTCAATGGAACAGAGTGCCGTCAAACGTGGTGTACGTCACCACGCTTTGCTAGAGCATTTTGGAAAAACGATGGTGTGTATGCAACGTCCTTTTGGAAAATTAAGTTTTGTTTCGTCACATTAAACGTCGTTTTTTTTCATCACAAAAAGTGATCGTGTGTACGCGGCATTAGCATCACATTATCACACATCGGAATGCTTATAGCACAATAAAATGCCCATGATACTAACTACTACTGATCTTAACTTGGAGCTTCATTCAGGGGGAAACAGGACCTTTCTTTTTCGGAAGCTAGCCAGCAGAACTGGGACTTTAACACTAAATCTGAGCCTAAATGGACCTAAGCCTGTGGGCACTAAATCTCCCCAAAACTTAAAGAAAAACTCTAATGGCATTAACAATTTAAACACAGGTCCATATATTTATTGACAAATACCTTTCTTTGCCTATCCAATAAAATACTAATGGATTGTAAAGAAAATCCCTTCTTTAGTTATAAATCTGCTCGTTAACTCCTCCCTTGCCAGAAGCCCAATTTGTGGGTGTTTCTATAGCTGAATAAAGTGCAACATTTAAAAAAAAATACAATTAACGCAAACTAAATAAATATTAATAATAAATAAAAAATATATAAATAACCCTGTAAGAACAATTATTATAGAAATGTTGCCGCTCAAACACTATACAGGTGACTCTACAACACTCACTGTGAATCCAATATAACAGGAAAAAGTCCAGCACAACAAAACAGATCATACTGGTGCACATAAAATAATTATTATATATATATAAAATCAGTCCCACGTAACTCAAAGTGTCAAAACAGTCCCAAACAACTGCAGCACAGCAGTGCTGCAGTTGTTTGGGACTGTTTTGACACTTTGAGTTACGTGGGACTGATTTTATATATATATATAATAATTATTAACAGTGTACAGTGTAAATAAAGAGATTATTTAATACAGCTTACCTGTAAAATCTTTTTCTTGGAGTACATCACGGGACACAGAGCAGCATATTCATTACTATATGGGTTATATGGAGTACCTTCAGGTGTGGACACTGGCAATCTCAAACAGGAAGTCCCCTCCCTATATAACCCCCTCCCATAGAGGAAGTACCTCAGTTTTGTAGCAAGCAGTATGCCTCCCAAAAATGTTCCCCAAAAGATGGGTGGGAGCTCTGTGTCCCGTGATGTACTCCAAGAAAAAGATTTTACAGGTAAGCTGTATTAAAAAATCTCTTTTTCTTTCTCGTACATCACGGGACACAGAGCAGCATATTCATTACTATATGGGATGTCCGAAAGCAATGCTTTAATGAGGGGAGGGAGACATCTTCCAAAAAAGGATTTCATTTAGAGGTATACTCAAATACTAGTAAATCCAACTTAGACAAGAAATGTAAATCTCAAATCTAAATCAAGGGAGCCCCCTCAGATCCTGAGGAGCTTGAATCGCGGCCTGTAGTACTGCCTGCCCAAAGGCTGTATCCGCATTCCTTCTTACGTCCAATTGATAAAAATTTTGTAAACATGTGGACTGACGACCACGTTGCTGCCTTGCATATTCGAGCCATAGAGATCTGATGATGTGCTGCCCAGGAGGTGCCCATGGCCCTGGTAGAATGGGCCTTTACCGACAAAGGAGGAGGCAACCTCTTCAAACCACAGGCCTGAACGATTAATTGTTTAATCCATCTTGCGATGGTGGATCAAGCAGCTGCCTGACCCATCTTGGGCCCTTCCGGTAAAACGAACACCACATCTGTTTTCCGAACCTTCTCTGTAGCTTTAAGATAGGCCTTTATGGCCCTGACAATATCCAACGTATGCAGCAACCCCTCCTTTCTAGAGGTGGGTTTTGGAAAGAAGGATGGAAGTACCACATCCTAGTTCAAGTGGAAACTGGATATAACCTTTGGTAGAAAGGAAGGATGAGGACGGAAACCCGCCCTATCCTTATGTAAAATGAGATATGGTTCCTTACAAGATAAGGCTGCCAATTCCAATACTCTCCTGGCCGAAACTATGGCGATCAGAAATACCGACTTTCTAGTCAGTACAACCAAAGGTACCTCAGCCAACGGCTCAAAGAGTTGTTTCTGTAGAGTTGACAGAACAAGATTTAAGTCCCATGGACAAAGTGGTGATTTGACCGGAGGATTAACACGTAAGACTCCCTGTACGAAGATCTTAACCAGCGAGTGGGCGGCCAGCGGCCTCTGAAACCACACTGATAAGGCTGAAATCTGTCCCTAGATCGTGCTTAATGCCAGGCCTTTATCCACTCCTAGCTGGAGAAAACTTAATACTCTATCAATGGTATACTTGCGGGAAAACCATCTCTTAGACTCACACCAGCCTACGTAGGCCCTCCAAACCCTGTAACAAATTACCCTGGAGGCCGGCTTTCTAGCCTTAATGAGGGTAGGGATTACCTGCCTAGACAGACCTCTACCCCTGAGAATCAGGGATTCATCCGCCAGGCCATCAAATTTAGACGCCGTAATGCAGGGTGGAGGATCGGGCCTTGTGAGAGTAGGTCTGGCCATAGAGGAAGAGTCCAAGGGCCTCCCGCTGCCAATTTCAGGACTAGTGAGTACCATGCCCTCCGGTACCAAGCTGGGGCTACCAGGATAACCGGCCTGTGCTATGATCCTGCGCAACAGGCGGGGTAGTAACTGCAGCAGGGGAAATGCATATAGAAGTTATGATTGATGCCACGGGCAAACCAACACATCGGTTCCGCAGGCCATAGGGTCCCTCGTTCGAGACATGAACCTGTCTAGCTTCTTGTTGAATCCTGATGCCATGACATCCACGTCTGGCACTCCCCACTTCTGGCAGATTGTCTGAAAAACCTGTGGATGCAGAGACCACTCCCCCGGCGACAGGGTTTGGCGACTTAGGAAGTACGCCTGCCGGTTGTCCACCCCGGGAATGAATGTCGCCGATATGCAGGGTACATAAACCTCTGCCCACCGAAAAACCAAGCTCATCTCTCTCTGAGTGGCTTGACTCTTGGTTCCCCCTTGGTGGTTCCCATATATGCCACCGCTGTGGCATTGTCTGAATGACTTCTGACCGAGGACCCCTGTAATCTGGATGTCTATGCCAGGAGGGCTAGCCGAGCCGCTCTGATCTCCCAGACATTGATGGGCAGCTGCCTCTCCGCCTCTGCCCAAGTTCCTTGGCGAGTGAACCCGTTCAAGACCGCTCTCCAGCCTTCCAGACCACTGGGCAGAAAGACTCCCCTTCAGAAGGTTCTGAGGGTTTAACCACCAGCATAGACTCTGCCGGACCTTTAATGACGGCGTCAAAGGAAACTCCAAGGCCTTTGCTACCTTGCTCCAAGCTGCTAGAATTGCTGTCTGTAGGACGTGAGTGTGGAAGCGTGCGGTATCGCCTCGAACATGGCCATTAGTTTGCCTAGTAATCGCATACATAGGCGAATAGTTGGTTCTCTTTTGCTTAGAACCAACTGAATCAATCTTTTGATAGCCTCGACCTTTACCAGGGGCAGGAACCCCATCTTCTGTTCTGTGTCTAATCTCATGCCGAGATATTCCAACTGCTTTGTAGGTTGAAATGCTGATTTTTCCCCGGTTTAGGACCCAGCCGAACCTCTCGAGGTACTGAACCCTGAGGGCTATTGCGCTTTCCACCAAGGAAACGAGTGATCTATGATTAAGAGGTCGTCCAGGTATGCTAGGACCGAGACCCCTTGGATCCTTAGACTGACTAGAATTGGAGCTAGGACCTTCGTGAATACCCGGGGGCCGTAGCCAGCCCGAAGGGGAGCGCCACGAATTGGAAGTGACGCTGTATCACTGCGAAGCGTAAAAAAAAAATATTTGATGTGGCTGAAAGATTGGTACATGAAGGTAACCATCCTTTCTGTCTATAGAAGCCAGATCCTTCTGGAGTGTGGCGGCTGCTGACCGAACGGATTCCATCCGGAAAGAGCGAACCCTTAGGTAAGCATTTAAATCTTTTAGGTCCAAAATTGGTCTGACATCGCTGATGGGCCTTGGTATGACAAACAGATTGGAATAGAAACCTAGCCCCTGTTCTTGGGCTGGTACCTCTACCATCATGCCCTGGTAAAGCAGATGATCCAATGCCGCCCGCATTGAGGCCTTCCTTGTGGAGGAAATTTTAGAAATTCTAATCTGTAGCCTGAGGCCACAGATGATCGGACCCCCTCTGTCGGGGATCGATACCATGGCCCCTTGCCCCCAGAGGCCTGTCCTTGCGATCCATTGTTAAAAGTTTGATCGCGCAGGAGGTCCGATACTGCCTGGAATTTGAGGGCCCCGGAACAGGGGGGAGCTGCCTTTTAAACGCAGGACCCCGGAACTTCTTTTGACTGGTAAAAGGGTACTTTTGCCACTTGAAACAGTCTGAATGTATTTATCCAGATCTTTCAATGGAAGGGAAAACCTGCCAGTAGTCTTTTGCATGGGGCTCGGCCGCCCAGCTCTTCAACCATAAGAGCCTTCTCATATGCACTAAAAATAGTGACAAACGAGACGCCTGCTGGATGGAGTCTTTTATAGCCTCTACCGCAAAGCACAGAGCTCTGGGAATATCCAATAACTCCTCTGCCTATTGGGCAGGGATGTCTTTAAGCATCTGTTTTGTCTGGTCCTTTAATGCCTGACAGACTCCAATTGCAGCCATTGCTGGCTGTACCTACTGCTCCTGCTGTAGCAAAGGATGCTAGAAAAAGTGTCTCTAAACGTTTATCGACCGGGACCTTAAACATTTGTATGTTTCCCCTCAGGCCAGTTAATGATTTATTCACCCATGAGATGGCTGCGTCCACAGTTGGGAGCGCCCCTTTCTTAGAAAAATGTCTTTTCCATAGGGTGAATAACAGAAAACCTTCCAGGCGGTCTCCCATCCAGGCACTAACCAGGCCCGACCCTGCTTAGCCTCCGAGATCAGACGAGATCGGGCCTTTCAGGGTGATGTGGCCTCAAGGACCTCACGGGTAGTTGAAAAGCAGCGCCCGAACCGGGACTTGAACCCTGGACCCTCAGACCAAAAGTCCGATGCTCTACCGACTGAGCCATCCGGGCCCTTTTAAAGAGCAATTGGTCAGGGGAAAGAGTGCCTGAAAGCACAATATTTCCTGGCAGACGTGCATAAAGACTACCCTATCGTCAGCTTTAGGCGGCAGAAAAAGTTCTGTCCGGTCGTCCCAATCCTGGAAAAAAACAATTCCTCTAACAGAGGATGGACCGGAAAAGCTGCGTTGCTTAAAGGCGCTTTTAAAAGAACCCAAAGAGGATACCGCAGGAACCTGAGGCTCTGGAAATGGCAAATTAAATGCCGAGCGGACCATGTCTGTCAAAGACTGGACCCACAGACTCTCCGTCTGGGAGGCTGAAAACGATTCTTCAGTGGTAGATCCTTCCTCTAGGTTCCCACCGATCCTCCTGAAATTCTAATCCCTCCGGAGAGAGAATCTCAGCATCCGAGGATACACCTTTTGGCGATGGGGATCTAGTCCGCTTCTTGCCAGAAAAAGAGCCAGCGATCATAGCTGTTAACTTTTTTCTCTAGCCCCCCTAGGGTGACGGCTAGCATCTCCTCTGTGATAACACAGGGTTGGGCCGACCTGGGCCAGCCTCAGCACCAGACCCCCTTAATGGCTTATCCAAGGTGACCCCTATAGGAATAACCTGTGGGGAAAGTATTGGCATATCATCAGAACCAGAGGAGGAACCCCTTTGTCTTTGCCTTTTCTTCTTTTTTTTTCCTGAACCCTTGGAAGCCATAATACAAAACCGAGGGACTCCGCCTACAACAACAGACTGTTATAGCCAGGAGTACAAAAAAATAAGGTTTAGGGGACAATAGGATCACTAATGCCCAAAAACGGTGGGGCTCAGTATGTTTTCCTTTATAATATTATTGTTTTTCACAACATACAGCCCCACCCCCAACATGTTTGCCAGCATTCAACCTGTTGCCAAGGGGATTTTTGGCTTAACAAAAGTATTGGAGCTGACTCCAGCATGTAGTACCCCTTCTCGCCACCGGGAGTCACTGTGCTGCCAGCTCTATGTCCTCTCTCTTCCAGCTCAGCTTTGAACTGAGCTAAGAACGCGCCTGCTGTGTATAACAGCAATTGAAGGCACGCCCACTCTATACTGCAGTCACGCTCCCCGCCCCCCCCCTCCCGAACGGCGAGAAAATATTTCTATATGCATGCGCGCGTGCGCGACTGTCGGGGGAGGAGAGCCCAGGAGGAGACGCACTCTGGAGCCCAGGAATGCAGGCTGGAGGACGCATCAGGCGGCAGATTTGAATCCCGGCTAGGTAAGGCTAAAAACAGGCCCCTAAGGAGTCCCTTTAGCCTAGAGACAGATCTGTCTTTTTTTTTTTTTTAAAAGATCTTCAACCAGCGAGCAGCAGGTAGCTAGCAAACATACATAGATAGGTAGGGGGATCAAGTGATGGGGGGGGGAACACTTCAAGGCATCCTGTCCATCAGACATAGTGACCATGGTGCCAATGCAGAGCATACTCAGGCTACCCCCCTTAAGATCTCCCCTGGAGAGCCTGCTGTCGAATCAAGTCTCGCAGGCTCCCCTCTTACCTGCTCAATGCCGCAGGATGTTTGCAAAACGGTCCAATCTTCTCCCATCTCCGTGGGTAGCGTAGTAGACCTTCAGGCACTGGGGTCCTGGAAGGAACCACTGTCCTGGACATATACAGCACCCTGGCAAACAGGATCTTTTGGTTTAGAAAACTCCAAGTCCTGGGCCCAGGGTCCAGCCCTCTAGAGAGGAGCATTATAGGCAAAACCCCACGGTTTGGGGCCCGGGTACTGTCCACTTTGGCACTGAGGCTCCTTGGACAGATCCGGTTAGCCCGCCTTAATCCCAAGGATGTGGAGGCAAAGCTATTCCGTGACCAACACCTAAGACACTGGCGAAAAAACTGAGGTACTTCCTCTATGGGAGGGGGTTATATAGGGAGGGGACTTCCTGTTTGAGATTGCCAGTGTCCACACCTGAAGGTACTCCATATAACCCATATAGTAATGAATATGCTGCTCTGTGTCCCGTGATGTACAAGAAAGAAAGTAATTTTATAAATCTTCAATGAGTGCAACTGCACTTGCAATGTGCACAGTCTATTTGCTTTTAGTAAATCCACCCCATGGTAAGATACAATTGAACACATTGTCCCTATACATCAGGTGTCCCCATCACAGCATCCTCATACATTTGGCGTTCCTATCACAGAATCCTCATACATCAGGTGTCCCTATGCATGAGGCCTGTGTGTACTGCAGTTGGTCCAACATAAGCTTCTATCGAAGAGGCACTGACTAAAAAAGGTTTGACGATTGGCTTCCGATCAGCACTCTCAGGCAATGGCTGAGAGCGCTGACCGGAGTGTTCTGGTGGGGGGGAATCCTGCTGTCAGAACACAATAGAACAGCAGGAGGAGCTACTGTACTAACTATCTGACGTTAGTAAAGCAGCTCCTCCTGAGCTATCAGTTTTTTTTTCATTCAGCCCTGCTGGGTTGAACTAAAAAACACTACCAGTGTGTACTAGGCTTTACTTTATTACCACTTTGGGTCAGGTGTGATTATGTGCATTTTTGGGCAAAAAGGGATTTTTTGCCCAATTTGGGAAAAAAAGGGTGATTTGGGGAAATTTTGGGCCGAGTATAACTTTTTATTTTATATAATAAAACAAAAACAACTTTAGAAGCACTTTAAAGAGTGTTTGGTCTGTAACAAGCATACAGGTACCATAGGGGAGATTTAGTAAAACTGAAGCGTGCAAAATCTGGTGCAGTTCTCTACAAAAAAAACAATCAGCTTCCAGATGATCAGTTAAGGATTTTTTTTTTAATGCTAAATAGCTTGCTTTACCTTATAGCAGTCCTGCTTTCATGTCCTCCATGTCCGTTTTTGCTTAGAAGTTGTTGTAATCCCTTGCTGAACTCCACACTTCCTGCTTGTCTGGCTCCTTATGAAAAAACTCATGGTAGCTTTTCATTGTGGTCCATGATCAAGAAGATGTGATTACTATGTGTCTAAAACTCCTCAGAACCAATCAGATTAATTTTAAAAACAAATACTGCCCTGTGTTTGTTTGATTTTGTACACACAGAACAAACTGAAACTGGTCTAAAAACGAAACTAAACCGCAGGCAAATTATATGATTGATTTTTTATCTATTTTTAATCTTTTTTAAAAGGAATCAGTTAACTATTATGTTTCTATAACCTGTAAACAGTCATTTCAGCAAAAAAATGTTTTTCCTTTACTACTCCTTTAACCGCCCTGGCGGTATTCCCGAGTCTGACTCGGGGTCAGATTTCTGTGCTGCGATCGGTAACCCTGAGTCAGACTCGGGCTCGCCTCGCTGAATCCACAGGCTTGGTTTACTTACCTTTTTCCTGGATCCAGCGATTCATCCGCGCTGTGTGAGCGAGCCGGTGCGGGTGCATTCCCTGTGACGTTCCAAAGCACGGGGGCGGAGAACGGCGCCATATTTAAAAATGTAAACAAACACAATACATACAGTATACTCTAATCTTATAGATTACAGTACTGTATGTAAAAAATACACACCCCCATTGTCCCTAGTGGTCTGCCCAGGGCTCAATGCTCTACAGTGCCATACTTGTACATAATAAAAAGTGTTCTTTCTCCCTGCAAACTGTAGATTGCCCATAGCAACCAAAAGTGTACCTTTATGTCAAAAATGGTTTTAGAGCAGCTAAAAAACAGTGTTAATAAATTAGAATCACTTGCAGAATTGAGCAATAGCGATTTGTGGGGAAATTTGTCATAAAAAAAAAAATAATAACAGCGACAATTCTGCAACTAAGCAGATTTCAGTGATTTTGATTTGATTACATTATTGAATAATTTTTATTAAAATTATATTATTATTTGTTATAATTATTTATAATTATTTATTATATTATAATTTATAATTTTGTTTTTAAAAAAATGTCATACCCGGGATGCCTATTAGACTCTTGTTTGGTCAGATTTAAGTGAGATATTCCTAGGAATTACAAGCCTACAGTATAAAACGCCAAATGTCCATGCAAATAATGGTACCGCTTTCCCTGCTGGACTGGCCGGGATTCAAACCATTTATGGCTGGTTTAAAGTGTTACTAAACCCATAACAGTAAAATCAGTCTGGATATGCAGAATAGCATGCTTGTTATACTCACTGTGGAACTTAAGGGGTTAATCCTCTGTATAGTGTCAAAAGGCTTTTTGATCCTGTATGGACAGATCCTCCCCTCCTGCAGGGTCTCTCTTGGCAATGCCAGATAAGTCACAGTGAGGGTAGTAAATCTGCACATTCTCAGTTTGGTCTCTATTGCTGGAGAGAAAATGTCCTTGTTGAGCTGAGATTTTCAGGTCACATGGTATTGACATCACACATTTGGGCGTGAATACAGATCCTAAATGACAGCATATTCCCTCCGTCCTCCTCCATGCCTAGTAACTAAAAAATAACTGTAGTGGAAATCTCCTCCTACCTGAACACTCAGCACTCAGTCAAACCTTGCAGTTTATTGTGTGAAGATGGTATACAGATCAGCCAAAAAGGTATATAGTGGCAGTATTTTATTGTAAAAAGAAGATTTATAAGCTGTGGGCGCTGCAGAGGGTGGGGGTGGGTTTAGATTAACCATTTTCATATTACTGGGTTTAGTAACACTGGAAGTAGTGAAAGGTGGATAAGGTCAAAAGTCAGCCCTGAAGCACACATCTCCAATAACAATTACTCAGTGGCAGAGTGCATATTTCTATTACAGATTCCTTTTACTATGATGGGTTTGGCTGTTTAGATTTGATATGCCATTATTTAGCATAAGCAAAGAGCTCTTCCCACATGATCAATATCCATTTGAAAGTAGAACCGTCAGGAAGGAAATCTGGTCATATAATACTTGCATCTTTATTTTACAGTATATATGTGGTCATTGTGCAATTTCATCTGTTTCAGCTGTTCCTCCATTTAAACCAAACATCTGGTCATATGTGTATATAATAGATCTGTCACTAGGTCAGCTCAACCTAATATAAGTCTCATAGAGAGCCTAATTTATGTTCCCAGGCTGCCACACATTGCGGATTGTCACTTTCCACGTCACCTGCCACATGTTGCAGATTGTCACTTGCCACAAGTTGGGGGTGGAGAAGAATGCTGGCGCTCTGCCACTAACAGTGGACGCTGGATATTTTAACTAGTCTAAACTGCAGGCTGCAGCAACAACTGTTCCCTTATGTGAGGCTCCTGTCACGTTGGCTCCGAGACTCGAGTACCACGTGACTAACTGATGTCACTTGTCTGAAAATCGAGTCCGACGTGACTCACTGACGTCACTCGTTTGAGACGTGGCTCTGACGTCACTCATTGATAGACGCCAAGTGGCCCAGGCGCTAGCAACGAGTGCAGGGAAGAGGCTCCACCCACCTCCTCCGGCTCCTGGTCAGTACTAGATGAGTCTCTCTCTCGGAGCTGATCAGCTGATGGGAGAGTAAGACTCGGGCAGAGGCAGCACAAGTGACATGTCATATTTTGCCCTGTTGCCCCCCGCCCCCTGGATCCGCCCCTGCTTCCCATGCCAATATTTTCTTACAGAATAGTTGGAAATTCCTCTCTAAAGTACACTGGAGTTGACTTACTTTAGGAGTACATTTTTCACGTTGCTGTGCAATTTCAACCCTCTACTCATGTGCAAAGGAAGTGTCTACTCTCTTCTTTTTTTTTTATTCCTCTGCACATGAACATATTTTCACCTGGCAAAGTTGAAAATGAGTCGCTTTAATAAATGATTCCAATTTTATTATAGTTAGCTTGTGAACCCAGAAGCTGCATTTCCATTCTGCAAGAATTGCAGTCATATATCCTATATGGTTTCCTTTAAATAAAAATCTGACTTTTATGCTCCGACCTAAATTGCCTTTCTATTCGTGTATATTCAGCATACAGTAATATCTTCCACTTCTCCCTAGACTCCCCTGTCATCTTGCCAAGCAGACACAAAAGAGACAATATGCATTGTAATGAACTTTTCATTCAGACATGACTTTGATGAATTAGCTGGTGTTACGCTTGTCAATTGCATGAGCATGAACAAATGTTCATATGTTCACATACTTATTGTGTATATCAGCTTGTTCATTCACCTGGGAAAACTGACATAAAAATGCAGCCTTGACAATCTAACTTTTGTATCTTGCACATTTTCTTCTCATGCATGTAATGATTATTTGTTTTGTTCTTTGAGTTTTCATATTGTTTTGTACAAATATTAAAAAAAACAAGCAATAAAATTAATCTAACCAAAGGAAAGCTCCACCAAAATAATTTGCATTTAGGCATGTAGTGAAAAAAAGTCCATTCTTCTCTTGGAACAGTCCCTCCTTACCTACCTTGTAGGTGCATGGCCTTTTCATTATTTTTACAACAATCTCCAAGATTCCTAGACATTCCACTGTTTTCCACCCTCAGGTTCTAAGATATACCACACCTGATTAGTGACTGGGCATATTAGTTGTCATCAGAAGGGGGGTCTTCCTTTGTTGGGTGCAGGCCACCTCATGCGCTTCGTCTTGAGTTTTGTTTAAATTTTTTTTTCCTACAGCTGCAGTCACATTACTTACATGTAGGGATGAGCTTCGAGTTTGAGTCGAACTCATGTTCGACTCGAACATTGCCTGTTCGCCGAACAGCGAACTATTTGGGGTGTTCGCGGCAAGTTCGTGTGAACTTTAGAACCCTGTTAAAGTCTATGGGACTCGAACATTTGAAATCTAAAGTGCTAATTTTAAAGGCTAATATGCAAGTTATTGTAATAAAAAGTGTTTGGGCACCTGGGTCCTGCCCCAGGGGACATGTATCAATGCAAAAAAAGTTTTAAAAACTGCAGTTTTTTTGGCAGCAGTGATTTTAATAATTCCTTTAAGTGAAACAATAAAAGTGAAATATTCCTTTAAATTTCGAACCTGGGGGGGTGTATAGTATGCCTGAAAAGTAGCGCTTGTTTCCCATGCTTAGAACTGTCCCTGCACAAAGTGTAATTTCTAAACGAAAAAACGTAATTTAAAATCACTTATAATATAATGAATTGTCGGCTCCCATACCAGACCCTAAGGTGATTGATTTTAAATTACTTTTTTCCTTCAGAAATTACATTTTGTGCAGGGACAGTTTTAAGCACAGGAAACAAGCGCTACTTTACAGGCATACTATACACCCCCCTAGGTACGAAATTTAAAAGCAATATTTCAATTTTATTGTTTCACTTTAAGCATTATTAAAATAACTGCTCCTGAAAAAACTGCCGTTTTTTTAAAAACCTTTTTTTTCATTGATGCATGTCCCCTGGGGCAGGACCCGGGTCCCCAAACGCTTTTTAGGACAATAACTTGGATATTAGTCTTTAAAATTAGTACTTTAGATTTCAAACATTCGAGTCCCATAGATTTTAACAGGGTTCTAAAGTTCACACAAACTTTTGGTCTGTTCGCAGGTTCTGGTGCGAACCGAACCTAGTGGTGTTCGGCTCATCCCTACTTACATGTAATGAAGTACATTCCACGTCCTACAGGCTGATGGTTTCTGTATAAAATTTCTCTCCAGTGATGCCACAAACCTCTTCACAGTGCTGAGCTTCTGGTGCTGTAAAGGTTGAAGTATAGCTAAAGGCATTTTGGATAGAGGGATTAGAACTGTTGTCAGGTTTTTAGTTGTCTGTACCCCAATTAGGGAGATTCTCCCTCTATCTACTTTTCCCGATGAGCATTAAAGTAAAAAGAAAATCCTACTTTTTGGGTTGTTACCAAAACTGGAATAGAGGCAAATCTTCCATTGGGGACACTAGTTTTAGTAACAACCAAGATTCCCTCATTTTGGAGGGATTTCCTTAGACTTCATATTTTGACTATGAAATAGAAAGTGAAGGGAAATCTCCTCAATTGGACACTGATGGACTTGTAACCCTTCTTTACTCTATCCAAAATGAAAAAAATAAATAAAAAATTGCCTATAGTTCTACTTTAATGGCTGTGGATCTAACATTGAAGAACAGGGCCGCCGATAAGGCAGTACAATCAGTCCTGTTGTCCTGTGCCCAGCCCAATCAGCTCAACAAGGGGGCCCAGGCAGCTTTATAGATAATTTCTGCCTAGATGAATAAAATAATTTTGCTAAACCACACCCCGCTCCTACTTGCTTACCAGGATGTAATTACATGTTCCAGGGCTACATCAGGTCAACAGAGGAGGGCCTTTCTTTTCCAGTTTTGGGGCATTAGCAGATAAGCCTGCACTGCGTATTGCACAGCACTTATAGTTCTGGCCACCCACTGCTTATTATACCTTTCTCGTTGAAGTCATTCCTTTGTACACCGCTCCCTCAGTTAGTGCTGCGAACTGAAGGAGGGACAGGATGATGTGAAGCGGGCAGAAGGCTGAAAGGGAGCAGCATGTAAAATCCAGGTTGATGCACAGCCTCAGGCAAGCGGCAGCATACACTGCAGACAGTGACACTGACTACTCTGGGAGGAAGGTACAGTCCCCAGATCTCCCTCTGTTTACTTATATTCATCATCATTATGATGATCACAGCTCAGCAGGTACTCTATGGCTCTGTCACAGTGTGTCACATGCTGTTGGGTGCTGACTTTGTTATGGTTGAACTCGGTGTTACAGATCAGACTGTAGCACAATACAGCCATACCATACACAGTGACAGAGCCACCTGCTGTGCTGTAAGCATGATGATCATATGCACAAGATGCTAGTTTACACTTGTGTTTTTTGGGGGCAAATAAAAACACGCAGCTGAGGGGTCGAGGGTAAGCTGTACATGGCCCCTGTTGCAGGACATTGGTTTTCACAGAATGTAACACATTCAATGAAAGGGGGAGGGACTCTGTCATTCATCTGCTTCTTCATTCATGGAATGTAATCTGGTAAAAAAATTCAATGACCTGGGCACGGGAGGAGGTCATACAGTATCCCATACATTGATGTGCCGAGGATTGTTGCCAAATGTGATGGAGGCAGAAGTGATGATGAAGGGTTGGGCAAGGTGAGTATTAGGAGTCTTTACAAAGACACTGTCACTTTAACCTAAATAAGTAAGATGACAGTAGGGTGGATTTTCTAAAGCCAAATGGGGTGTGCATTTTGCAAAGTGCAGTTGCATAAATTTTCCTTTCAGGTGCAAGGAAAAAAAAAGTACATTGTTACTTGCACTCAGAGCTTTTTTTCTCAGAAAATAGGTACAGGAACTCAACCACGACCCGTTCAGATTTCACAAACAGTAGAAGGGTCTTAAAGGAGCATTAAATACCAGAATTGCATTACATACAGTGTGCAGAGTCCAGGGGGTTACAAAGCAGTCACTTGTAAACACAGAAACCAGACTTCTGTGTTCACAAGTGATTGTGGTGAGCGGGCACCAAAGGGTCTGAGCCAAAGTTGGTGGAACTGAGTTCCACCAAGTTCCCCCAGAAAAACAGCCCTGCTTGCACTTGATCGGATGATTGAAATCAGCAGAGCTTTACCACATTTACTAAGCTGTAGCAAAACATATGTTTTGTATATAAATAAGAATATTGACATGGCTGTTAAAGCAGTGCAGCAGGAGCAGTTGTATTGGGTACAGGGGGATGAAATATCATTAGGGAGAAAAAAATCCATGAGGATGACAAGTGAATTCTATTATTACTATATCAGTACTGAGCTTACTATTCTCCTTGGAAATCTAGCATACAAGGGGATGAAATAAATATGAAAATGGATGCTATGTTTTCAAAATGGGGTGTATTTTTCCTTTTTTTATGTTTGTGGAATTGGGTTTTTACATCTCTATGTCCAGGGTGTAAAATCTCTTTTACACCTCTAGATATCAGGATTCCTAAATCACCATGGCCGCAGACCAATCATAGACAGAAGGCAGTGATTGTAAGAAAATACTATCTCTTACACCATATGGGGAAAGTGGTAATTAAAAAAAAAATGCACATGCAGGAAGTTCTCATGTTCATTGCATACCAGTAATACCAGTTATCTAAAGATGAACATCATCTGGCAAAAACTACTTGAAAACTACTATACAGAATGATTATTCCACCTACCATCAATTTCATACAAGTCTTATCTTTGGGGATATAACAAGCTTATGCTGTTTGCAGTGATTTATCGCCCTCCTGGACCAGTATCGTGTTTTTTCGATGATTTCTCTCCCTGGCTACACTACGTTCTCTTCTCTGAAATACCCACTATCATTTTTAGTGACTTTAACACCCCAGTTAATGTTAACAGCCCAACTACAGCTTAACTTCTCAACCTTTTCTTTTGATCTAACACAATGGACACACACTTCCACCTACTCCAATGGTAATATCCTCAACCTTGTATTCTCTCATCTCTGCACTCCTGGCAACCTTACAAACACTCCCTTTCCTCTCTCTGATCACAACCTCATTAGTTTCAAAGTATCCTTGTCTCCAGCCACCTATCCCTCCAAGAAGAAAATGATTACCCTTCTTTTCTCTATTCTGCCTCTGACCACCCCTATGACAAGATCTCTCCCCTGTCCTGTACTGATGTGACCCAGCCACCTCTGTCTAAAACAATTCACTCTCGTTCTCACTGGATGCACTTTATCCTCTATCTACACACAGAATCAGGCCCTGACAGTTACAAATCTCAAGAGACATTGCCGTGCTCTTGAACGTCTGTCCAAATACAATTCCTGCCTCCATGCTGCCAAACAAATCTACTTTGTCTCTCTTTCTAATACCTTGTCATCCAGTCGACTCTTCTCTACCTTTAACTCTGCTTTGTCACCTGCCCCCTCTATCCACTAACTCACTCACTGCCCAAGATATTGCCAATCACTTCAAAGACAAGATTGATGCAATATGTGAGGATGCATCCACTGTAAAGATATCTTCCCCACTTAACATACCTTGTCTAACAGCACAGTCAACACTTGCCTAATTTTAACTGACTACTGAATAGGTTGCACAACTTTTCTCAGATTCCCACCTAACCAATTGTTCCCTGGATCCTGTTCCCTCACAACTACTATGGTCACCTCTTATTCTACCCTATTCTCCTTCACTTCCATCTTCAATCTCTCCCTCTCTACTGGCACCTTTACTTCCCTTCTAAAGCATGCACAGATCATTCCCATACTTAAAAAGCCCTCACTGGACCCCACCAACCTGAACAACTTAAGACCCTCTCATTGTTCCTATTCACCTCTAAACTTTTAAAAAGCTTAGTCTACAACTGTCTTAGCTCATACCTCCCCAGAAACAACCTCCTTGACCCTTTAGACCACGTACACACGATCGGTCCAACCCGATGAGAATGGTCCAACGGACCGTTTTCATCGAGTCACCGCTGAAGTGGCCTGATGGTCTGATGTGCGTACACTCAGTTCAAAAACCGATCGTGTCAAAACGCGGTGACGTAAAAGACAATGAAGTGCTGAAAAAACAAAGTTCAATGCTTCCAAGCATGCGTCGACTTGATTCTGAGCATGCGTGGGTTTTTGAACCGATGCTTTTGCGTACTAACCATCGGTTTGAACCGATGGTCAGGCGTCCATCAGTCCGATTTTAAAGCAAGTTTTCAAACTTTGGTCCGAAGGACGACGGACCGATGGGCCGTACACACGGTCGGTTTGGACCGATGAAACTGGACTTCAGTCCATTATCATCGGTTTGGACCGATCGTGTGTAAGCGGCCTTACAGTCTGGCTTTCCCTCGCAGCACTCCACAGAAACCGACCTACTTAAACTTACTAATTATCCTCTTGTATTTTATTGTAACTGTATTGTCTCCCTTTTATATTGTAAAGCGCTGCGTAAACTGTTGGCACTATATAAATCCTGTATAATAATAATAATAATAATTTGAGAAGCCATTATTGGTAAGGTTTAGAAAAAGAGCTTACAGTTTTTTTAAATAATTGGAAATCTACAAGGTCATAGGTCTTATTGCTGGATAAAATAAAAAAAACATTAAATCAAAGGCTAGTAATCTTTGCTGGACACAATTTTCAACAAATAAACAAGATGAATAAACAATAACATGCCAGGGAAGACAGACATATCTGGTCTTTCTCCTAGTAAGTTATGACTAGTCAAGCCAAACCACCTTGTTTAAAAATGTGCTTACTTTTATTTGAACAGCTATCTCAAAGCTTGTCTCTAGGGGAAATATGTATCCCTTTTCCCATGATTGCCTCTCACTACACCCCTCACTCATTCAGATCTTATTGACAAAATAAGTGTGGATGATGAAATTGATTGGTTGAAAATGCAGCCATGTATGGGTACTTTAATCAGGTAGTAGCAGAGTGATCTTCCTGACTAGGAGAGTGTGTATCACAAAAATAAATTGGTAAAATTACAAATCCTTTGATAGGCGAAATTGTAAACATGTACATATCCTAATTATATTTAGCCATTTGTCTGGGGATGTACTTGAATAGAAATGCATGGGTGGTGTCACCTTTCCTTTCCTTATGTTTTTTTAGCAGACACCCTAGGGAATAAAATGACAGTCATTGCAACTTTTTATCTTGTATGGTATTTTCGCAATAATTTTTCTAACACCTTTTTTTTTTTGTTTTAAATTGATTCATGAATTAAAAAAATAACAAAACAGTAAAGTTACCCATTTTTTTTTTGTAAAATTTGAAAGATGATGTTACGCCGAGTAAATAGATACCCAACATGTCACGCTTTAAAATTGCACACAGTCATGGAATGGCGCCAAACTTCGGTACTTAAAAATCTTTACAGACTACCAGTTTAGAGTTACAGATGAGGTCTAGTGTAAGAATTGTTGCACATGCTCTAACACATGCGGTGATACCTCACATATGTGGTCTAAACGGTGTTTACATATGTGGGCGGGACTTACGCGTGCATTCACTTCTGAGCGCAAGCTACCGGGGACAGGGGTATTTTAATTTTTTGTTATTATTATTTTTTTATTTTTACACTTTATGATATTTGTATAATACTTACTTATGGTAATCAACCACTTGCCATCCAGGACAATTCTGACACTTCTCTCCTACATCTAAAAATCTTTTTTTTTTTTTTGCTAGAAATTACTCAGAACCCCCCAAACTTTATATATATTTATTTATTTAGCAGACACCCTAGGGCAGTGATGGCGAACCTTGACACTCCAGATGTTTTGGAACTACATTTCCCATGATGCTCAGATACACTGCACAGTGCATTAGCATCATGGGAAATGTAGTTCCAAAACATCTGGGGTGTCAAGGTTCGCCATCACTGCCCTAGGGAATAAAATGGTGGTCGTTGCAACTTTTTATGCTACACTATATTTGCGCAGCAATTTTTCAAATAAGTTTTTTTTTTTGAGAAAAACTTTCAGTTAGCCTAATTTTTTTGTATAATGTGAAAGATGATGTTACACTGAGTAAATAGATACCTAACATGTCACATTTTAAAATTGTGCACACTTATTGAATGGCCAAACTTCAGTAAAAATCTCCATAGGCAGCACTTTAAAAAAAATGTTTACAGGTTGCCTGTTTAAAGTTACAGAGGAGGTCCAGTGCTAGAATTATTGCTCTTGCTCTAATGTTCATGGCAATACCTCACTTGTGGTTTGAACGATGTTTACATATGCTAAAACAAGTCCTTATGCTGGTTAAATTAGTAAACTATGAGAACTAATAAAGTTACTATATATAATCTATATAATCAGAGCATGGTTCAGGTTCTATTTTTTGTATAAAGATTATATATGGTGCTTTCGTTAGTTCTCATAGATTACTAATTCAAAATGTAAGGACTTGTTTTAACAAAATCAGGACTGTTGGTAGCTCATGAGAATCGAAAATGTAACTTGTGCATATCTAACCTGCGTGTATCTCGCTCTGATACTAGCCAGTGCCTCACCAGCCACTGACCTCACCGCATGTTCCTGTACAGTATACACAGAAACAAAATGAACACATAGGGCCAGATTCATGAAGAGTTAGGCTGGCGGATCCAGTGATCCGCCAGCCTAACTGTCACTTTAAGCCGGCGTTTCTGTTTTCTATAACCAGAAAACAAGAAACGCCGGGTTGGAGTTCCGATGCGATCGGCGTAATTGAATTTTGCCATCGCATCGTTACTTCAACTTAAAAATGGCGCCGGGGCGTTTCCGCTGATTAACGCTGGAAAAATATGTTAATCAGCGGGAGTCGGAAATTCACGATCGTTTTCGGGCGCGACGCAGTGACTTTACAACGTTTCCGGAAGCGATACGCGACGTAAAGATAAAGCAGCCCCCTAGTGGAGTATCCTATGTTAGGTATAGCCGTCGTCATCGCGTCGGAAAAAAAAAAATCGCGTCGTTTGCGTAAAACATTCATGAATGGGGACGTGACGTCATTGACGTTCACTGACAGAACTTGGAGCATGCGCACTGGGATGCATTGACACTCGACGCATGCGCAGTACGTTCGCCGCGGGATCGCGCATTGTTAGAATACTACACGCCCCGTACCCGCCCAATTTGCAACTTTAGGAGCAAGTGCTTCCTGAATAACAGCACTTGCTCCTAAAATTTCGGCAGAGTAACGCAAATGAGAAGCGTTACTCCAGAGCAAAGATGCTCTGATCTACCTGAATCTGGCCCATACTCTTAAAACTACTTATATCATCACACCAATCACTTTCATGTGTATATCTAAACCTTTTTGCAAATACACTGTATATAACAGAAGCAAAAAGTAATATTACTCTTATATGACCATTGGTCATATACAATGCATTAGGAAAGTATTCACAGCGCTTCACTTTTTACACATTTTGTTATGTTACAGCCTTTTTCCAAAATTGATTAATTTCATTATTTTCCTAAAAATTATACGAACAATATCCCATAATGACAACGAGAAAAACTTTTCTTTGAAATCTTTGCAAATGTTTTAAAAATAAAAAAACATCACATGTACATAAGTATTCACAGCCTTTTCCAGGACACTCAAAACTAAGCTCAGGTGCATCCTGTTTCCACTGATCATCCTTAAGATTTTTCTGCAACTTAATTGGAGTCCACATGTGGTAAATTCAGTTGATTGAACATGATTTGGAAAGGCACAGACCAGTCTATACGAGGTCCCACAGTTAATGGCCCTTTCACACTTGTGTGACTTGTCCTCCAACTTGGGACAGAAAAGTATCATTACAAGTCGTACCCCATGATTTCCAATGAGCACCGTTTATATCTGTGCGACTTCAAGTAGTCCCTGCACAACTTTGGTCTGACTTGTGGTCCATAGATCTTGGGGGAGAAGGGTCTTAGTCAAGGAGGTGACCAAGAACCCAATGGTCATTCTGACAGAGCTCCAGTGTTTCTCTGAGGAGAGAGGAAAACCTTCCAGAAGAACAACCTACAACACTTCACCAATCAGGCCTGTATAGTAGAGTGGCCAGACGGAAGCCACTTCTTAGTAAAAGGCACATGACAGTCCACCTGGAGTTTGCCAAAAGCACCTGAATAACTCTCAGAGCACGAGAAACAAAATTCTCTTGTCTGATGAAACAAAGGTTGAACTCTTTGGCCTGAATGGCAAGCATCATGTCTGGAGGAAACCAGACACCGCTCATTACCTGGCCAATACCATCCCTTCAGTGAAGCATTGTGGTGGCAGCATCATGCTGTGGGGATGTTTTTCAGCAACAGGAACTGAGAGACTAGTCAGGATCGATAAAAAGGTAAAAGCAGCAATGTACAGAGACATTCTTGATGAAAAGCTCTGGACCTTAGACTGGGACAAAGCTTCATCATCCAACAGGACAATGACCCTAAGCACACAGCCAAGAAAACAAATAAGTGGCTATATTGGACAAATCTGTGAATGTCTGAGTGGCCCAGCCAGAGTCCAGACTTGAACTGGATTGAACATCTTTGGAGAGATCTGAAAATGGCTGTGCACTGACGTTTTCCATCCAACCTGATGGCACTTGAGAGGAAGAATGGGAGAAACTGCCCAAAAATAGGTGTGCCAACCTTGTAGTTTCATACTCAAAAAGACGTGTAGCTTTAATTGGTGCCAAATGTGCTTCAACAAAGTATTGAGCAAAGGCTATGAATACTTATGTGATTTATTTTTTATTTTAATAAACTTGTAAAGATTTCAAACAAACTTATTTGTCTACATTGTTATTATGGGGTATTTTTTGTAGCATTTTTAGGAAAATAATGAACTTAATCATTGTGGAAGAATAACAAAATGTGGAAAAAGTGAAAACTTTCCGGATGCACTGTACCTTATAATGAAATGCATAGGTTTTGTTTACTAAAGATTAACAGTTTAATGTCGGTTAAAACTAATCAGATTCTCTGGTTTTTCCTAGCACATCTCAAACAAATGAATTAAAGGATACAAAACTAAAAAAGGAATTTAACCCTAAAATTAAAATGTTGAATTGGTTGCTATGGGCACAGACTGTTTTCTTTGGACATGCTTATATATAAGACCCATTAGATTTCTACTCAAACTACATTTTCTGTTTGTTTTCAGATATCTGGGAATTACTCGACCTCTGACCTATCCCGTAAGACAGAATGGGAAATGCATGGCCAAAATGATCCTGTGTGTTTGGCTCCTATCTGCATCGATTACATTGCCTCCTCTGTTTGGTTGGGCGCAGAATGTCAACGATAACAAAGTCTGTTTAATTAGCCAAGATTTTGGCTACACTATTTATTCCACAGCTGTTGCCTTTTACATTCCCATGTCGGTGATGCTATTTATGTATTATAGAATATTTAAAGCCGCTAAAAGGAGCGCAGCTAAACATAAGTTTGCAGGGTTTCCGCGATCAGAGGAAAGCGAGGGGATGATCACTGCGAACGGTGTTGTGAAAATGTACAAAGAATCTGAAGAATGTGGCAATCTATCAAGACTTCTGAGAAATGATAGAAAAAACATTTCCATTTTTAAAAGGGAACAAAAAGCTGCTACTACTCTCGGGATTATTGTTGGGGCTTTCACTGTATGCTGGCTACCTTTTTTTATATTATCAACAGCCAGACCTTTTATCTGTGGGACAGAATGCAGCTGTATTCCATTGTGGATGGAGAGAACATTTTTATGGCTGGGATATGCAAACTCTTTGATAAACCCTTTCATTTATGCCTTTTTTAACAGAGACCTGAGGACAACATATCGCAATCTGTTACAATGCAGGTATAGAAATATCAACAGGAAGCTGTCAGCTGCAGGGATGCATGAGGCTTTGAAGCTCGCAGAGAGGCCTGACCATACCCTGTAAGAATACGTTTGATAATGCACCCTGTTTCACACTGTAGAGCATAACATACATTCCTTTTACATTAGAGGTACAACTCAATTTCTCTGGATTTCAGCGGCTAGGATTTGCAGGTTGTTTTTGTGTACATGTGCATAAAATATTTATGAATGGGAGAGCGCTATCATTGACCGCTCTTGGAGAGAATGAATATTGAGTCCATTAACAAGATGGCTGCCTCTGATAAAAGTCATGTTAAGAATAAAAGCTGCAATCTGATTGGATCCAAAGAAAAAACACAACACTATTGCTTCAATTTCTTGTTTTTCTCCAGTTGTTGTTATGGGAATTAAAAGACCACCAATTACAAGAAGATAAGTTCTGAAAGACTTAATAATAACAATCCTAAATAGACATGTAAAGCTTTAGAGCAGGGTTCCTCAACCAGGGTTCCTCCAAAAGTTGTTGGGCAATGAGGAGTTTCGAACTCCCAGTAATCACTGATATTAATGATCTTTTTAGCTGTGTGTAAGAGGTGCAGTCTTTTCACTGGTCAACCATGTAAGAGCATCATTCTCCCATTGACCAGCAATGCATGGGGCCGCTACACCTTAGGAAGGCACTTTTCTACCGACCACCATTGTAAAGGGAACTGCAATTTTCACCATTGGTGTTTCTTTTGTGGTCATTATTATTATTTGTTCCATTTTATAATTGTTAGTGATTTTTTTTTTAATGGAGCAGGGGAGTGTTAAAAAATGTATCTGCTTTGGGTGTCAAATATGCTAGATACACTACATCATATAGTCTTGTATGTATTATTATATTTAGAACTTACTGACCATGCAAACATGCCATTAACTAGAGATATAATAATATAGCAGGGGTTCCCCGAGACAGATCAGAACTTAAAGCGGAGGTTCACCCTAAATATAATATCTCCCATGCGATCCAGCATACTGGCGTCAGCGCCAGTATGTTGGGTTTTTTTTTTTTTAATAGCACACTTACTGTATTATTGTAGAATTCCTTTTCTGTCCCCCGCGGTGGACGGCTGTAGTATAGCGCGTCACATCTTCCTAAAATACCCGATATGGACTCGGGTAATCTCGGCGAAAATGCGGCGCCTGCGCACAGACCTAGGAGCTGACTGCGCAGGCGCCGTATTTCTCCGAGTCCTACGGCTATGGCGCGTCACGCCCTCCGAAATAGGACTCGGAGAAATACGGCGCCTGCGCAGTCAACTCCTAGTTCTGTGCGCAGGCGCCGCATTTTCGCCGAGATTACCCGAGTCCATATCGGGTATTTTAGGAAGATGTGACGCGCTATACTGGCGCCGTCCACCACGGGGGACAGAAAAGGAATTCTACAATAATACAGTAAGTGTGCTATTAAAAAAAAAAAAAACAGCATACTGGCGCTGACGCCAGTATGCTGGATCGCATGGGAGATATTATGTTTAGGGTGAAATACCGCTTTAAAGCGGTTCTTTACCCTGTTTGAAAAAAAGAAAAATGAAAAGTCAACAGCTACAAATACTGTAGCTGCTGACATTTAATAAAGGGCACTGCCCAGGGATTCAGCATTATGCTCACACAGGTCCCTGGCGCCAACATGTTTACTGTGTTGTGTGATGCTACAAAGAAACAAAGCCGGTTGTCCACTGCACATGCAAGAACCACACTGTGCTTTGTGAATAGTCCTGTACCCTTCTTAGACCTGTGATGTGTTCCAGAAGGTTGCGGGCAGGAGGAGAACTTCCGGTGGGTCATGGCTATCTAACTGGAAGTGTGCGCGTGTTTCTGTCATAACAAGCCCCCCCACACCAAAAAAGTTCCAAAAACAAATGGGGAGGGGATGGAGATCATAAAGAGGAATGTCCCCTTTGGGGTAAAGTTCTGCTTTGATTCATTAAAAATGAAGGTGGTACGGGGAAGAAATACTTTTCAGAAAACAGCTGAACTGCTACAGTTTCTAAGCCTCCTTGAGCTTGATTTTCCAAGGATTGGGTTGCCCAGAGTTGAGCTTTATTGTTTGAAGTCCTCTATTAAGACCTTGTGATCAGAGTTTTTCTTTAGATCGATAACTACAGTACATGTTTCAATATATTTAAAACAATAAAGTCAAATAGACTCAGGCAGTGGCAGCGCTTAAACATGTAGTTCTTCATATAACATGTGGAATGTATTCAATACATGTCCTTTCTGTGTAATCCATATATAATATTTAAAAGGGTTAATATAAATAGTAGAAAAAGCAACAAGTCCTTTGAGATCCCTTAAGATTAAATCTGCTGGCACCAAAAGATAACACCTTCACGCGTGTACGAAAATAGATGGGGTGTGTAGAGAGGCCCCCTCTTGAAAAAATAATGGACCGTCTCCACTGGTGTCTCTCTTTTTCTGTTCAATCTATACCAGCCAGCCACTATGGCCCCTGGAAGACAAAAGTTATTTCGAAACGGACGTAGGGCGAGCGACGCGCTTTTGTCACCCAAGTTCCTGAATGTTACCCCAGTGGACGTGTGCCTGAGGATTTATGTGTTCTGGCCGGCACATTAAGATTCAAGGCGTTTACAATATTGCATGGCTATGAGTGCATTTTTATTTATTTTAAAACATTTTTATACGTTTAATACACTATGTGGAGCAATTGATGTTTTTTTGCATGGTGGGCATCCAAATTGCTGCAACACTTTCGGGTACGAGTTTTCACTAGGATTGCAAACCTGACATCACGAGATTGGGACCCGGTATATGCTGTTTTCGATCCCCTGTCATAAGGGATCGTGGGTTTTCGGTAAGAGACCAATCCATAAGTTTGGTGGAGGACACACTTTTTTGCCATTGGTCATGTTCATCAATCTCTCACGAACCAGAAGCACGGGTGTTTATCTAACCTCTCTTCACAGACTCTTTTCTGTTAATACTCTGGACTGTGTATTAATTGAGAGTTAAAGATATATTCAGTGGATGGATATATATTTGTAGATATGTGCATTCCCGTTCGTACGAATGTTATTTTCGTACGAAAATGTTCATATTCGTACCCGCGGGATAATGTGTACATACGAAAACGGTAAAGCACCAAAATACGAAAACGACGGGATAACGGATGAGCCGCATAACGAACGACCGCAAATACGAACGAACGATCCGACGGGAAAAAACGACAAAACGAAAATGGCAAAATAACGAATATTAAATCTGTATCAAGAGGTTTGCATTGTGTATTTTGTTTGAATCCGTTTTGTGTTCGTTTTCAGTTGTATGTTCATTGTTCAATGACATCTATAACAAAAGAATTTCATTATGTATATTGAATGAATTCCTTTTTCTTTTTTCTGTGTATTCAAAATACTGAAGGCAATTTTTTTGTTATAGGTGTCATATCAACATACGAAAATAACAAAAGAAACCGGTTCAAATGCAAATCTTTTGTTTATGGTTTTTTTAATGGCCAGAGAGTTAGGCTGGCCATACATGATACAATTTTCTGTGCAATTTTCTTTAGATTTACCTTCAACTATGTAGTGCAAGGGCCTGCCTGATTGCATACAATTGAAAGTGTTGTTTAGTTTGACCTCATATATGGTTTTTGGTAAATCTAAAAGAAAATTGTACAAGAAAATTGAACATGTATGGCCAGCCTCAGTGACTGAAAGCAGCTTCTCTTTTGTGCAGAATAGTGAGTACACTTGTATAGTAAAGCCTAATAAACTTTTCTGTGGATTTTCATCTGAAGGGAGATCAGTTGGCCAGACTTCTGAACCCAAAAATGGTTTTCTGATGCAGTTTAAAAACGAACTAATTTTCTGAGAACGATCGGAAAACAATCGTTTTTATGTTTGTTGTTAAAATAGTCTGACCAAGTGTATGGGGCTTAACAATACTATAGTACTCAGCACAAAAGAGAAGCTGCTTTCAGTCACTAAGGCTGGCCATACATGTTCAATTTTCTTGTACAATTTTCTTTTAGATTTACCAAAAACTATATATGAGGTCAAACTAAACAACACTTTCAATTGTATGCAATCAGGCAGGCCCTTGCACTACATAGTTGAAGGTAAATCTAAAGAAAATTGCACAGAAAATTGTATCATGTATGGCCAGCCTAACTCTCTGGCCATTCAAAAAAAACATAAACAAAAGATTTGCATTTGAACCTGTTTCTTTTGTTATTTTCGTATGTTGATATGACACCTATAACAGAAAAGGGAATTCATTCAATATACATAATGAAATTCTTTTGTTATAGATGTCATTGAACAATGAACATACAACTGACACTAACAAAAGAAAAGCATTCAAGATACACAGAATGCAAATTGACGAAAATCCACGATAATTATTGTCTAACAAGAAACGAACATGAATTAAACAGAATAACGAATCATCCCGCATGTACGAAAATAAAACGGTAACGGAAATACGAAACGATCGGAATACGAAAAAATCACGTCGTACGACAAACGAACGGGAACGAACGGGAAAATGGGCGTCTTACGAAAAACGAACGGAAACGAACAGACGGGACCATACGAAACGGAACAAAAAAAACAAAAAAATTTTCTGTGCACATGTCTATATATTTGTATACCATCATATATTTTTGCGTTTTTGTTTTTGGTTTATTACCATCACCAATATTAGAACGATTAAGGTGACTGCTTATTGTTTAGTGGCCATTTAGGTTACTCCTCTATTTACCAGCCAACCTTTTCATACATCTGTGTTTATTCACTTGCATTTATTTGTGTTTGTTATTGCATTTGAAGTAGCGCGATTTATTTTTTTCCTATGTTTATTTCTTGTATTTATTGTTTACATGCAAATCGCAGCACCTGGGGTGAGCACATTGTTACTATGTTATAGTTCCCCTTTCTTTTCTTTTGTTAGATTTAGCGCAGTTTCTTTCCTTTTTTCCAGCCACTATGATCACCCAGTGATTCCTGTGGCTCCGAAGACTGTGGTGACTTTTTTGGACATGAATGAATGAAAACTTATATAGTGCAGCACATGCAAACTTAATCGCCTCTGGGCACTTGTTGTTCCTGTCTCCTTTGGTATTAAAAGAAATGAATCTTGATCTTTCTCCTGAACGCTAAGTGGTTCTCCTCCAACCGAATGCTGGTTGGTAAAGCGGTCCATAGTCTGGGACCTTGGACCGCGAATCTCCTTTCTCCTTTGGACTTGTAGTTGGCTTTCGGTATCTGGAGTAGATTTTGATTGGTGGATCGCAGAACGCGATTGGAATTGTGAGCTTTTATTTTTTCGCATAGATAATGGGGAGCATTCCCGTGGATACATCTATGCGTTAGACAGAGTGCTTTAAAAGTGATTCTGTCTTTTACTGGTAACCAGTGAAGGGTTCTCAGTGAAGGTGAGATTGATTCCCAAGGTTTTTTCCCAGTCACAAGTCTAGAGGCCGTATTTTGAACGACTTGTAGACGAGCAATTTGGTACAGTAGAGGATGGACAGTGGAGGATTGACGTCACGGTGGAGGATGGACGTCACGGTGGAAGATGGACGTCATGGTGGAAGATGGACGTCACGGTGGAGGATGGACGTCGCGGTGGAAGATGAACGTCATGGTGGAAGATGGACGTCACGGTGGAAGATGGACGTCACGGTGGAAGATGGACGTCACGGTGGAAGATGGACGTCACGGTGGAAGATGGACGTCATGGTGGAAGATGGACGTCACGGTGGAAGATGGATGGCGGAGGAAGACACCTTCTGGTCTTAGATGTTGAGCTGGGAAGGGCTCTGCAGTGGAAATGCACACATCTTCATTTCCACGGCAGAGCATTTCACAGCTCAACATCTAAGACCAGAAGGTGTCCATCCTACACCATCCATCCTCCACTGTCTCCATGTCCAAGAGAGACATCACAGCCTTCGGAGCCACAGGAATCACTGAGTGATCATAGTTGCTGGTATAAATTGAACAGAAAAAGGAAACACCCGTGGAGATCATGATGGTCCATTAGCTTGGGATTTACATGCTGAGATTAAGCTCTTTCTGGTAAGAGTTTTTTCAGGAGTGGGTCCCTCTGCACACCCCCTGTCTTTTCTCAATGCACGCGTGAAGGTGTTATCTTTTGGTGCCAGCAGATTTCATCTTAAGGGATCTCATAGGATTATTGCTTTCGCTACCTTTTATATTAACCCTTTTAAATATTATATATGGACTGCACAGAAAGGACATGTATTAAATAGATCCCACATGTTATGTGAAGAACTACATGTTTAAGTGCTGCTTCTGCCCGAGTCTATTTGACTACACACAAAAAATGTTTATAGGTAGCAGCTGTTGGCAGACAGCAGTTTGGCAGAGATAAGTGACACAACCTTTTTCACTTCTCCAAAAGCGCTTGTTGGTTTGGGAATAGGCCTTTTCGCTTTCATTTTCGATTTAAACATGTTTCAATATGTTGAATTAAAGTGCAGCATTAGGTTAATGATATGCCTCATGCAGAACCAAGTACATTTTAAATGCATGCTTCTCCCACAATGGTTTGATAGACACACGGCAAAAAAAGGCACTCCTGGATTTAAAAAAAAAATATATGTTTTAAAATAATAAATTAACCGCTTAAGGACCGCCCACTGCATATATACGTCAGCAGAATGGCACAGACAGGCATAATCACATACCTGTACTTGGCCCTTTAAATGGCATGTGATCACGAGCGTGCCGCCGCCGGTACGCTCGTGACCCTACCATCTTTCCCGTGAGTCGGACCGCAGGTCCCACAGACTCAATCGCCACTGGGATCCCCATGATCGTCTCACGGAGGTATAGAGCTGGGAGATGCTTGTGTAAACAAGCATCTCCCCACTCTAACTAGTGATAATTACACTGATCTCGGCTCCGTGTACTCAGAGCGTAGATCAGTGTCATGTAACACAGAGCCCACCCTCCCTTCAGTAAGAAACGCTATGCAGGGAATACTTAACCCCTGCAGTGCCACCTAGTGCTTAACCCCTTCACTGCCAGTCATTTTCACAGTAACCAGTGCATTTTTACAGCACTGATCGCTGTGAAAATTACAGTGGTCGGAAAAATGTGTCAAAAGTGTCCGATGTGTCCGCCATAATGTCGCAGTCATGAAAACAATCACTGATCGTAAAAAGTAAAAAAAATTAAATGCCATAACCGCTATAACTTTTGCGCAAATCAACCAATAAACGCTTATTGCGGGTTTTTTTTACCAAAATATGTAGAAGAATACTTATCAGCCTAAACTGGGGAAAAAAAATGTTTTATATATTTTTTGGGGATATTTATTATAGTAAAAAGTAAAAAATATATATATATTTTTTTAAATTGTCGCTCTATTTTTGTTTATAGCGCAAAAAATACGTCAATTTTCTTTGGGAGCCACGTTGCACGACCGCTGCAATCTGCCTTGTTTACATAGGCATAGAAGGTATCAGTGATTAAATCAGGGTGCCAACATCCTAAATAGAGACAAGGAAAAAATTCCCCTTGGATTGGACTTTAGCAGCACTAAATACAAATTATAGATAATAAAGAAGTAGAAAATCATTAATTAATAACACAAAGTATAAAAAAATTATGCGGAGTGTACATTACAACAAGCAACCGATGATAATACGATAATATCCTAGGGTGAAGGATATCTCTTCTACTATCATCTGTATTATCATCTGTTGCTGGTTGTAATGTACACTCCGTGTTACTTTTTTATACTTCATGTTATTAACCACTTGCCGACCTGCTGCCGTGATAAGGTGGCAGGTCAGCTCATCTCTTTAAGCAGATAGCGGGCGCACAGTGCACAGCGGGGGTACCGATGCTCGTGACTGGCGTTCGCAATGACCGCCGGCCATGAGCGATAGCAGGCACAAGAAGAACAATAGGGTCGTGTTTGTGTAAACACACACATCCCTGTTCTGAAGAGAAGATGAGATGCAGATCACGAGTTCCTACAAGTTGGGAAACACGATCTGTTATCTCTTTTAGTGAGTCCCCTCCCCCACAGTAAGAACACACATTAGGGAACACAGTTAACCTCTTGATTGCCCCACAGTGTTAACCCCTTCCCTGCCAATGACATTCACACAGTAATCAGTGCATTTTTTTAGCACTAATCGCTGTATATAATGTGTCAAAGGTGTCCGATATGTCTGCCATAATGTCGCAGTCCTGATAAAAAACAGCAAAAGGTACAAAATATTGTGTTTTTTTTCAAAATGTACTATTTTTTTTGTTTAAGCGCAATAAAAACTGCAGAGGTGATCAAATATTACCAAAATATAGCTCTATTTGTGGGAAAAAAGGATGTACATTTTGTTTGGGTACCACGTTGCACGACTGGGCAATTGTCAGTTAAAGTGATGCAGTGCCAAATCCCAAAAAATGCTCTGGTTATTGAGAAGCCAATTCTACCGGGGCTGAAGTGGTTAATAAATGATTTTCTACTTCTATACTATCTATACTTATTATTTAGTGCCGCTAAAGTCAAATCCAAGGGGAATTTTTTCTTTGTGTTTACATTCTGTCTGTACAGAACGATCAGCAAGTGCGGTTCCCGGGACCCGCTGATCAGCTCCTGCTGTGAAAAATCACGGCGGGAGTGAGCCCCTGGCAATGCGCACTCGCGCCATTACTCAGAAGTTCAGGATCACGTATATATGTGATTCTGCGCAGTTTGGCTACCCTGTAGCAGTAAAACTGCTATAGAGCGGTCGGCAAGTGGTTAAAGAGTACCATATTTAAGGGGGTTGTAAAGGTTTGTTTTTATTTTCTAACTAGGTTCCTTTAAGCTAGTGCATTGTTGGCTCACTTACCATTTCTTTCGATTTCCCTTCTAAATGTTTTTTTTTCCCTTTCTCTGAATTTCTTACTTCCTGTTTCTCCTCAGTAATTTGCCCCCATCATGCGAGCGGTGGTTAGTCAGCCAGAACAGCTTACTGAACAGCTTCCCGAGGAGGAACAGGAAATGAGAAATTCAGACAAGAAAACAAAGATGGGAAATCGAAGGAAAAGGTAAGTGAACCAACACTGCACTAGCTTAAAAGGAACCTATTTAGAAAATAAAAAAACAAACCTTAACAACCCCTTTTTCCCTAAATGGCTTCCTTTACCTTAGTGCAGTCCTCCTTCACTTACCTCATCCTTCGCTTTTGCTTTTAAATGTCCTTATTTCTTCTGAGAAATCCTCACTTCCTGTTCTTCTGTCTGTAACTCAACACCGTAATGCAAGGCTTTCTCCCTGGTGTGGAGAAATCCTCTTGTGGGGGGAGGGGGTGAGCAGGCAAGTCAGGACACTCTCTACTTTGCAGATAGAGAAAGGAGCTGTGTGTTAGTGGGCACTCCTGCTCGCCCCCTCAAGAGGCTTTCTCCACACCAGGGAGAAAGCCTTGCATTATTGCATTACGGTGTGTAGTTACAGACAGAAGAACAGGAAGTGAGCATTTCTCAGAAGAAATAAGGACATTTAAAAGCAAAATCGAAGGATGAGGTAAGTGATGGAGGATTGCACTAAGTTAAAGGAAGCTATTTAGAGGAAAAAAAATGTTTCCTTTACAACCCCTTTAAGATCTAGCAAGCTGCAAAGCTATTCTTTAAAACAAACACCACCATTGTAGAAAACAATAGCCTTTTTCTCAGTTCAACTTGTTGAAGTTTTTAAAAGATTAGCACTTAACATTCTCATTTTGATGGGTATTTTTTTTTTCTATAGAAGTCTTTTTTTCAGTTTTTTTTTTTTATCCTTGAAAATACCATTTGAAATATGACTGATCAATATGGGCAAGGCAATGTGACATCTTTCCCTGGCATTTCAAAGCAGTGTACTTATGCATGCAAAACAGCCTTTAAACCTTCCACAAAAAAGCATGCTCCATGAGCTAAGTCTATTCATATATGTTTGAGTGCAGTGTGCTGGGATGTAAATGGATGATTGCGTGATGCTGGAAGCGATAGGCTGTGATGTTTATGGATGTACAGATTATACATTACACATTTACTTTAACCTGTGCCACTCAAGATTAATTCTCCAATTACATTAACTTTGACTATTTTTGTAGCTGTGGCCATTTTTACATAATGAAAGTCCAGCATAACCTACAGTGAATGGCAGTGTCATTTGTTAAATGGTTAACTCCTTTTGAATATTGCATTTGACCTGACATAGTTAAGCGTGTGAGACTGACAGCTACCTGATCTCTTCACATTTGTGAATGTCACAGCATTTTGTAAGATTTCACCCGTGATCACAGCACTTACATCTCCTCCTCATCTCTATGTGACATAGTGAGTGCTGTGCTGTGTGCTGTGTGCTGTGTGCTGTGTGCTGTGTGCCCTGTTTTCCATACTCAGTATGAATTCTGCCTAATATGCTTTTAGTGTTACAGGAATGCATGGAAACATTTTTATATGCTAATCCTTGCATGCACAGCCAGAGACATGCTATATTCTCAATAGGTACATCGATTTATGGGATGTGAATGTAAATAGACTTTACTCATTATGTTTTTATGAGTCTTACCAACACCTTCACTAAGCCTTGTACACATTAGGGGTCCAATGTCGGGCGGCACCAGGTCAATAGAAACCGGCCAAACATTCGGCACGAGTGTACTGCAGCCAGTCTGACAGGGGCATGACCGAAAAAGGTCTGCAGATCGGCTCCTGATCAGTGTCTGCTGGGTTGAACAAAGAAAAAATAGTAGTGTGTACTAGACATGTGCACACTGAAATATTTTGTTTTGGAATTTAGTTTTTGTCTGAAAAATACATTTATTTAGTTACTCCCGAAATTAGTTTTTATTTATTTTGTTTTGTTAAAAAATGTATTAGTTCAAAAATCCAAATGAAAGGTTGAATCTGTCATTGAAGGCTGCCGAAGATTTGACGGAGCAGCTTAACTGTACGCTGCAATCATACATTTTCAGTCAAATGTTCCACCTTCAAGCTATAGAAGAATTCTAATGTTGTATGACACTAGTAATAATTATAATTACAACCAACATTTGAATTCTTTTACAGCCTATGGGCCGAGCATTTGACAGAAAATGTACGATTGCGGCATTGTACAGTTTAGCTGCTTGTCAAATCTTCTTAGAACTTTCGACAGACACCATAAGCCTTCAATGACAGATTCAACATTTGTATGTTTTTTGCTGCTTCGTCGAATCTTCAGCATTCATGTTGAATGGTCTACCCCAACAATGTCTCTATAATGTCGAATCTTTCCTCTCTATGTAGAATAGTCTTGGACTAATAGAGTTAAGGTTAGGCACCTTTGACCACAGGTTCGATAGACACACATTGCTATTGTTAGCGTCATGTCGAATCTCCTATTTATATCAAACTGTTGTAGCAACGAAAATGAAAATAAAGCATTTTTTGTTGGATCTTTCAGATTCTGCATGCTCATTTTCGTTTGTTAAAACGATAATGAAAATACCCGAAATTCAGATGAAAATGCATTCAGACGAAAACGAATGGACATGTCTAGTGTGTACCAGGCCTTAGAGAGTGTGAAGAGATGCAATGGACATTGACCAACCGTATCCAGTCAGATCTTAACTTTCATTGTTTTGGAAGAATAGTTTCTGATTCATTGATATTGGCAGCTGCATTTTGCTCAATGCTGTCATATTACTTTGTTATTCAACTGAAAATCTTTAAAAAAGCTCTACCTAAAGATAGCGAATAGTTACCTATCCCGTCGTACCTTGAAGTCTCTTCAGAAGCCAACACTTCCAGAAGTTTCAATCTCCTGGTTCCCCGCTGTGCTTAAGTGGTCATCAATACTCCATTCTGAGTTGCAGAAGAGGACCAGGGGATCAACACTCCTGGAAAACTTCAGGGGGTAATTTCTCTTTACTGTAGCAGGGTTTGGGAGCACGGTCACTGGTTGAAGTAAGTACCATCTATCTTCTTTAACCACTTGACCTGCAGAAGATTTTCTCCTCTTCATGACCGTGCATGTTTTTTTAACCACTTCAGCCCTGGAAGGATTTACCCACTTCCTGACCAGGCCATTTTTCGATAGGGCACTGCGTCGCTTCAACTGACAATTGTGCAGTCCTGCGACGCAGTACCCAAACACAATTTAGTTCCTTTTCCCCCCACAAATAGAAACATGGAAGACATTAGGAATGCGCATGGACGGGGGGAGTTTTAATCTATAGGACACAGGATTAACAATCTCTGAAATCTCATAGGGCCCGATGAATTTTGGGCCAAGTTTTTTGGATGGAACATGCAGGGACAGATTCCTGGATGATAGCCACACTTTGTCACCAACTTTATATCCAGGGGCCTTTGAGCGCCTCTTATCAGCCGTTTTCTTAAATGCCTGCACTGAGCGAGAAATAGCACGATTGACGTCAGACCAGATTTTGGAGAAGTTTTCAATCGTGGTGTTGGCATCTGGAACATCAGAGGGTGGAAGATCAAAGGAGCACACACGAGGATGCAACCCGTAAACACAGAAGAAGGGAGAGGTCCCTGTAGAAGAGCTGGCACAATTATTAAAGGCAAACTCTGCCCATGGAAGGCTGTCGACCCACTCCACCTCATCATTGGCCATCAGACAACGTACCATCTTCTCTAGAGTCTGATTAGTTCTTTCTGTTTGGCCATTTGTCTCGGGATGATAGGCTGAAGAATATGATAACTTAATCCCTAGCTGAGAACAAAGGGCCTTCCAAAACTGGGCTATAAACTGGGAGCCACGATCTGAGACAATGTTAATTGGTGCCCCATGGAGCCTGAAAACATGTTTAATGAACAGAGATGCCAGTTCTCTAGCAGACGGCAGTTTTGGAAGTGGAACAAAGTGGGCCATCTTACTGAACCTGTCTACCACCACCCAGATCGTGGAACATCCCTGGGACGGAGGCAAGTCAGTGATAAAGTCCATAGATAAATGGGTCCAGGGACAAGTAGGTATTGGTAGAGGACGTAGAAGACCGGAGGGCTTAGAGGTACTGCCCTTGCTTCTGGCACAAACCTCACAAGCCTGGACAAAGGAAAGCACATCCTGCCTAATCGATGGCCAGCAGAGATTGCGAGAGATAATCTCATAAGTTTGTCTAAACCCCGGATGCGCTGCAGGCTTTGATGCATGTACCTGCTGCAAAACCTGCAAACGAAGAGCCAAAGGCACAAAAAGTAGGGCTGTGCAAATTAACTTTTAATTAATCGATTAATCTTTAATTTTTTTGATCGATCAAAATCTTTTTGATCGATTAAAATAATTTTTCTTGGTACTCACCTCTCCGCCGGCTTCTGGGCCTTCAGGGAGTTCCGTCGGAGATCCGGTGACGTCACGGACACCGGCGGGGCTTGCCGTGTCCATCTGAAGGGCTCCTTTGCTGTACCTTTATATTTGCATGCTGGCGGGACCTAACTATCTGCCACACGCAAGGGCTGTTACACTTCCCTCTATCACTTCCCTCTATCAGCCTGGGATTCTACAGCCATCCACTGGGAGTTGTGATAGTTCCCTTCATGGAACATCTACATGCCGACGGACTGATGGTAACCCCTCCTCCTCTGTATTCAGCAGTGGCATCGTTGTACAAATTTTTATACCAGTATCATACTTAGCTACATGTTTCTATGACTGCTTTTGGTACCGTTTGGTATTACTCGCACCATTTTTACAGTTTATGTAGCTACATCGATTTTATCTCCAGTGCAATATTTATTTGGTTACCTACTTGAAGACTATAAAAGTTTTAATGCTATTCCCATCGAGCGCTGCCTTTGTGTGTGTTTTGTATCCTGCTATCCATTTTTCCAGTTGTTGGTAGCTGCACTGGGAATCGGCCTGCAAGGAGATCAGCTAAAAGTAGTTGGATCTGTATGTGCGTTATAATTAATCAAAATTAGTCGATTAATCCATTAAAAAAATAAACGATTAATCGAACACAAAAATTTTGATCAGTAACAGCCCTAACAAAAAGCATACCAGAGGGAGTGGAAGGGGGGGCTTCAGCCTGTGCAGGTAACAGGGCCTCAGAGATGTCAGTCTGGGTGAAAGCCAAAATCCTGTCCTCAGAGATAATGGATTGTGGAGGAAGCGGAGGTGGGGATTCTGATAATAAACTGCGAGACAAGGCGTCAGCCTTAACATTTTTTGGCCCTGGTAAATAAGAAATTGTAAAGTCAAATCTGGAGAAGAACAATGACCACCTGGCCTGACGTGAGTTCAGTCTTTTAGCAGAACGGATGTATTCAAGGTTTTTGTGGTCAGTCAGAACTATGAATGGATAGCGAGCTCCCTCCAGCCAATGTCTCCATTCCTCCAAAGCTAGCTTTATGGCTAACAGTTCTCTGTTGCCTATATCATAGTTGCGCTCTGTTGGGGAATATTTACAGGACAGGAAGGCGCAGGGGTGGATGGCAGCAGTTACAGGGTCCTTTTGTGACAGAAGCGCCCCCACCCCTACTTCGGATGCATCTACCTCCACAATAAAAGGCAGCTCAGGAACAGGATGGCGTAGAATTGGTGCAGAGGTAAAGGCTTTCTTCAACTGAGTGAAGGCTGTCTGGGCTTCAGTAGTCCATTTAAACTTAGCCTGAGACTTCCTGGTGAGAGAGGTGATGGGATGTGCAATGGTGGCAAAATTCTTAATGAATTTCCGATAGAAATTTGCAAAGCCCAGGAAGCGCTGAACTGCTTTCAGGTCTGAAGGTGATGCCCAGTCTAGAATGGCCTGAATCTTGGCTGGATCCATGGTTAGGCCTGTGTCAGAGATTAGGTAGCCCAGGAAAGGTACTTGTTTGACATGAAATAAACATTTTTCAGGCTTAACAAAAAGGGAATGAGCTTTTAATCGGGCCAACACTGAGCGGACGTGCCTCTGATGCGTTTCAAGATTGGGAGAATATATCAAAATATCATCCAAGTACACAAGCATAAAGCGACCCAACAGATCACGGAAAATGTCATTCATGAAGTTTTGGAAGACAGCTGGTGCATTCCTGAGACCGAAAGGCATGACAAGACATTCGTAGTGGCCATCCTTGGTGTTAAAGGCTGTCTTCCACTCATCTCCTTCACGGATGCGCACTAGATTATAGGCTCCCCTTAGGTCTAGTTTGGAGAAGATCTTTGCTCCCTGGATTTGGGAGAATAGCTCTGTGATGAGAGGGAGAGGGTACCGATTGGGAACGGTTATTTTATTTAGACCTCTGTAGTCAACACAAAGTCTTAGACCCCCGTCCTTCTTTGGGACAAAGAAGCAACCTGCGCCTGCGGGAGAAGTAGAGGGACGGATGAAACTTTTAGCTAGGTTTTCCTGGATGTATTCTTGCAAAGCAAGGTTCTCTGGTTCGGACAATGGAAAGACTCTCCCTCGCGGAGGTGTAGTGTCAGGCAAAAGGTCAATGGGACAGTCATAACTGCGATGAGGAGGTAAGGTGTCAGCACTCCCTTTAGAAAACACATCCTGAAAGTCCTTATAACAAAGCGGAATCTGTTCCATTCCCACTTGACAAGAAGCAAGACGAACAGGGTGCTGGATGCAACTTCCTTTACACTGATTGGACCAAGCCAGAATATTTCCTGTCCGCCAGTCAATTACAGGATTGTGCTTCTGAAGCCAAGGAAGGCCTAGGATCAAAGGAGTGGATGGAGAGTCAATGGCAAGACATGAAATCTTCTCCCAGTGCAGGGCCCCCAATTGTAACTGGAAGGGATTGGTGGACTGAAGCACAAGGTCTTGTGAGAGAGGCCGGTTATCCACAGAAATTAGGCGGACTGGGCAATCTAGCGTATGAGTTTCCAGGGACAAAGAGGTAATCAAAGTCTTATCAATAAAATTCTCAGCAGCTCCAGAATCTACCAAGGCCAACAGTTCATGAGTCCCTGTCCCAAAGTGAATAACACTGGGTAGAAGTATACGACTGTTCCCCTGGGGAGATGAAAGCAGACCTAAGGTGACCTCCCCATAATCACCTAGGTCCGGGAGTTTCCCGGACGTGTAGGGCACGAACGGAGTATGTGACCCCTGAGGCCACAATACAGGCAAAGTCCCATATTACGCCGGCGTGTGTGTTCCTGGGCAGATAGCCGGGTGGAGCCTAACTGCATAGGTTCTTCCACTGAACTGGCACTGGAGGTGGGATGGTCAGGTGGTAAGGGAGGTATACAGTTTGCCACAGCCATATTTTTTTCTCGCCCCCTCTCTCGCTGACGGCGATCAATTCTAATGGCTAGACACATAGCTTCCTCCAGTGAGGCTGGATAGGAGAAGTTGACCAGAGCATCCTTAATTGCATCTGAAAGACCTATTCTGAACTGGCTGCGGAGAGCTGCATCATTCCAGCCAGATTCTGGGGCCCACCTGCGAAACTCTGAGGTGCCGTACACACGGCCGAGGTTCTCGCTGAAAATCAGCGAGAACCTCGCTGGAATGCACATTCCAGCGAGGACCTCGGCCGTGTGTACGGTCTCAGCAAGCTTCCCGTCGGGAAGCCCGTCGAGCCGAAATAGAGAGCACGCTCTCTATTTCCTCGACGGCCCGCCTGGAAGAATGGCTGGTTGCCATTCCCGACGGGCGGGTCGCCGATTACGACGGCCGGCAGGGAACCTCGACGGGCAGAACGATGTGTTCTGCCCGTCGAGATTCCCTGCCGTGTGTACGCGGCCTGAGCAGTACATTTCAGCTGTGGTAGTTCCTTGCTTTAAGTAACGCAGGGTTGATTCTGCAGTAGCCATACGATCTGGATCATCGTACAGCAATCCAAGGGCTTCAAAGAAGGCATCTACAGTTAGCAGGGCTGGATGGTTTGGTTCAAGGTTAAAGGCCCAAGCCTGGGGGTCACCCTGAAGCAGAGAGATAATGATCTGAACTCTCTGAGTTTCAGAGCCAGAAGAGGAAGGCCTTAATTTGAAATATAATTTGCAGCTGTTTTTAAAGTTGCAGAATCCCTTACGGTCGCCAGAAAAACAGTCAGGCAAAGGAATTTTCGGTTCAGACAAAGTTTTTGTAACAGTTGTAGTAGGGGATTGCACCTTGGTGAGCTCTGTGGCCATTTGCTGAACTTGATGGGATAAACGGCAAAGTTCTTGTGCAAACATCTGAGCCTGCTCAGAATCCATGATGGGTTTTCCCTTTTTATGTATGGCTCGTGATAATGTCAGGCTTCATATCAGGCTAGCAGCAGACAACAGTTCAGGTGTGCTAATATGCTTATAGTTCAATAACAAGAGCACATACCATGAGCAGGTCTTGTGAAGCAGGTCAGCGCTGGGACTTGAAGTTCACCACGGATGCAGGGTTGAGACGAGCGGGACAGCTGGCACTTGTAGTTCACTGCTGAAGTAGGTGTTGTGATGAGCAGGAAGGCTGGAACTTGTAGTTCACCGCAGGTGTGGATGTTGGTGGTGTTGCTGGTGCTAGTAGTGCACCGCTGCAATGGATGTTGCTTACAGGAGTCAGGCAAAGTGTGGTCTAGGCAAGCCAGGTCATACACGGATAGATCAGAGTTCGAAAGGTACCAAATCGGAAGCAACAAGCAGGGTCAAACAAGCCGGGTCATACACAAAGTTTACAGATAAACAGGTCAGGCTGGATCACACAAGGCAAGCAGAGTAACTCTATCACGAGCACTGATTGGGTGAAGCCACAGGTGTTTTAAAGGAGAGCTGGCCAATCAGTGTTTCCCAGCCAAGGCTGTGTCAGGTGAGTACGCTGGGTCCTAGAGGGATCCAGTACTGACAGGCATGACCATCAGATACCCCTCTCCCCGCAGCCTCGGAAACACAATGGGGAGTAGGAGGGTAAAAATGTAGTTATTCTAGCCGGAACTAGGTACCACCGCATGAGCACTTTATAATTGGCCTCCAGAGGTATCACATTTTGGGTGGAGGTTTTAGTGTAGGCCCATATACTCTCCCAGTCCTCCGGTGCTAACGTCACTTGTAAGTCTTTAGACCACTGTGCAGCATATAGAGGGATGGTGGGGCCGTGAGGTGATGGTGGGGCCGTGAAGTGATTATAAAGGTGATTATAAATTTGCGAAATGATACCAGGAGCATGTGGATCCGAATGACATATCTTTTCGTAAAATTACATCCTGTCGAATGGGGGACGAACACCCGTTACTGTTTGAGCGAAATGTGCTACTTGAAGGGAGTGGAAGTATTCTGTGGGGGGTAAGTCAGCCTGAGTCTGGAGTTCCTGAAAGTTTTAAAAGCAGTTTTGGTCACTATATCACAGATCCTGCATTGACCTGCCCAAGACCAAAACCGAAAAGATTCCGGTTCAGTGAAAGCAGGATAAAAAAAGTGGGTGGCCAAAGAATGAAAGTAAAGGGGTATGGGTGGAAACTATTTAAAAAGGGGCTCGTAGGGTGTCCCATATCTGGAGTGAGTGCCGCATAATCGGATTCGTAACGGGAGTGCGGACCGACGGGTGTAACCACAATAAATTATGAATCAATAGAGGAGAAATATCTATTGCCTCTAAGCTAACCCATATAGGGATTTCAGTAGATGTATGAAACAAAGTGATCTGGGCGAGCTGGGAGGCCTGGTAGTAGCAGAGAAAATTGGGAATCCCAAGTCCACCACTATTTTTTTTACGGAGAAGAACAGATCTGGCTACTCTGGGTTTAGTGGATCTCCATATGTATTTAAACACTCGAGATTGGATAATCCGGTGAAAGTAGGACGGGACTGTCACCGGCAGAACTCTATAAAGGTACAATAGCTTAGGAAGCAAAGACATTTTGACAGCAGCCACCCGACCTAGCCATGAAACACATAATGGTTTCCAAGAGTCCAATAATGATGATAACTGGGATAGCATGGGGAGATAATTGGACCGAAAGAGAGAAGCAGGGGAACCAGTAAGTTTTATACCTAGGTATGGTAGAGAAGCAGAGGACCAGGAGAAGGGGAAATTTTCTTGAAGAGAGGTCACCTCATTAGCAGACAGAGACACATTGAGGGCCTGTGATTTGGACTGATTGACTTCTAGGCCATAGATTTTGGCAAATTTATCAAGGATTTGTATCAAAATTGGAAGGGTTAAACGGGGGGATGTTACGAATAAGAGTGCATCATCCGTAAATAGGCAGATCTTGTGAGAAGTAGAAGCAATTTCCAGTCCCTTGATATCAGGATTGGACCTTATTAGGGCAGCTGGAGGTTCTATCGCTAAAGCAAAGAGTAGGGGGGACAGGGGACAACCCTGCCTAGTGCCCCTACTGATCTGGAAACTATCAGAGTGAAATCCAGAGTATTTAACATACGCCTGTGGATGACTGTAAAGGGAGCCCACCCATTGCAAAAAGTGCGGGCCGAAACCCCATCGAGATAGTATAAAATGTAGGTAGGGCCATGAGACTGTATCAAACGCTTTCTTGATGTCAATGTGCTGTAGTAGAACAACCCGGCGAATATTATCACTAGCCTGGCGGCGAGGAATGAAACCCACCTGGTCTTTGTGTATCAAACCCCCTATAATATCTAGATCAAGCAAAGAAATGGGTCTGAAGTTGGACCAGAGTGTATTATCCGAATTGGGCTTGGGTATCATAGCTATAATAGCCGTCAATGTGTCCAGGCCAAATGAGTGTTGCCGCAATAAAGCATTAAAAGATTTAGCTAGGAGCGGGGCTAAAGTGACAGCAAACTTCTTATAGTAATTACTTGATAGTCCATCCGGACCCGGTCTTTTGTGAGGTTTAAGTGTTTTTATAGCAGCGAGGACCTCCTCAATCATGATGGATTTTTCCAAAAGTTCGCGATTAGAGTCAGATAAGAAGGGAAAGGTGACATCCCGATGTAAAGTTTCGGCTGCATCAGGGGAGAAAGAGGGTTGGGCTTTATACAATTCCTCCAACTTTCGGCGGAATATATCCAAAACTTTAACAGGATTACTGGTAAATGAGTGTTCGTCTGTACGAAGCTGGATAGGGACATGTGTCCGATCTGGGCGATGAAGACGTAGTGCTAGAAAGGTGTCAGGTTGACTTGTTTTCCTCTTTGTAGCCTGAACTGTCCAAAATAAATTGACGGTAGACAGGATCCACCGCTTGCCCCTGAAAAGATTCCCAGAGACGTGATCCTGCACATGCACTTTTTTCATATAAAGGAGTACCTTATGCGTACAATGCGCAATAAAGATACCATCCCGCCTCAGTACCACAACTTACAATTCTATCCGGATCTTTCCCAATACACTTTGCAAAAAGCAAACAGCAACGTCACTATCAACAACCGCGCTTTGGCTCCTGACTGGAAGATGGTTACCCAGAGGAACGCAAAATCGCACATATAAACTTGTCCTTAACCTGGAGTTATTGTGTGTCCCGCTGTGGAGAACAGGATTGGTCTTGGGCTTGAACTTTTCCCTTATACCTCCTGAGTAGCACCCGGGTTTTACCCACTTTAAATTCCTGAAGGCATTCCCTTTCAATTTGCCATAACTGTCAAGACGATGTACATCCTTTTGTTTTTCTTTGTTTCTTGTTTTTGGTTTTCCTTTTTCTTTTTGGATTTGCACAGAGGATTGCATTGCTTCCAACTTCTGCTGCCAATGTGGCTACATGCTGCTGCAACATCACCTCCTCAAGATACCAAGTGGCATACCTACCCCTGGAATGGTTCCTAGGCCCACAGTGAGTATGCTTATGTACGTCCTCATTCCACAACACTGATCCACCTGCCTCAATGGCTGTTAACTTTCTATCGATAAATGTCAAGGGTCTTAACCACCCTGTGAAGAGGAGATCATTGTGGAGGGAAACCTTACTCAATAGAAGTGACATTCTATATGCACAGGAGACACACTTTCATGTATCTTCTCCTCCACTGTGCACTCATAGAAACTTTCCCCACATTTTCACTGCTAATGCGGATTCAAAAACAAAAGGTGTATTGACCGCTGTATTGACCACTTTACGGGACACAGTAGATTTTGTTCTCCACACGGAACTTAAAGATCCTAATTGCAGGTACCTTGTCTTAATATGTGACATAAACTCGGTAACGTATACCAGTGTTAATGTTTATGCACCGAATGTTCACCAGGTTCAGTTTTTCAATAGACTTGTGAAAAAAGTTAATCTTATCAAGAGGGGCTTGTTGGTACTGTGTGGAGATTTTAACTTGGTGCCTGATCCTACTGTTGATTCAACATCACATTCCAAGCGGTCAACAGCCTCTCTTCAGGGATCCCTTCATTCTGAGGATCTGTACGATGTGTGGAGATGCTTTCACTCGAACGAGAGAGACTTCATGTTTCTTTCCTCCCCGAACCATTCATATACGAGAATTGACTTGTTTTTAGTTGATTATCAAACTTTGTGTAAAGTGGTCTCCTCCTCCATTAACAACATTACATGGTCCGACCATGCCTCCATAACCATTACTGTGACGGACACTATGTCCACTACCGCAGCTCCAGTGTGGAGGGTGAACTCTTTTCTTCTGCAGCAATCAGATGCTGAATTAATCATTGAAGCTTGACTGAAGGTACATTTCTCATTTAATGATATTCCAGAACAGGACCAATTTACCTTGTGGAATGCTCATAAGGCGTTTATGAGGGGTATTCCTATTCAGCTGGGGGCGAGGGCTAAGAGGCAGCACCAAAAACAGATAAAAGATCTTATGAATGATATTGCCAAATTAGAATCCATAAACAAACAACATTACTCCCTATCACTATCGGATAAGCTTACTCGCTTGAGAAGTGAACTCAGACTTCTCCTCTTAGATGATTTCGAAAAACACACCAAGAGGTTAAAAATGACCCATTACGCTCAAGGCAATAAGGCAGGGAAGCTACTGGCACACAAAATTAAAGGGCATAGACTTAAGGCCAAAATCCCCTATATCCTTCACCCTTTGAATAAATCTAAAATGCACCATCAGCCTGAAGGACGATGCAAATGTGTGCCAGCCCACCACAGAATTGATTAATGGATTTCTTTAGCAAATTTCTTTACCAACTTTATCCCTGCAGCAAAGAGAACTCCCATTTAGTATTGCGGAAATCCATAAAGCTATAGACTCCCTATCAACAAATCTCCAGGCTCGGACGGCTTTACAGGAGAATATTATCAATTGTACAAGCTCATCCTGTCGCCTCTGAGCAAAGTGTTTAACGCAGCTGCCGCCTCTTCATCCTTTCCTCCAGAGATGCTCAGTGCATTGATAGTGACTCTACCGAAGCTGGGGAAAGAACCCAACACCCCTCCCAAATTCAGACCCATATTGTTACTGAACACAGATCTCAAACTGTATGCTAAGCTCATAGCTAATTGTCTGGTGGACCTTATGCCCCTCCTGGTCCACCCGGATCAGGCTGGGTTCACCAGAGGGCGTCAGACTTCAGACGAAACTAGAAGGTTGGTCAACACCACCCATTTGGCTCAAATTCAGTGAAGGCCTTCTCTGCTGTTGGCTTTAGACGAGGAGAAGGCCCTTGTTCTTGAGAAGTTTGGGTTCTCTGGACTGATGTTTTCCACAATAATGGCCCTATACTCCAATCCCTCGGCCAGGGCTTACACGTCTGGGGCACTGTCCAAACCCTTTTGTATTTCTAATGGGACCCGGCTGGGGTGTCTGCCTTTTCCTCTCATTTTTAATTTCATTTTAGAACCCTTGGCTGTATTTATCAGATCACACAAGAATATTAGAGGTTTCCCAACGACTGGATCGATTCATACTATTAGCTTATTTGCGACATTATATTAATGCTCACTGACCCTGAAATTTCCCTGGCTTCAGTACATGAAACGCTACGTATGTTTGGTAATGTCTCATACTACAAGGTGAACGAGTCCAAGTCCTTTATACTAGGTGTGGGTATTAATGCACAGTTGAAAACCAAACTCAGTTCACCGTTGCCATATGTTTGGAGTGAGGAGGGTATAAAATATCTGGGAATCACTCTAACTGCTGCCCCTGGAGGTTTGCATAAGGCAAACTACATTTCGTTTCTCACTTCTATGCCAGCTAGACTCCATGACTTGGCTAAAACAAAACTACTTTGGTCAGGCCGACCTGCAGCGTTTAAGATGGTTATACTTATAGTTGATATATTTGTTTAGGACTCTTCCCATCCCAGTTCCCAACTCTTACTTTCATAAAATACAATCCCTGTTAAGCAGGTTTTTGTGGAAGGGAAAAAAGGCTAGATGGGCATTTAAAAATTCAATAGCAACGAGACAGGCAGGAGGAGGGGGGAAATGTAGTGGTCAGGGGCTGCCACCATCCTATCACAACTGAGGACCTGGTTCCCCTAGACCAAGATGGCGGGAGTTGGAGGAACTACAAGATCCGCAGGGTAGACTTTACGTAAAAACTCCCGTACTGCATCCCCTATTCCATCCGTAGGTGGAAGCAGGGTCAACCAGTATGGGTTCACTTTCTAGAGCAGGCAGTCCGATGTCACTGAGACATCGAGCCGTACCCAGAATGGCGAGTGATCGGATAGTAGACGAGGCTCATAAGGCAAGTCCACTACTCACCACATTAACATCTCATTCCCCAAACCTAAGTCAATACGGGAAAGTCCATTGTGCATGGCGGAATGTCATGAATAGCATCTGTCGTCCACATGCCTCTCAAGCGAGACATCATGGAGTCCTATTTCTAATAGGAGTGAGGCAAAAGCCTCACCACTCTGGATGAAAAGGATATTCTATCCAAACCCCTATCCAAAGTATTATTAAAATCGCCTAAGGTTAATACCAACACATCTGGGGATGATGCCATAAATTGCACTAAGTTCCTAAGTGGGGCTGCTGTAAATGGTGGAGGGGCATATATTGAAGCAAGGATACACACTAGGCCATTCATTTTACAAAGCAAAAAAAAATATCTTCCCTCTCTGTCTATCAGTTGTTGGATACAATCAAAGGTCACATTGACGGAAACCATCACACTTAGTAAGAGGTATGTGTAGAATGATATTGCATTGGGTATTTATGCAAGTTCAGCAAATGGACAGTGTCCGGCTGCATGTGTTTTTCTTGCAAACAGATTACCTGGGGTTTCATTTTGTCAAAATATTTAAACATTGCATTTCTTTAAGGCCTCATTCACATGGATCCGTTCAGGTCCGTCTGTCAGTTTTTCAGGTGGACCTGAACGGGCGCTCCATACATGTCTATGGAGCTTCGGATGTCAGTGGAGACATGTCTGCTGACATCCGACCTGATCCGATCCGCTAAAAACAAACGTATGGGGGCACACGTCCTCATCCGTCCTTGCGGATCGGATCGGGTAGGATCTGATGAAAACGGACATGCTGTCCGTTTTCATCAGATCGCTCCATAGGAGACAGCGGCACTGCACAAGCTCCTCCTTGCTCAGTGAGCAGAGAGGAGCTTGTCATCAGTTGGCTCAGGGGAGATCTGCGAACAGATCTCCCACTGAGCTGGCGGAAGCAGGCGGACTCCGTCGCGATGGACTGCGACGGAGTCTGCCTGTGTGAAAGGGACTTTTAGCTGAACTAAAAAAATGAAAGTATCTACTATGAAATAACAGCTGGTACACTCAGGGTTACTAATTTATTGCTTTTAGTATTGATTGAAGGATTTATTTTTATAGTGTGTCCTCCTATTACTGAAATACATTGATAAAGAAACTTTGTTAAAAAATGTACACTGTTAAGTGCTTTACAACATAAACAAAGCTGTATTTGCCTACATATTATTTGAGTTTGGGGATATCTCTTACAAATGGACCAAATATATATATATATATACTGTATATATATATATATATATATATATTTTAAAAGGATTTATTTGGAACAAATATTTACTGCACCTTTTGTACGTTTGAGAGCTCATTGAGTTCTTCATAAATTAAAACCATGTAAATCATTTGGCATATTTAAATGACGGGAAGACTTGCTAGGGTTGATATACTCACGAACTTGAAGGTTTTAAAACTAATGGCAAGGTCTTAAATTTACTGGTTGCACATTTTATTTTTATATTTAAGGCTAACTTGTTAATTGGCGCGGGAACAGAAATAAAGGAATTTGAGGAGAGTGGAAACTTTGGAGGGTTGGAAACCTACCTGAAGAAGGATGCAGTGCAGAGATAATCTCGCAATGGCTCCATTACAAATTAACATGCACCAATGGAAGGACTGCCAGACCAAAGAATAAAAAAGTCCAAATGTGTTTACTGGTTTAAACTAAACAAAAAGTTTTTTTTTGGGGGGGGGGGGGGGGGTCAGAAAAAACAACCCCCTTTCAAGGCTTTAGTTAAAATAAGGACTTTGAATGATCTCAAAATAGGGCTTTTCTGCATTCTGTGTAGGGGAGCTAATTACTGGATCAGGAGAGTTATTGGCCAGCAGTTTCTCAGGGATCAATCAAGATAAGACAAAGTACTTAATTTCACTAAAGCCCTGATGAACATTTTTCTGACCTCTGAAAAGCGTTGACTCTTTTTCCCTTTGGTCTAGAGCTCATTCCATTCGTGCATGTTTTTCAGGTAACCTGCTAGGTACTCACCGGAGGGTAGCCCTTTCTAGTGAACTCCTGTCATAGTCCCTCTTGGATGTGTTTTTCTCCATTAATAAATGAACAAAGGTTTTAGGAGCTCAGGGGCCAGTAGTAAATTACACAAGGTTCAGGGAGCAATGGTGAGTAATGCAGTGTTTAAAGTTCAGTAGTAAGTAACACAGGGTTCAGGGGTAAGAAGCAAGTAAGGCAGAATTCAGGGGTAAGAAGCAAGTAAGGCGGTCAGTAGTAAGTAATACAGTTGAGGGGTTTGTAGTAAATAACCCAAAGGATAATAATATGTAACACAGAGTTCAAAGAACAGTAGTAAGTAGAGTGCAGGGGTCACTAGTAGTGTTGAGCAGAATATGCCATATTCGATTTCGCGATATATCTCGAATATATAGTCGAATATTCGAGATATATTCGCTAAATACGAATATTCGTGATATTTTTTGGAAATGAAATGATTGCGAAATTTCGCTATTGCGAATGCGAATGCGAATGCGAAATTTCGAGAAATGGGGAATGGAGCACTCTGATTGGCTCAGAATATTCGTGATATTTTACAATACAAAATAATTGCGAATATTCGAGAAATGCGGAAGGAGCACTCTGATTGGCTCAGAATATTCGTGATATATTACAATACACAATAATTGCGAATATTCGGCAAATACGGAATGGAGCACTCTGATTGGCTCAGAATATTTGTGATATATTACAATATAAAATAATTGCGAATATTCGAGAAATGCGGAATGGAGCACTCTGATTGGCTCAGAATATTCGTGATATATTACAATACACAATAATTGCGAATATTCGAGAAATGCGGAATGGAGCACTCTGATTGGCTCAGAATATTCGTGATATATTACAATACAAAATAATCGCGCGATATCGCTATTGCCGAATAATCGCATTGCGATTTTTCGGCAATATAAAATGAGCGCTGCAGCTACTCGGCCCAAGGTCTCTAATCATACCAGCAATGCTTTTAGACGTCGATGGGGATCTCTAGGATGTGATCTGTTCTAAAAAAAAAAATTGAAAAAATACGAATATTCGAAATAGCGAATATTCGCCGCGATATTCGTGTTATTCGCGAATACTCGAATATGCAATATTCGTAGCGAATATTCGCAATGCGAATATTCGTGAGCAACACTAGTCACTAGTAAGTAAAGTTAGGAGGTCAAGTAAAATTAAGAATTAAGGTAAGTAACACACATCCTCCAACCCCCCCCCCCCCCCCGCCCCCCCCACACACACACACACGAATAACCCCTTTCCAGTATGAACATCAACTCTCTAGGCCAAAATGGCCCATAATGCCTATTCTAACCTTCTTGCTTAATATGCCCTAGACCAGGGGCAGCAGTGCCAGGCAGAGTGAAAGATGTCCCCCCAGATCTGCCTTCAGAGTCATATGACATGTCAGAGCCGAGGAGAAGCCTAGGACTTCCTTTGGCTCTGCACTGCCTATTGCTTCTACTGGAGGTGGAACTGTTTTGTTAATGTGTCAATGGCCTCTGTAAAGAGCTAAAGTAAAAGGTGAAAAATGCCAAAATATTTTACTAAAATATATAATCCCACAGATGTTAGAAGTCAACAAAGGTAACATTAGTAGCTCATTGGTTTAGTTTGTATGATAGCTTTGTTCTTACAAGATGCAGTTTTATGTGTTATGTTCTTAATTTTTATTCAACCACAAACCTCCCAGTTTAAATTTCAGAATACCTAATAACTAAATAGTTTTTATATACAATATACTTGTTAACCTGAAAAACACATGTATTTCATTTAGAAGTGTCATTAACAATATGCCCTTATTATTCCTATTAACCATTACCACATACAGAAAACAACTCTATATATAACGAGAAAGATTAGGCCATAATAACATTGCCCACTTATGTAACCTTCAGCTAAAAAGGGAAAAATACAATACAAATTTACATACACAAACCAACAAAATTCGCAGCCTTTACCGCCACTCCAGTGTAATAATCCTACATCTTCTAATAAATGTATGTAGTCTAAGTAATAAAATTTGTATTTTACCTTATTCCAGTGATTATTTGTGGTGTGGCTCCCCCTTTCCTTCTCTTCCCTTCCCTTCCCTTCCCATGCTCCCTCCCCCCATCCAGCTTGGCCTACCCTAAGGGCTATAACTAGGCATGTGCAAAAGTGAAAAATTTGTTTCGTTTCGTTTCAATTCGTCATTTAATAAATTTCGTTAAGTTAGGTTCGTTACATGTGTTGAATTCGTTTTCGGAATTCGTTCGTTTTCGACCGAATTTCGAAAAATCCGGTCGAAATCGAAAATATTTCGACCGTTCTTCAAATTCGTTCGTTTTCGACCGAATTTCGAAAAAAAACGGTCGAAATCGAAAATATTTCAACCAGATTAGAAAACAAAGTCTCTTTTCGAATAGAATTTTTTTCGAATTAAATTCGATTTTTTTTTTTTTTTTTTCGAATTTCCGATCAAATTTAGTCCGCGGGTATTCGATTCGGAATTCGAAAATTTTTTTTTTCGATTTCGACCATTTTTTTTTCGAAATTCGGTCGAAAACGAACGAATTCCGAAAACGGTCGAAATTTTTCGCTAATATAGCAATTCGGGAATTCGTATGCATCCGAATGTCCGAATAATGGAAAATTCATCCGAATTTTGATTCGGAACGAAACGAAATGCACATGCCTAGCTATAACCACTTCACGCCACCCAACCCTTCTCTCCTCCTCTCTGACATACGTCCCTTGAAGCCTTAATCTAGGGCTCCACCCCCTCACCCCCGCCTCTTTTAGTGCCATTAAAGTGTTTTAGCGCCCGTATCTAATATTAAGTTTAAATTTATGTTTTTATTCTTTCCTTTTCTTTCCCTCTTTCTTCCCTTTCTCCCCTTCAGGGCTCCCCCATTCCACTAGTGCTATTTTATTCTCTCTTAGTGCTTTATCTAGTGCATATTTTTTCTCTCTTTTCCCCTTTCTTTCACTTCTCTTCAATAGGCTGTTCCACACATAGGAAAAGGGAAAAAAACAAAAAAACAAATAAAACAAAAGGGGAGTCCCGTTAGTATCTTGTCTCGTAGTATTTAAGATACTATGTCGCTCTCTTGTTTTTCTCAAGCCATTTTTCTGCATTTATTGGAGAGTCAAAAAGACATGTGCCATCTGCTGTAGTTGCTCGCAAATGAGCAGGGTATAACGAGGCATATGTCATCTTATCTTATGTCCTCAAACGTTTTAACCACTTAACGCCCGCCGCACGACTATTTATGTCCACAAAATGGCACGTACAGGCAGATGGGCGTTTATATACTCCATGGCCCAGTATCACAGATTTCATATATTTTTAACCACGTCCTGACGGCCGTACGACTTTGTACAGCCGCAGGGTGGTTCTAAATCTCTGAGCAGCCGTATAAAGCATATAAGGCATTCCGCTCCTCCAGGCCACTGGGGGGTGCGCAAGCGTCGCCAGCAGCGTGCGCGTGCCCGCTGCATTGCTGATGCGTGGGCCTGGTGGCCGTGATGTCCGTCAGGCACTCGCGATCGGTCATTACAGGACAAGAACATGGATCTGTGTGTAAACACACAGATCCATGTCCTGTCAGGGAGAGAGGAGACCGTGTCCCTTGTACATGGCGACATAGATTGGTCATCTCCCCCAGTCACCCCTCCCCCCACAGTTAGAACACAATGCAGGTACACATTTAACCCCTCTCTCACCCCCTAGTGTTAACCCCTTCAATGCCAGTCACATTTATACAGTAATTAGTGCATATTTATAGCACTGATCGCTGTATAAATGTGAATGGCACCAAAAATGTGTCAAAAGTGTCCCATGTGTCCGCCATAATGTCGCAGTCCCAATAAAAATCGCAGATCGCCGCCATTACTGGTAAAAAAAAAAAAATAATAAATAATAATTCTGTCCCCTATTTTGTAAGCGCTATAACTTTTGCACAAACCAGTCGCTTATTGTGATTTTTTTTATTTTTTTTACCAAAAATATGTAGAAGAATACGTATCGGCCGAAACTGAGGAAATTAAAAAAAAAAACAATTGGGCTATTAATTATAGCAACAAGTAAAAAATATATATTTTTTTCAAAATCGTCGCTATTTTTTTGTTTATAGCGCAAAAAATAAAAAACCGCAGAGGTGATCAAATACCACCAAAATAAAGCTCTATTTGTGGGGGGAAAAAAAAGGACGTACATTTTGTTTGGGAGCCACATCGCGCAATTGTCAGTTAAAGCGACGCAGTGACGGTAGCTGAAATTTCACTTGGTCTGGAAGGGGGTATACATGCCCAGTAAGCAAGTGGTTAATCAGCAATTATTCTCACAAGGGGAGACATAGACAAGAATTATACTAAAAACATGGGGCCAGATTCAGGTACATCTGCACATTATTGGACCGGCGTAGCGCACCGCCTTTACGTTAGACTTGCGCAATGTAGCCGCGCAATCACCCTATTCTCAACGCTTTTATGCAGAAAATTGCGAATGCGTAACGTTATTTCAGAGGAGTAAGGCGGAGTAATACAAATTGGGAAGGACGTGGGCGTGTTACATTGAAATGAGCCGTGACCCCATGCAAATGAAGGGCCGGCCGGCTCGCGCATGCGCGCTTGAAGCAGACCATGTCAGCACCTCTGTGCGCATGCTCACAACTCGGGAACGGCGCAATCAGTGAAATTGGAAATGGACTAGGGCAAATTTGATTACTACGCAGACAGCATAAATAGACACACACAAACGCACTTCCATTGCAAAAGTACATCCCTTTGTTTCCCTTCCCATAAAGTGCTTTTGTTCCGTTGTTAGTTGCGTTGTGATTTGTATTAGTCAGATTTGTGTACTGTGTGATCTAGTGTTTGTTAGAAGATATTTGAAAGTGATTTTTGCTAAGTGTTTGTGAGACTTTTTGTTTGATATTTTTCTGTTTGTTTGTTTTCTTGCTTGATTGTTCCTGTTTGTTTTTGTGACTGCTTTTTGCTGAGTGTTTGTGAGACTTTTTGTTTGATATTTTTCTGTTTGTTTGTTTTCTTGCTTGAATGGTCGTGCTTGTTTTTGTGAGTGATTTTTGTTGACTGGGAGTGATTTTTGGTCAGAGTATGACAGAGAGGAAGAGGAAATACAATTTTTCTTTGAGGGAGAAACAAATTCTTGCCTGGGCCATTTCCGACTATGGGCGTTTCCTCTACCGCCCAGACAGTGCCAACACCACCCCGGCCAGGAGGACATTTTGGACATGATCACTGACCAGGTGAATTAAGCGGGGGAGGGGGAGAGACGGAACCGGTCTGGGATTGAAAAAAAGATAAATGACCTTCGGCGTCTGGTCAAAAAGAACTGGCCAAAATGCTTGCCCATGCCAGGGCCACAGGAGGGGGCCCACCATGCCATGTTAGGCTGACAGCGGAGGAGCGTGCGGTGGCCCAGACCTTTCATCGGCAAGAAGTGGAGGGCCTGCCCGGCTATGACTCAAGTCATGAAGGCGTGATGTCAGGTAAGGTTTTTTTTTCTATCAGGTGTGTAGCATGTGTGGGGGAGGGGGTGAAAGGGAATATGTGGCAAGTGTGTGGATCCTCCAACCTGTGAATGTTTTGTGTCATCCACAGATGTGCAGGAGGGTGCTGGGCCATCTGGCCTGACCGCACCATCCCCGGGACAGCAGCCTAATGAGGCCCCCCCGACAAGGCCGGAGTCTGCGGAGGAGGTTGAAGAGGAGGAGGAGGTTGAGGAGGAGGAGGAGTCCATGTCAGGCACTGGACTATTGTTTTTGGATGCCTCTTCCCCTCTGGCTGGCAGCAGCCAGCCCTCCCTAAGGGGAAGCCCCCCCTCCTCCCCAACATGGCTCCCCTCCCAAGGGGCTCCCCTTCTCCCTGGCCACAAGCATCAGCTGGAGGCAGGAAGGCGACCCAGAAGACCAGGGGGGTGGCCGATCTTCTGCCCGCCACTCTGAGAAGGGACCAGCTCCTCCAGACCCGCCATCTGGGACAGGTCAGCCAGACATTAGTGCGGAAGGAGGAGAGCCTGTCCTCCATCAAGGATACGCTTGGGAACCTGGACTGCCACTCCCGGGCTTTCAGAAACTGCCTTAACGACCTGCAGACTACATCAGCAGGCGTTGGGCAGGATGTGAGGGCCCTTACCCAGGCTATCCAGGCCAACACGGCAACACTAGGTGCTGCCCTGGACAGAATAGCCGTGGCCTTGGAGGGCAGGCCGCCAGGTGGGCAGAGACCAGGGGCTGCTCCTCCTTCCCCGGTTTACCCCCCCTCCCCATGAGTCTCCCCTGAGGAGCCGGGGCCGTGGCCCGGGGGCGCCCCAGGCGTGGCTCACGTCAAGGGCACTAATTTGTTTTTCCCTTTTTTTTGGGGGCCTTTTTTTTTTTCCTGGAAATTTTGGGATTTTGCTGGTAATTTTTTTTTTGGGGGGTTGTGAATGCTGTTTGAATTTGGGGGTGACATTCCTGCCGGAAAAGGGGTGTCACCCTCAATTTTGGTGGAGAAGGGTTCCCCAGGACCAGGGAGAAGTGATCCCCAGGTCCGTGTGAATGGTGTATGAATGTACAGTGACATAATTGGAGCCTTGGCGTGGCGTTGCTGCTCACAAGTCCTGCATGGTGGACTGGTGCCAATCCAATTTGATGAGGATGTGGGGTGTGTGTGCTAGGGACCACAGTGGTGTGCATGCATGCATTCTCATTGTGCCATGATTAATGTGTGTGTTTAACGTGCAAAGATGCCCAATGTGAGCTATCTCCTGGCTGCTCTTCCCTCAGAAGACGGGGTAACCTCGGTTAGGGGGGATTGTCTGGTTCACGGGTCAGGTCATCATGTAGGTCAATCTGCAGGCCCTTTCTCACTGCGAAGTTCTGCAGCAGGCAACAGGCACCGATGATATGGCACACAAAGTTTGGGGAATACAACAGGGTACCCCCAGACTTATCCAGGCATCGGAAACGTGACTTCAGGAGGCCAAAGGTGCGCTCCACCACTGCACGTGTTTGGGTGTGGGCTTCATTGTATCTTTCCTCTCCTGGGGTTTGGGGGTTCCGGATAGGAGTCATGAGATGGGGTCCCAGTGGATATGCAGAGTCACCTGTAAGGGAAAAGACAGGAGGATGTTAGTCATGCATGTGCTCGTTGTGATGTGTGCATCATGGGGGGGTCAGTCATGCCTGCCACCCATGTCACTCACCAACCAGCCAGGTGTCCCCATACACGTTCTGATCGAATTCCATTCGGATGGGGCTTTGATTGTAGATGTAGCTGTCATGGCTGGACCCTGGGTGTTTGGCACGGACGTGCCATATGAGGCCTTGGGCATCGACTATCACCTGTACGTTGATGGAATGCCAATGCTTCCGATTGCGATACATGTGCTCTGTCTCCTGGGGGGGCTGGAGTGCCACATGTGTGCAATCAATGGCCCCCACGGTGTGTGGGAATCTGGCAATTCTGTAGAAATATGTCATTGCTTTCAGCCGCAGCTCCTCAGTGGTGGGTTTGATGATTTGGTTGGCCATGCGTCTGAGGATTGCAGGGACAACCTGGTGCACACATCTGCTCATGGAGGATTGTGACATCATAGCCACCACTCCACTTGTACGCTGAAAAGAGCCACTGGCAAGGAAATGGAGTGTTGCCAGGACCTTGACCAGTGGCTGCACTGCATGTGAGCGTTGTGTTAGGCTGGTGATGTCCTCCTGCAGGGTTGTGGTTAATTCCAGGATGGCATGAGGGCTGAATCTGAAGATGCGATACACCTCACAATCACTCATGCCAAACAGGTCTATGCGTGTGCAGTATATCCTCTCCCGTGCCATCCTCCGTGCCCTCCTCCTTCTTTGCTCATCTAAAGTCAGTAGTATAGCTATGCACGACGATGCCCCTGGCATGTTGGCATACAGATTGTTGTGCAACACGTGTGACTGCTCAGCTCCTCGCTAACAGTGTTGCTTTATCTGACATGTAGACGATTTTTCTCATTTTAGACCAGCTTTTATATTGTCTAATTTTAGACAGGACATTTTGCTGTTGCGCACACCGCGTAGCCTGCGCTGCACCAACGTTCTTTTGCGGATCCCCATAACTCCCTCATTAGCATATTTGAATAGCAAATCAATGGTGTGTCTAGCACAGTTTTGCGCGGACGGATGCGCCTGTCTAACAAAATTACGCTGGACAAAAAAAAGTAGATTTCTTGCGTATTTCGTTCTGGGAATGCCGTGCATCGAAACGCACACACACATTTAGACTTACGCCGCGCATCTCCCGTTACGCGTAATCGCTCTGTGAATCTGGCCCATGGTGCCGCTGATCAGGGCCGTCTTAATAGCATCATGGGCCCCTGGGCAAAAGTAATGCTCTGGGGGTCCCTACAATGGAGAAAGCACAGGTAAACATACATCAAGTAGGTAGGCGGCAGACAAGTGGAGCTTCCCCTTTTGGTTGGAGCTCTGCATTAATTACATAAACAAGAAACAGTGAAAAGAAAATACTAGATACATAAAGTAACAAAGCTGTCCTGTGCATATAATATATCTTCTATATAGATGCCCCCCTAGCACTCTGACCCCTCTACACCCCAGATATCCCCCCCAACACTGACTCAGCAGCTCCCACTCCACCTCCTACCCCACACCCTTCGAGTCCTGAGCATTCAAGCAGCATGGGGTGGGGTCAGAGCATCATTGTCGCTCTGGCCCTGCCCCTCCCTGTTGGCTGTGAAATAATAGGTATCATTCTGCACAGCATGGTGCACTGCTGCCTGCCTGCTTTTAGTGTCATCATGGGGCCCCCAATTTTGGGGCAGCGTGGGCTCAAGGACCAGCTGCTTGGGAGAAAGTGCAGGGGGCCCTGGGCAGTGCCCAGGTGTGCCCTCTCATTGACCACTTAAGCCCAGGACCAAAATGCAGTTAAAGGACCGGGCCCCTTTTTGCAAATTGGCACTGCATCGCTTTAACTGACAATTGCGCGGTCGTGCGACGTGTCTCCCAAACAAAATTAGCGTCCTTTTTTTCCCACAAATAGAGCTTTCTTTTGGTGGTATTTGATTACCTCTGCGGTTTTTATTTTTTGCGCTATAAACAAAAATAGAGCGACAATTTTGAAAAAAATGCAATGTTTTTTTACTTATTGCTATAATAAATATCCCCAAAAATATATATAAAAAAAAGTATTTTTCCTCAGTTTAGGCCGATACATATTCTTCTACCTATTTCTGGTAAAAAAAAATCGCAATAAGCGTTTATCGGTTGGTTTGCACACAATTTATAGCGTTTACAAAATAGGGGATAGTTTTATTGCATTTTTATTATTATTTTTTTTTACTACTAATGGCGGCGTTTTTTTTTTTCATGACTGCGACATTATGGTGGACACTTTGGACAATTTTGACACATTTTTGGGACAATTGTCATATTCACAGCAAAAAATGCATTTAAATTGCATTGTTTATTGTGGAAATGACAGTTGCAGTTTGGGAGTTAACCACAAGGGGGCGCTGTAGGGGTTATGTGTTCCCTAATGTGTGTTTACAGCTGTAGGGGGTGTGGCTGTAGGTCTGATGTCATCGATTGTGTCCACCTATAACAGGGATGACACGATCGAAGCAGCCACCACAGTGAAGCACGGGGAAGCCGTGTTCATACACGGCTCTCCCTGTTCTTCAGCTCCGGGGACCGATCGCCCCACTCCAGCGGCGATAAGGGCCGCGAGTCCTGTGGTCCCAGAGCTTCGGACTGGGTCACGGGAGCGCACCACAGGCGCACCCGTGACTCACGGCTGGGTAGTAGTACAGGACCTACCTGTACGTGGATCTGCCGAGCGGTGCCATTCTGTCGACGTATATGTGCAGGAGGCGGTCCTTAAGTGGTTAAGACAGCCCTGCCACTGACAAGCATCTATAGTGATGTCACAGGTAAGCTCCACGCGACCAGTTTCACATCAATACGTGTCTTTAGGGGCCCCGAGTAATTTTCAGTCAAACTATCACAGCACTGAAAATCAGCCTGGTAATGTGATGGTATATTTAGGCTAGTACTTAATTGGTTACATTAATTTGTTTTTGTATCATATTATATTTATTATCTTAGTACATAAAAAAAAACACTTGGGAAGGTCAGTTTTATTTTTAATAATAAAAGGCATATTAATATGAAATATTTGTATGCACTTGAATTTGCTGAGATGTCATTCCGCTTTTATTTTATTTGTGTTTTTCAGGAAAAATTGTTTGCGGAAAGATCTCCTACAGGAGCAGTTTATCAGCAGGCTACACTCCTAATCTTGGTTTAAATTTCTATGTCTTTTCTTTCAGGACTGTAATCTTTTTAATCTTTAAATTATATTTCTATTTTTCACTGTTTAATGATACTCTGGGGTACAGCACATCATTCTAACAAATCCCAAAATATGAAAACTCTGGTGTGTTTAATATTATAAGTTAATAAAAATGTAATTTTTTTTTCACGTGGATCTTTATTCATATTTGTACCATATAAAGACTTTAGAAATTACGTTTCTGGTTTACTTTTTCCTAAAAATGTGGGAGGTTACACAAATCAAAATAAATATAATAAACATAATTAAGAGGATTTATAAGACACCCACTAACTCCCCCCAAATTTTTTTAAACAGCCACATAAATTCTATTATTCTTAAAGGAGAAATAAGAATAAAAATTACCAATTACCAAGAAATATGGGGTGGCATATGTTAACAATTCACTGAACTGGTATTTGCAGCAAAGTCAGATTGAAGAACTTTGGAGGGATACTACGATTTTTCTAGTTTAGCGATTTCTGGCTATACATGGTTGTTTTTTTTTTTTTTTTTCACTTTCAATAGATTTTTATTTGAAAGAACATAAAGGTACAAACCATGGCATATGAGAATTTATGAAATGGCCAAGATGATAGTAAACGGGTATAATAAAAGTAAAACATGTGATAAATGTCAAGAATTTATATATTGTGACAATGCATTTTACTGTAACTTTTCTCCCAGAAGCAGCTTTTCAGCACTCAGCCTGGCAAGTACCAACCTCAGAAACCCAATGTATGCAAAGAATAAAACATCCTATATGCATTACCAGGACATACTGAGCTGCTTTATTAAACTAATGTACTCTTACATTAAACTTTACTAGGATAAAGCAACAAATTGTTTACTTGTCCGGTATTGCTTTATTCTTTGCATTTATGTGGTCTACTGTGGTTGGTACTGGGCAAAGCTACTATACCTGCAGTGTTGTTATTTTTGAATGAAGTAGTTGTAAATATCCAGCAGAAGTGCATGTGACCTCATAAGTTTAACCACTTTAGCCCTGGACCATATTGCTGCCCAACGACCAGAGCACTTTTTGCGATTCGGCACTGCGTCGCTTTAACTGACAATTGCGCGGTCGTCTCTGCAGTTTTTATTTTTTGCGCTATAAACAAAAATAGAGCGACTATTTTGAAAAAAATTCAATATTTTTTACTTTTTTCTGTAATAAATATCCCCCAAAAATATATAAAACATTTTTTTTCATCAGTTTAGGCCGATACGTATTCTTCTACATATTTTTTGTTAAAAAAAATCACAATTAGTGTTTATTGATTGGTTTGCGCAAAAGTTATAGCGTTTACAAAATAGGGGGTAGTTTTATGGCATTTTTATTAATATTTTTTTTTTTTACTAGTAATGGCGGCGGTCAGCGTTTTTTTTCAGTACTGCGACCTTATGGCGGACACTTCGGACACTTTTGACACATTTTTGGGACCATTGGCATTTTTTTAGCGATCAATGCTATAAAAATGCATTGGATTACTATAAAAATGCCATTGGCAGTGAAGGGGTTAACACTAGGGGGCGGGGAAGGGGTTGAGTGTGTTCCTATTTGTGTTCTAACTGTATGGGGGGGTTGACTTACTAGGGGAAATCACTGATCTTCCCGTTCATACATTGTATGAACAGAAAATCAGCGTTTCCCCCGCTGACAGGAACGAAAGCTGTGTGTTTACACACACAGCTCCTGTAACGAGCGATCGCGTGTGCCCGGCAGTGATCGTGCCCGCCGGGCACACGCACGGGGCTCGGGGGCGAGCGGGGGGTGCGTGCGCGGGCCGCCGGCGGTGCGCACGCGCCCCCTAGTGGCAATATGCAGATCCCTAATCTGGCCAGAATCTCGAAACAGTATTCCAGGGGGTACAGAAAAAATCACCCCCTACCCTCTCAGGGAACAGTACTCACAGTTCACAGATGCAGTATCAATCCTGCCGGGCCTTTGCGATCCAGCCACGCCATCGCTGTCACGGGGGTGTCAAAAAACTGGACCCTGCCATCTTCTTCCACCCGAAGTCGTGCAGGAAACAACATTGCATACTTGAGGTGCAGCACTCTTAGCCAGCGCTTGACGTCCTGGAATTGAGACCTTCTTTTCTATACTTCTGAGGAAAAGTCTGGGAACACCGCCACGTGTCCGTTCCCCACCTTTATGTTCCCCTTTTTTCTGGAAAGCCGCATTATGGTATCCCTGTCCCTAAAATTAAGGAACTTTGCGATGAAAGTGCGGGGGGGGGGGTGCACCCTCGAGAGGGGGTTTCGCTGGCATTCGGTGCGCCCTTTCCACCACAAACATGGCGGAAAATGCATCTCTCCCATAGGTGTCAATAAGGAGGTTTTCCAAATAGTCCGCTGGGTCCCGTCCCTCAGCCCACTCTCGTAGTCCAATAAATCGCAGGTTACAGCGGCGAAGCCTGTTCTCCATCTCACCCTGGTGGGAATGGAGCTGGTTCACCTGGCAGTGCAGATCGTCCGTTCCGTGTTGCAGGGGATACAATATGTCTTTAGCAGCTTCTATATGGGTCTCTGCTTCTTTAACTCTGTCCTGCACCATCACCAGGGTCTTGTCTCTGTAGTGAGATATCTATCTTCACCTCGTCAATCTTAGCAGTTAGAGTCCCTTGGAGAGCCGCTATCCCATCCAGCACCTTAGTCGTTTCTGCAGAGTGCCGATCCTCCCCCTGGTTTTCACCGATGCCATTTTTGGCCTGCTCCTCGTCCCCCTCATGCCAGTATTTGGCCAGCTTTTCTGCAGCCGCAGATGATTTCTTAGGCAGTGACATATCCCTCTCCAATCCCAGGGCCGTCCTGGAGGTCACAGTATATACATTTAAGTCTGGATATTCCCGGAAACTGTCAGACAGGATCTTTAGCAAGAGGAGCTCTCACATCGTGCGTCTTACTCCATCGCTCATCAGGCCACGCCCCCCCCCCACAAATTCCCCCTCCTAGCACAAATCTCACCCCCCCTCCCAATTCACCTTCCCAACACAAATCCCCTCAAATCACCTCTCCCCAAAATTCCCTAAAAGATAACACAAATGTATAAAGTAGTTTAATCTTAAATAGTGAAGAAACCAGTAATTAAACAAAACATGCAAATGACTGATGTACATTACAAATCAAGACACATTAAAACATGTACAGTACAATGATGCACAATATTACTCCAAACTAAGAATAGAAGAATATGGTCCGATGTGTTTCAGGGTAGATCCCTTTCTTCAGGGGCAAATCCTCATTAGAGAGCTTATAATATCTATAAAGAATATACAAAGAACATAAAATGATGACAAGCATAAAGGGAACAGATGAGCATAGTTGAAAACAGACAAGTGCAAAGAAAACAATATCAATATGAGACATGCATTTAAAACCAAAGATTGTTCAGCAATATAGCAATTGAAACATTTCTAACCTGATGTAGTTGCCAGCAAAAAATTCCAGGAGGTATGTAGCAAACCCGATATGTAGCAAAGAATATTATTGGTTAGAAACAATTTAAATCAAACTGGACTAAACAAAGCTGCATAAAAATAAATTTGTTTGGAGATAGTGGAAAGACCACATAGTAATGCCACATGTAAGGTTTGAAAATTTAGATCAATTCTAAAAAGAAAAACGTATAAATATATGAAAAATAATAGCCCTGACATTAAAGCCCTGCCTATACAACTAAGCTAGTGAGGTTTTTTTTGTGACTAAAAACACAAACTTTACAATGCACATTAATATTTTTAAGATGTATTTTTTTTTCTTGCTAGGTTACTCATAAAGGCACTACTCAAGTGCCGGAGAGTACGAATTTGTCTAAGTACATAAGCACCCTCATGATATACCCATGTTTCTGCTGTTGTATATACTTGAGGGAGTATTTATAAGGGCACTAATCCCTACAATAGGGGAAGCAGCATAAATGGGGCAATTCTTACCCCCTCTTTCTTCCCCCCTTCCCCCTTTTTTTTCCTCGCTTTCTTCTCTTTCACGCTATTTGGCTCCAGGTTCTGAGGGGCCCTCTTGGGGGGAGTAGAGATGAGTGGGAGGGGCACTGGTTGGGAGGTCTTGGGGGTTGAGTGTGTGAGAATAGCGGTCATTGGACCAGCCCCTATGGGGAGCCCTATAGGGCAAGGGGGGAAGGGGATGGCTGGGAGGGGTCGGGGGGAGGGAGGCCAACAGGGGAGGGGTCAGGGAGCATACATCGGGGGTATTACAAGCCGTGTCACTACAGGTAGGGGAGGGAGGGACTATGCAGGTGGGCCGCTTATCCATCCACCGAGCTTTCCTAGGGATACGAGCAACGACTCTATTCCTCACTTGTTCAAATACTGCCAAATATCTGATTACTAGCCAAAGCCCTTTCGATGCAGGATAAGCTATTGGCAATCACCTCCTGGAATGTACGAGGTATGGGCGATCCAACTAAAAGAACTGCAGTCATGTCACTCCTGGAGGATGGAATGCCGGGGCTAATATGCCTCCAGGAGACACATTTGACTAAGGACTCAGCTCCGCAGTTGAATAGTTGCAAATTTAAAGCCCAATATCATTCGGTGTACTCCTCTTACTCAAGAGGAGTGAGCATAATGATAGGGAGGGGAATTACTTTTTCTTGCTCTAACTCGTGGGTAGATGATCAAGGCCGATTTATATTTTTGTTTTGCTCGATTGAGAATAGGCCATATGTTCTGGCTAACCTGTACATTCCCCCTCCTTTTAAGCTTGACATCCTAAATAGCATCATTAAGTTCATACTTGATAAACCAGACGTCCCCATTATAGCTGTTGGCGACTATAACGAGGTCCTGGACAACAGCATTGATAGATTTCCTCCGGGGACCGGCCCCCCGGGGGGGGGGCGATTGGCTGGTTTTATAGAGGAAGATGGGATGAGAGACATTCAGAGATCCTCCTTCCCACAGGCCCGCCAATTCTCATGCTACTCCAGCTCCCATCGCACACTATCCAGAATTGATATGGCCCTGTGTAGTGAGGGAGTTTTGTCCTTGGTCAAGGAGATACACTATGGCCCCAGGGGGATCTCAGACCACTCCCCGATGATGCTAACAATAAGGATTGGTGTCAAGGCTCCGCACAAAGAATGGCAGATCAATCCAGGTTGGTTGGAGCTGATTAGCGAATTCCGAATCATGTTGTCGCAACTAGCTGAGTTTATACTCATTAACAAAGGGACGGCGTCGTCGGGGGTAGTCTGGGACTCCCTGAAAGCCTTTGTGAGGGGCCTACTTATTCAACAGGTTGCTAGGATAAAAAAGGCAGTGAGAGCGGAGGAGGCTAGGTTGACTAGCGAGACTGTCCAAGCGGAAATGAGATTTATTGAGGAGCCAACTCCAGAGATGCGGACAGCATGGCTGGCAAAACAAGAAGAGTATAGAATGCATATCCTAAAAATAGCTGAGAATAAGAGAACATTACAGAGGCAGAGACAGTTTGGTGAGGGAGAGAAGGTAGGGCGTATGCTTGCTCTTCTGAGTAGAACCAATTCTCACCCTCAAATGTCCCAGCAATAAGAACAACGATGGGCGAAATTTCAACCGAAGGCCAGGTGATTTTAAAAACATTTTGCGAGTACTATAAGGAACTCTACAAGTCCAAGAGTGGGGCGGCGAGCGGCGCCATGGAAATTTTCTTTCAGAAAATAGCAGTCCCTACGTTGCCTGACAGAGACAAACAGGAGTTAGACGCACCAATTACTCTAAAAGAAATCCAACAAGCAGTAATAGATATGCCAAATCAGAAATCCCCGGGTCCAGATGGGCTCCCTATTGAAATATATAAGAAGCTTGGTGAGATATTGCTTCCAGAACTATTGAGGACTTTTGAGGGGGCAGTGAGTGAGGGGACACTCCCCCCCTCAATGTCGGAAGCAAATATTATTGTAATCCTCAAGGAGGGGAAAGACCCTCTGGAACCCTCATCTTACCGCCCAATCTCCTTACTATCCTCCGATATAAAGATCCTAGCCAAAATTCTAGCAACTCGCCTAAATAGATTTATCTCTAACCTTATCCATCCAGACCAGTCTGGTTTCATACCAGGGAGAGCAACGAGTATCAATATTAGGAGAACCTTCTTAAATATACACACACCAACAGATAGTGAAGGATCCAGGGCAGTATTGTCACTCGATGCTGCCAAAGCTTTAGATAGCCTTGGGTGGGCATACCTCTGGAAAGTACTTGACAGTTTCGGCTTTGGCCCTTGCTACATTAATTGGGTCAAACTGTTGTATGTTGAACCAAGAGCCAAGATTAGAGTTAACAACGAGACGTCTGAGACCTTTTAGCTGGAGCGGGGGACGAGGCAGGGGTGTCCTCTGTCCCCCCTTCTGTTCGCCCTTGCAATGGAACCATTAGCAATCATGGCCAGGGCGAGGTCGGACATAACGGGGTTCAGAAGACACCATGGAGAAGATAAGATCGCACTTTTTGCAGACAACGTTTTGTTTTTCATGGGGGATGCTGGGGGCGCACTGGATAAAGTGATGCAATTGATGGAGGAATTTGGCCAGTTTTCAGGCCTTACTATCAATTGGACAAAGTCAGCTTTGCTGCCGCTGGATCCGGTGGACCTCCTGCTGTCGCCAGGCCTCTCCCAAATAACAGTAAGCACCAAAATTAAGTATTTGGGGATTTGGATCACAAAGGATCCTACCCAATACATTGATTTAAATCTTTCTCCACTGTTATTGAAGTGGAAAAACAAGTGCGATATCTGGAAAAGACTCCCCTTGTCTGTTGCAGGACGGTGTAACTTAATAAAAATGATCTGGCAGCCGCAGCTATTATACCTGCTACATAATTCTCCATTATGGATAGGATATAAATGGTTTAAAAAAATAGACTCACTGTTTAGGGAACTTATATGGAAGGGAGGCCAACCCAGGATAAGTTTACAAACCCTACAACTTCCTGTAAAAGAGGGGGGTATGGCGGTTCCACACCCAAGGCTATACTTTTTAGCAGCACAACTGCAACACTTGGCGGGATGTGGAATCGCCGAAGGAGGTAGTATTAATAACCGACTCCTGCTAACAGATAATCCACATAAATCACTAGTCGAAGCCCTAGAAGCAGATTTCCTCTGCCATAAACATGTGACCACTAAACTAGCCATTAAAACATGGCATACAATAAAAACAATCCTGGGGTATGACGGACCAACAGAATTCTCCCCCCTCTGGAACAACATCAACTTAAAAGAGGTACTAGGCATTGAGGTATCGAGGGACTGGGTGAGTAAAGGCATATTTCGTCTAAAGCACCTGTTCAAGGGCAATACTATGAAGTCTTTCCAAGAACTAGCAAGCGAGTTTCAAATTTAAAAAAAAACTTTCTTTAAATATTTACAAGTCAGACGCGCCATACAGGCGCAACTTGGCTCACAGACGGTCACGTGGATACAAATGCCCGCCTTGCCTTGACCACTGTAATCGAGGCAACTTCACCCAAGGGCTTAATATCCGGTATGTATAACAACCTGGGTGCTAGGGCACTAAGCAAAGAAGGCCCGCGGAAGAGCTAAATGGCGTGGGAGAGTGATTTGGGCACAATATCCTTAGAGCAGTGGGATAGGATTCTTCATCAGGGTGCTTGGGTGTCTATCGCTCCGGCCCAAAGGCTGTCTCACCTATTCCTATTACATCGGGTCTACCACACACCCCATAAAATGTTCAATCTAGGGTGGAGGCAAAACAATGAATGCCCAAGATGTAACGATAAAGGAGATCTTATCTATATGGTTTGGAAGTGCCCAAAACGTTATAGCTTCTGGGTGGGAATTGTAGACCGGATAAACGGGATATTCGGGTCTGCACTCGACCCAATAGCTAGGACCTGCCTCTTGGGTTGTATGGACGATACTAGGGTACCACATGGCACCCTTGAAGCTATCGTGAGATGCCCATTTCAGGCTCGCAAGATAATTGCCCAAAAATGGCAAGCACAGGCCCCTCCGACTATAGATAATTGGTTAATAGCTATGAAACAAACAATCTCAAATGAAAAGGTGTACTACACCATTCAGGGGAACTATGGCAAATTTGTAAAAATATGGGGGCCATGGCAACGGGCAGCCGTGAGCCCTAGCTAGCTGTCTTTGATGCTAGCAATTGGCAACTATCGAGTCCTCGTACAACAAACCCCAACTCGCGAATTGGCTCCTCCTTCTCTGTTTTTTTTTTCTGTTGTTGAAACTAAACAAGGGGACCAGCGGCAAGCTGGTTCAATTCGATTCATTTTCTCCCCCGACTGTATGCTCTCAAGGGAAGGGAAGGGAAGGGGTGGGGAGTACACACAGTCTATAATACAGCCAATAGTATCTAGGGATTTAGAGCCTTCTACCACAAGTGTTACCTACCCTATATGGGAGTAGGGACTTGAACTATCATGCTCGCATCTATGTATTTTGTATGCAAATTGACTCTATTTATGACTGTTGGGCTTTGTATAATCATGTTAAAATCAATAAAAATGTATTAAATTAAAAAAAGCTAGTGAGTAAAGCCAAAAAAATGCAGCATGGTTCCTAAAGTAGGGTTAGTATTAACCCCATACACAAACCACTTATTAAAACAATAAATCCCTTCAAAACGTTTAGTAGATAATAATATACTAACGGTCCCAATAAGATAATACTGATGTACAAAAATAATTTACATCATCCAAAGATTTGGATAAAAAAATACCTGCTATATGCGGCAACCTGAAATTGCGATCTAATCCACAACAATGGCAACGCAACAATCAGATATTTGAAAGCCAATTAAATAGGTAGAAAAAGAACCACCGCCCAGGTGCACTAGTGGCGCGATCAATAACTACCTCCCCCGGCCTCCTATATGATGAACAGCTGTGTGAGCCGTGTCATATGATTTAGCAAGGTGATGGCAAGACGTTCGCATAGCAACGCACGTGTGCAACCAACAGGTCAGTGCGCACATGCAAAGAATAGATGTACGACAACGGCACTCCAACTCGCCATCCGTTGTCGTACATCTATTATTTGCTTTGCACATGCGCACTGACCTGTTGGTCGCGCACGCGGCTTTCAAATCTCTGGTTGTTGCATTGCCATTTCTGTGGATTAGATCGCTATATTTCAGGTTGCCACATATAACAGGTATTTTTTGATCCAAATCTTTGGATGATGTCAATTCTTTTTGTACATTAGTATTATCTTGTAAATGTTACTATCCATAGGCGACGCTTTAACAGCCTTTAAAAGTTACCACTTTAGATTTACACATGATGTCTGGTGCTAGACTTACTGGCCATGATCTAATGTTCACTGTAATACCTCCACATGCTTGGGGTGATTGCTTGTATTTATTTATTTTTTTAACCACTTCCCGCCAGGCTTATAGCAGAATGGTGGCCAGGCGGAGGTTCCGTTATCCTGACTGGGTGTCATATGATAATCAGCACATTGATTATCAGCACAGCCCCCATCAGATGTGCTCATCAGCTGCCAATCAATGCCCCATCAAAAACGCCAGTTAGTGCCAATCAAAATGCCAATCAGTAATGTCTATCAGTAGCTCCTCTTCAGTGCCGCTTATTAGTGCCCTTCAATTCTACATATCAACGCCACCTATCAGTGGCACCTCATCAGTGCCTGTTAGTAAAGGAGAAAACATTTTATAACAGAAATTATTTCTATAAAAATGTAATCATTTCGGTCTTTTTTAGTTTCTTTAGCAAAAAATGGGGTGATCAAACACCACCAAAAGGAAGCTCCTATTTGTGGGAAGAAAATGCTAAAAACAAGTTTGTTTGGGTACAGTGTTACATGACCGCGCAATTGTCAAATTGTGACAGCGATGAAAGCTGAAAAATTGTCCTGGACAGGTATTGAAGTGGTTAAATATGTATTTATTTTTACACTATTTTATTTTAAATCTCTTTTATTACTGTCACAAGGAAAGTAAATATCCTTTAAGATCATAATAGGCATGCAAGATCTGGGGTCTATAAGGCCCCAAATTCCTCCTCTGCACTTAAAAGCATTCAATCACATCAGAATATTCAGGGTTGCACAAGGCATTCTGAGGTAACCAGATAAAATCAAAAGCTTAGGGGTGCACTGGAATCACTAGATTGCACAGGAAGCTTAAAGTTGCACAGAACGGCCCACACCTCCCCTTCTCAAGTCCCCCGCTGGTGCTTCTGGCTCCTCCTCCGCTTCCCATTGGTGGCATTTTTGCTGTCTCCCTTCTGAGCTCTGCTGCTATGTCCATAACAGTGGAGGCCCACACTTCACCCTGAGCCCACCAAATTAATATTCGCTATTGTCTTCCTGTTCTCCTCCCGGCCAATCAGGAAGAAACTCCTGAGACTCGATTAGGACTCCCAATCGTGTCTCAAGACCCACCTCCTATTCAGCCCTGCCTCCTATGTTAAAGTGGTTGTAAACCCTATATAAACAAAACAAAAAATGAACACACCCCCTCTAATAACTCAAATATGAATATTCCAAAAATCTATAAACAGTCACTCCCCCACTTGAGGGGTCACCGCCGTAGCCAAAACTAAGCATATGAAAGGGAAGGATGTTGACCCACAGGGAAACCAAGAAAAAGTATCCCTGGTGGACAACCAAGAAGCTACCAAGGCAGTGATGGACAATAATATAGATCAACAGAGTTTTAATCAAATGGTAATGCAAATATACAGAAATTCAGGATATAAAAAGTCAAATAGATATTTAATACAAATTGTGGGCTAAAAGAGCTCAAATATGAGCCTAATTGCAGCGGCCGGCCAGTACTGCACTAATGAACCTAGTTCATATAACGTGCAACAAAACAACACATGAAAGACACGGACATATGATAAACATGAAAAACATTTAACTAAGGCGATCCGGACGCCTAATGGATTACTACTGCTGGGAATTCCAAACGGTAACTACCGTGTAAGATACTATCAAAGGGGTGATGATATATAAAGTGGGGAATAAACAGCAGAAGTACCCCTGCGGGAGAAGATTGAGGTTGCAGCACCAGTATATATGTGAGGTGAAGATATATGCATCAAGTAAAGTAGACTAAAAGGTTATTAAACTCTTAGGCCGCGTACACACAATCAAATCTGTCTGCTGGAAACGGTCTGCCAGACCGTTTCAGCAGACAGATTCGATCGTGTGTACGGGCAAACAGACGGATTTGGCCAGCCGACAGATTTGAAATCATGCTTTCAAATCTGTCGGCTGGGAACCCGTCCGCCCGACATGTCTGCTGGTTAGTATGCTAACCAGCAGACATATCTGCTCGCACACGCGTCGAATGGTTTCGACGCATGCACGGAAGTGTTTTACTTCCTGGTGCGGTGACGTGGCGGTGTGTACACGATCAAACCAATACATCCCAGCAGACAGATTTGTTGTCGGACAGACCGATTTGAACAAATCTATTTGCTCATGTGTACGGGGCCTTAGAGTAGATATGCAAATGTCTTTGTGGTTACCACTGGATCCACTATGGTGACAGTCTTGTGTAGGCTGAACAACATGAAGAAAAACAGCAAAGTTCCTTAATATTTCACTGTGGTTCCAGTGTTTAGAACCATTGTCTGCTGCATATTAGGCTTCATAAGGGACCATGGCCCAGATTCAGAGAGCCATTACGCCTGTCTAACTGGTGTTAGACTGGAGTAATTTGAAATTACGCGCATTTTCTAGCTAGTCGAAAACCTCAAACCATGAATAGACGGCTGCGGGCTTCAATTCGACTGGATTACGTGTTCGTACACCTTCGGATCTACGCTGCAATAAAATTGCGGCCACTGGGTGGACTTCCCGTCGTTTTCCGCGTCGGGGTATGCAAATGAGCTTTTGCCGGCGATCCCCGAAATTACGATCTTCAATCGCAATCTCTTACGGCACCTTTAGTCATCTTTTATTTGCGTAACACTATACCAGCTTTTTGCTGCTCTAATATTAGACAGCCCATGTTAAGTATGGCTGTCGTTCCCGCGTCGAATTTGTACGTTTTCCGACGTCTTCTATTATTTTTAACGTAAAACGTCCGGGAATAGGAATGTTCGTAAACGACGCTACTCAAACAACGAATGACGTAACGACGTGATTTCGCGCAATGCACGGCGGGAAATTTCTGAACGGAGCATGCGCAGTTCGATTGCCGCGGGGACGCGCTTAATTCAAATGCTTCACGCCCCCTAATCGCGTATTTCGATTACGCGGCGAGAAATAGACTACGCCGCCGTAGCGTACGGGCAAAAATCTACCAGGATTCGGTGTAGAGCCTGGAAAAATACGGCAGCGTAGAGTATTTCGATTACGCAGCGCAATATTAAGTGTATGTGAATCTGGCCCCATGTTTTTAATGTTTGTCATATATCCGTGTCTTTCATGTGTTGTTTTGTTGCACGTTATATGAACTAGATTCATTAGTGCAGTACTGGCCGGCCACTGCAAGTAGGTTCATATTTGAGCTCTTTTAGCCCACAATTTATATTAAATATCTATTTGACTTTTTATATCCTGAATTTCTGTATATTTACCATTTGATTAAAACTCTTTTGATCTATATTATTGTCCATCACTGCCTTGGTAGCTTCTTGGTTGTCCACCAGGGATACTTTTTCTTGGTTTCCCTGTGGGTCAACATCCTTCCCTTTCATATGGTTGTAAACCCTTGAGTCTCTTCATCTTAATGCATTCTATTGTCGGAACATTTGGGGTTAAAAGAATATACCTATAGGCCTTCATATTATGCATATTATGTATTTTTCCTAATCATGTATATTATGAACAGACGGACAGTCATTTTCCCTGTTAAAGTTTAAATTAGGTTCTTAGGCATGAATAGACATTGTTCTTATGTTACACAAGGAGTCTGGCTGTACCATCACTAAGGTTATAACTCAAAGGTTTTACACTTATAAGATAAGAGAATGGTAAGGAGCCCTGGTTTCATATGAACTTACAGGAATTGTTCTTTGCATGAACGAAAATAGGGGGGGGGGTATCACCCACAAATCTATCATATTATATATCTAAATTAGTAATGTTTCTTTCTAATATCTTAACAATATATGTGTATTAGTAATTCATATATCAACTAGTTAAGTACATATATATATTACTATGCTTACAAATGTGAATTCCTAGCTGTATTGACATTGAGAACCTGTATTTGGGAAGCAAAGGTTTTGCTTAGAAGTACTTTTCAAAGAATCTCACTTTCCTAGGAATTCAACTAATGGTTTAGGCTAATGGTATTTAAACATTCCCAGTCCACAAATTTACTAGAAGAACCAAGATGTCTGACAATTGTTTGACATATAAGACGATTTATGGTGTTCCTCCAGGCTTTGTCAAAGGGGGTCAAATTATGATTAACCCTGGATGAACCTAAAATTAGAAATTACTTCTTATACACTACTGCCCCTACAGGTTAAAAGAGGCATTACTCAAAATGGCCGCATAGTTGGTTGCTATGACAGCCTACCTAACATAACATCATTTGACATCGTCAATGACGTAGTAATATGAGATACACACCCACTTCTTGGGCGTGTTAAAAAGGCGTTGCAGAAGATGCGAAGGGGATCTTTGATCTTTTTGGTCAATCTTTGGAGGTCGCTGGTCGGAGATCTCTCTATCTCGGGAAGGAAGCTGACTCTGGAAAGATGTCTGGAGAATTCTATCTCTGAGAGAATTTCTGAAGGAAACCGGAAGAGTGGGATTGAACGCAAACATGTAGCAATGGTGAAAAAGGCCCCTCATGGGACTTTGCTTCTCAAATAGAAAAAACTCTTAAATACTGGTAATGTATAATTTTGTTTATTTACCTTTTGGTAATGAATGTTTTTACATACACATAACTGAAACCATTTAAATAAATTTGGCTAAGCAACTTGGGTTATATTATTTTTAACTGCAGTATAAAATAATTATATTCCAAATATTAGAAGATATACACAATTTATGTTTGTCTTTAAAAAATCTAATCTCGAGATACGCCGCGTAACTTCTAGGATGCGCCGGTGTATCTTTTTTCTGTATTCAGAAAGCAAGATACGCCGGAATTTTGCTAAGATACGACTGGCGTAAGTTTTTTACGCTGTTGTATCTTAGTTGCATATTTACACTGGCCGCTAGGTGGCGCTTCCATCGTTTTACGCGTTGAATATGCAAATGAGCTAGATACGCCGATTTATGTACTTGCGCCCGGCGCATTTTTTTACGTCTCTTGCGTAAGCCTATGTCTGGCGTAAAGTTATCCCTGCTATATGAGGCGTACGTAATGTTAAGTATGGACGTCGGGACAGTTTCAAATTTTGTTTACGTAAAACGTTCGCGAATAGGGCTTTGCGTAAGTTATGTTTACGTCGAAACCAATGAGTGTTAGCGGCATAATTTTGAGCATGCGCACTGGGATACGTCCACGGACAGCGCATGCGCCGTTCATTAGAAACGTCTTTTACATGGGGCCATGGTTGATTACCATGCAACACGCCCACTCCAAGCCTACTTTGAATTACCCGGGTTTACACCGGCCCATTTACGCTACGCCGCAGTGACTTAGGATGCAAGTGCTTTGAGAATACTGCACTTGCATCCAAAGTTGCGGAAGCTTACTTAGCTTAGCGTAAATACGATACGCTGCACCCCGCTCGAAGTTACGCCGCCCTACGAGAATCTGGCCCATAGTAATTACACAGGTTCTGTCGATCAGGCAATTGAGTTTAATTAGCACCTTAATCAGCCAAAGAACCAGTGTAATTAATATGTGTTTGCTTTTAAAGGGATGAGGTGGCAACCCTAGAAAGATCAGAAAAAAAAACAATGGCTGTGTAAGGCTGGCCTGGTGTCTATTCTGCACAAGGTACGGACAAGTCCTCTGGGATCCATGCCTGGTTCATTTTAACCACTTTGCAACCGCCCTATACCGAAAGTACGGCTACAGGACGGTTGCTCATCTCTAAGTGGCCATTAATTAACGGCCTGCTAGAGAATCGTTCCTGCGCACGCTCCTGGCGCACGCACGCGGGGACTTCCGTGTGCGCCGGGTCCACGGGACCCGTAGCAACACGGATCTCGGTAAACGGCCAATGACAGCGGCCGTTTACCACGTGATCGCTCCCGTCCAATGATGGAGCGATCACAAATGTAAACAAGCAGGGTCATTTACAGTTCATCACTCTCCTCTCCTCACACCGATCCAGCGTGAGAGGAGAGGAGAGTGATTTGTGACCCCAGAAGTGAGTGTTACTAATTGTGCAGTGCCCAGTGCAGTGCAGTGTGAGGTGCTTGTTGAAATGAAAGATGTTGTTTTTTTGGATTTATTTTTATTTAATGTACAAACCTGGCAGTTCCTACATTGGTGGTACCCCTTGATGTCTCGTTGGAAAAGGGACACCTTCTTAGTGGGAGGGTCCACCACATTGTGGGCTACTTTATCACGTAATGAGGGTGCACCTCTAAAGATGACCTGAGGGATGTTTGGTAAAAAAGTGTTGATGACCCTGTCTTTTGATAGTAGGTGCCAATGTTTCTTAATAAGTTTTTTTATGACATAATGCTGACTGGAATAGGTAGTAATAAATGGCACCAAAGGTTTGATGTTATTTGGCTTAGGGATAGGGTCCAGAAGTGTACATCTATCTAATTCAGCTACTCTTTTGAAGCCAGTCAGGAGTCCATAATTTTTTTGGATCTCACCATCACAAAAGAAAATGATTCTTTCCTAAAAAAAACTTATTTCAAAAAGACAGATCGGAATTCTTTTATTCCCATAGGAAGCTGTCACCATGCAAATTGGTTGAAATCTGTCCCAAAAAGCCAGTTCATCAGGATGAGGAGAAATTGCTAAAATAAAAATACAAGCTGGTATCCTCAAAACCAGATTACTTGAAAAAGGATATGACCCCCTAACACTGGAAAATATTTTCAATGAAGTAGCTGAATTAGATGTACACTTCTGGACTCTATCCCTAAGCCCAATAACATCAAACCCTTGGTGCCATTTATTACTACCTATTCCAGTCAGCATTATGTCATAAAAAAACGTATTAAGAAACATTGGCACCTACTATCAAATGACAGGGTCATCAACACTTTTTTACCAAACATCCCTCAGGTCATCTTTAGAGGTGCACCCTCATTACGTGATAAAGTAGCCCCCAATGTGGTGGACCCTCCCACTAAGAAGGTGTCCTTTTTCCAACGAGACATCAAGGGGTACCACCAATGTAGGAACTGCCAGGTTTGTACATTAAATAAAAATAAATCCAAAAAAACATCATCTTTCATTTCAACAAGCACCTCAAAAGAGCACAATATCGAGCCTTTCATCACCTGCAGCTCAACAGGGGTCTTTTTCCTCTTACAATGTCCGTGCGGGTTACAATATATTGGCAGGACCAAAAGAGAAATGAAAGTAAGATTAGGTGAACACATTACCAATATTAGATCTGGGTTTTCACAACACTCAGTATCCAGCCATTATGATCAATGCCATAATCGCAACCCTGAAGGAACTCTCTTCATGGGGATAGATAAATTCGAACCCCATTGGAGAGGCAGTTCTTTAGTGAGAGAATTATCCAGGCTTGAAATGGCCTGGATATATCGGATCCGTACCTAAATCCCTTATGGACTCAATGTAGACACAGACGTAAACGCTTTCATTGACAATGGTTAGTCGTATATGTAATATTTTGGTATTTGTAAACTGGCTCTGAATTTTGGCTAATATGGGCCCTCCCCCTTTTTTCTGACATTTTTTATCCCTATACTTATATAGAAATTTACATTATATCTAATATTCCTATATTTCCTATAGAATATTATGGTTCCTTTTCTTTATTATTCAGAATGGAATAATTTGTTGTTGTTATGCCATACCAATTGCGTATGGTTATGCGCATTTTTCCAACAAACATCTTTTCCAATACTTTTAATTCTGTATTTGGGGTATCCCTACCTGTGGACCCCAAAGTATGTCTATTGGGTGTACTGGAGGAGTATGTGGTGGAGGTGTTTACACAGGAGGCTGTGCATTCCAGGCTAGGAAGTTGATTATGTTCTACTGGAAATCTGAGAACCCCCGACCTCTGGGGAGTAGATTATCAAGATGGGAGATATGCTGCGCATGGAGAAGCTTACTTATCAACACAAGCGGACTACACAGAGGTATGAAAATCTATGGGCTTCATGGCTGGATACGCCGGGGCTCTCCCCGGTGGACCTGGTCATGGACAGGTTGTTAGGACTGAATGCGGGCTGAGTACCATAACATGGAAGTTTAAATGTTATAGGAATGGCAACACTGTTCAAGTAATGAATCTGCTGTATATTGTATTTTGTTTTGATTGGCTGTCTGCCTGGTTAGGCTGCACACTGTATAACTGTCTTATGCTGTATGCCACCTTTTCATCAATAAACACCTTTGTTTGATAAAAAAAAAATGATTTTGTAAATCCGAGAATGGGAGTAGTTTACGGGTTATAGGGTCTACCAAGTGGCCAAAGTGGAACAGGTCTCGTGTCGCCCAGGGCGACGACATCTGGTGGGTTAGCCCAGCAGGCATCCTGGGGTTGTACAGGAAAGAGATTAGAAAAGACCTTTCCACGCTCCAGCTGTGTGTATGGGACAGTCTGCGCCAGATCGTCTGGAGATGGAGCATAGGTTCCAGAAGTTGGGCCGAGTCCACCTCTGCATTCGCATTCCAGAGTAGGCTATCTGGGTGTGGGGGTGCGAGCCAAATTTTCTCAATTTCTATCCATTTGTTATAGGAACGCTGGAGGAACCAAGAGGTAATGGCTCGCAGTTGGGCTGCCTGGTTATACTTGAGCAGATCGGGGAACCCCAAACTCCGGTTAGACTGGTTCGAGATATCCAATGCCTCCAGTAGCTCCAGACAAAGCGCACCAAGTCTGCCTGAAGTCTCCGTAGATCCATATACAGTACCGGAATGGGCAATGTCTGGAATAGGTAAGGAAGTTTGGGGAGGATGAGCATCTTCACAGAGAACACCCTGCCTAGGATGGAGATATGGTGGGCCCTCCATTTCTGCAGGAGTTCTCTAATGGACCAATAGAGGGGGGGGGAGATAGTCTGGAATAAAGTGTCATAGGATGGGGTGATCTAAACCCCCAAGTATGTTTAGGCCCGTCATTGTCCAGTGGTAGGGAAAGCACTATTGCAGGTGCTGGACCTCCACATCGGGGAGAGCTACCGATTTAGCCGCATTTATTTTGTAGCCCGATAGGGACTTGTAGAAATCAAGTTCTGCATGCAGATTGGGCAGCGAGGTCCTGGGCTGGGTCAGTGCAAGAATAACTTAATTCACAAAGAGTGCCAGCTTGAACTTCTTGCCCCACGCGGGAACACCTCAAACATCTGTATTCCTGCAGATGGATGCTGCCAGAAGCTCCACGCATAGAGCAAACAGTAGCAACGACAGTAGGCATCCCTGGCGGGTCCCATTGGTTATCGGGAAGGAGGGGGACTGTGAGAAAGGGGTCATATCCTGAGATGTAGGGTTGGTGTAGCGGTGTTGGATGGCCCGTAAGAAGGGGCCCTGTAACCCCATGTGTTTTAGCGTGGCAAACAGGAAGGGCCAGCTGAGGCGGTCAAATGCCTTTTCCACGTCCAAACCAAGAGCCAGTGATTCTTGGCAGTCCCTGATTGCCACATCAATCAAGTCAATGACCCATATTGTGTTATCCCCCGCTTGACAGAGGGGGACGAAGCCCACCTGGTCCTTATGGACCAATGAGGCGAGCGGAAGGGTCCATGGACACCCTACCGACATCTTTATGATCTCTGCGTACAAGCACCTTCAGGGCCAAGCTGAAGTCACCAGAATTACTGGTTTTCCCTCCAATTTTATCCTGTGAAAGAGGTGTGTTCACATTTGCAAAGGGGGAAATGCATAAATTAGTGAGAATTGATCCCACGGGAACAACATCCCATCCGTTCCACAAGCGAGCAGATCTTTCGTCTGGGACACAAAATAGATATCTGTGCAGAGCTCTCTGTGTCTGTGTCCCTGTCATCCATGCTCATGCTTAGTCTCCCTGTCATCCAGGGAGACTGAGCATTTATAGACCAGGTGCATTGTAACCTGCCACGCTCCGCCCTGCTCCTCCAGCCGCCTTCAGAACGGCTTAATGAGGGATCATCGCACGCACGCACGCACGCACGCACGTGTATATGTGACTATTGTGGGCATCCACCATCACCACTCCAGTCGGAGAAGGCAGCGTGTGAGGAAGCCTGCTGATCCCTTCTATGCTCTGAGGAAAAAGACTAATGTAGCAGCAATCAGACACTGTTGCTGGCTTACACTGGTGGGTTGACAGACTGATGTGGCAGCGATTAGGGACACTGACTGGCAGCACTGGTATTGTATTGCTGTAGCGGTGATCAGACAATGGTTGACAGTACTGGCATCAGAGCAGACAGGAATCATAGTTTCAAGGCCAATGAGTGGCCCAGTAACCTGCTGTGTCAACAGCACTTATCTCACTGCACATTGACACCAGAAACAGAGGATGCACTGGTGTGTCCTTTTAGAATGATGCCCATCCTACCCAGCCACATGTGTGCATTGGACAGGTAGGAGGTAATCAATGAACATATTCATGAATTTGTATGTCATATGTAATCTGGTTGTACATTGATTCTATGTTTCTTGCATGAGCCTTAACCAGTCTTGCTAGTTGAGAAACGCATAGGGCCAGATTCTCAGAGGCGTTACGACGGAGTATCTCAGATACCCCGTCGTATCGCCTTTTTTTTTGACTCGTATCTATGCGAGTGATGCTGAGCATCACTTTTGCATAGATACGCTTCTACATCCGATAAGTGTAATACAATTACATTTTCGGATCGTAGGTGTAATGACAACTCCGGCCACTAGGTGGCCTTTACGTTGTTTTTTCATTTGCATATGCAAATGAAGTAGTACGCCGATTCTCGATTGCTTTTACGCCGCCCCGTCGTCGCGTACGTCGTTTACGAACTCGTAAGGTTACCCCAGCTTCTATGTGGAGTAACCTTACGAGGTCCCGTCGGATGCCGTCGTGTCCCGTCGGACGCCATGTTAAGTATGGCGTCGGGTCAGCGTTGGCTTTTTCCGTCGCTTACGTCGTTTTACTAACTCGTTCGCGAATAGGGACTTGCGTAAATGACGCTCACGTCGTTTTGACGTCGGTTTCAACGACGCTTTCCGACGTGAGCTGGAGCATGCGCACTGGGCTTTTTCCCCGGCCGGCGCATGCGCAGTTCGTTCGACGCGGGGGCGCGCTTAATTTAAATACAAGCCGCCCCATTTGAATTGCGCGGGTTTACGCTGCGCGATTTACGCGACGCAGGCGAAACCTACGGAGCAAGTGCATAGAGAATAAAGCACTTGCTCCAGCAAGCAGCGGCGGCGTAGTGTAACTGGCTTACGCTACGCCGCCGAAAATATTGGAGAATCTGGCCCATTGACTTTAAATGGGATCCACCAACACCAGGCCAGACCTATGTCATGTATGGTTGTTTATCCTGCAGAGTAGTTGACATAAATTTAAGGTCTTGCAATTCATTTTGAATTTTATTCAAAATGGAATAAAACTATGGTTTAAAATGTGTGCATGCTCTCATTCTGCACTTGTTAAGTCTGACCAAAAGGTTTTTTCCACTTTTTTGTTAAAGTTGTACATTTTAAGAAGTTAAGCATAGGTCGTTCCTTTCCCCCCTCAATTGTCTTTATAGTATTTCGATTGAATTACCATTTAATCTAAGTGCAAGCACACTGCCCACCACCAGCTAGTTTAACCGATTGCCGACCGATGCATGCAGATATACGTCTTCAGTATGGCAAGGGCAGGCAAAAGGACATGTGTGGACGTGCACCCGCCGCGAGCTGCATGAGCCCAACCATGGGTCCCGCAGACTTTATGTCCGTGGGGATACCCGCGATTGTCTCACGGTGAGGAAGAATGGGGAAATGCTGATGTAAACAAGCATTTCCCCCAGTCGTCCTAGTGACAGGACACTGATCACAGCTTCCTGTAATCGGAAGTGGTGATCAGTGTCGTGACACACATAGCCTATCCCCCCTAGAGTTAGAAGCACTCCTTATAGGGTACACCTAACCCCCTTCACTGCCACCTAGTGGTTAACCCCTTCACTGCCAGTGTAATTTTTACAGAAATCCATGCATTTTTATAGCACTGTTCATTGTAAAAAATGACAATGGTCCCAAAAATGTGTCAAAAGTGTCCGACGAGTCTTCCAGGCCTAAAAAAAAAACGCTGCCATTACTAGTAAAAAAAAAAATAAAAAAAAAAACACAACATAATTCTTTCCCCTATTTTGTAGGCGCTATAACATTTGTGCAAACTAATATACGTTTATAGCGATTTTTTGCTATAATAAATATCTCCAAAAAATATATAATAATTTTTTCTCAAAATTGTTGCCCTATTTCTTTATCGTACATCACGGGACACAGAGCGCATAGCCATTACATATGGGTTATATGGGTACCTTCAGGTGTGGACACTGGTGTAATCAACTTCACAGGAAGTTCCTCCCTATATAACCCCCTCCCACTGAGTGTGCTTCAGTTTTTTCGCCAGTGTCTTAGGTGTTGGTCACGTCTAGCTGTCCCTCGGCGGTCTTGGGACCCAGGATAGCTAGCCGGATCCGTCCGAAGTGCTTCAAAGCCAAGGAGTACGGTACCCGGGCCCTGCCTGCGTGGGGTGTTGCCTATAATGCCTCTCCTTGGAGGGCTGGATTCTGGGCTCCAGTGCCTTGGTCTCTCCCAGGACTAAACGCTACTGATGCCAGGATGCTATATAGGTCCAGGGGTGTGGGTTCCTTAAACACAGGACCCCGGTCCCTGAAGGTCCGAGACAATACCCACGGAGATGGGAGAAGATTGGGCCTCTTGCAGTTTGCAATACCCTGCGGCGTGGAGCAGGTAAGAGGGAACCTGGGTTGGCTAATGGTATGCTTGTGCATCAGCCACTATCTCCACTATGTCTTTTTAGGCAGGATGGGATGTACTAATGTTTACCCAGATAACATGTAGATATATGTATACTTGTTTAAGATATATATTTGCTACTCACCCCAGGTCTGCCTGTTAGCATTGATACTGCAGCCCCACGTACTATAAAGAGGGAATTGCTGGTGAAAACTCCTGTTTCTTAGGAAGCCTATGGGGACAGCTTCCTCTCTGTGTGCACTATAGTAAGGATTAGTGCTTACCTGGTGTCTGTTGGTGCTGCTGGCGCTGGTCCATGTTTTCCTCTGCTCTCTGCTTCCTCCATGTTGTTCAGTGTGGGGGGGGGGTGCGCGCGCGTGGGCGCGTGCACGCCGCCTTTTATAGCGTCGGCGTGCGTTGGGGGGGCGGGCCAGCAGCGTCAGGGTCAGTTAAAAGTAAAACGTTTCTCTCTGGCTGGTCTTTTCCCTCCTGGAAGCAGAGGAAGAAGGACACAGAGCGCGCAGCTGGGTCTTTTGGCCACAGTGACACCCAGTGGCGGTTTGTGGATCTTCAGGTCTAGGACTTAGTTCCACTATTGACCAGAAAAAAAAAAAAAAAAAAAAAAGTTTTTTTGCTTAACCACTTGACTACTGGGCACTTAAACCCACTTAATAACCAGACCAATTTTCAGCTTTCGGTGCTCTCACATTTTGAATGACAATAACTCAGTCATACAACAATATAACCAAATGAAATTTTTGTCCTTTTTTTCCCACAAATAGAGCTTTCTTTTGGTGGTATTTTATCACCTCTGCGGTTTTTATTTTTTTCACTATAAATGAAAAAAGAACGAAAATTTTGTAAAAAAATGAATTTTTCTTCATTTCTATTATAAAATTTTGCAAAAAAGTAATTTTTCTTCATAAATTTGGCCTAAAATGTATACTGCTACATATCTTTGGTAACAAAACAAAAAAAAAATAGATATTATTTAGTCTGGGTGAAAGTTATAGGGTCTAAAAGCTATGGTACCAATTACTGAAAATTGATCAATTTGATCACATCTGATGTACTGACATCCTCTCTCATTTCTTGAGACCCTAACATGCCAGAAAAGTACAAATACCCCCCAAATGACCCCTTTTTGGAAAGAAGACATTCCAAGGTATTTAGAAAGAGGCCTGGTGAGTTTTTTGAAGTTGTAATTTTTCCCACAATTCTTTGCAAAATCAAGATTTTTTTCATTTTTATTTTCTTTCCACAAAATTTTCATATTAGCGGGTTATTTCTCACACACAGCATATGCATACCACAAATTACACCCCAAAACACATTCTGCTATTCCTCCCGAGTATGGCGATACCCCATGTGTGGGACTTTTACTCAGCGTGGCCACATGGAATGGCGCCAAACTTTGCGACTTAAAAATCCCCATAGGTGACGCTTTAAATATTTTTACTGGTTACATCATTTTAGTTGGAGAAGAGGTCTAGGGCCAAAATTATTGCTCTCGCTCTAACGTTCGCAGCGATACCTCACATGTGTGGTTTGAACACCGTTTTCATATGTGGGCGGGACTTGCGTATGCGTTCGCTTCTGCATGCGAGCTCACAGGGACAGGGGCGCTGTATGCCCAGAGTATTGCGGAGTATGCCCAGAGTATTGCAGAGTATGCCCAGAGTATTGCAGAGTATGCCCAGAGTATTGCAGAGTATGCCCAGAGTATTGCAGAGTATGCCCAGAGTATTGCAGAGTATGCCCAGAGTATTGCAGAGTATGCCCAGAGTATTGCAGAGTATGCCCAGAGTATTGCAGAGTATGCCCAGAGTATTGCAGAGTATGCCCAGAGTATTGCAGAGTATGCCCAGAGTATTGCAGAGTATGCCCAGAGTATTGCAGAGTATGCCCAGAGTATTGCAGAGTATGCCCAGAGTATTGCAGAGTATGCCCAGAGTATTGCAGAGTATTGCGGAAGTATACCCAGAGTATTGCGGAAGTATGCCCAGAGTATTGCGGAAGTATGCCCAGAGTATTGCGGAAGTATGCCCAGAGTATTGCGGAAGTATGCCCAGAGTATTGCGGAGTATGCCCACCAGAGTATGCCCACCAGAGTATGCCCACCAGAGTATGCCCACCAGAGTATGCCCACCAGAGTATGCCCACCAGAGTATGCCCACCAGAGTATGCCCACCAGAGTATTGCGGAGTATGCCCACCAGAGTATGCCCAGAGTATTGCGGAGTATGCCCACCAGAGTATGCCCAGAGTATTGCGGAGTATGCCCACCAGAGTATGCCCAGAGTATTGCGGAGTATGCCCACCAGAGTATGCCCAGAGTATTGCGGAGTATGCCCACCAGAGTATGCCCAGAGTATTGCCCCCCCCCCAGAGTATTGCCCCCCCCCCCCCCAGAGTATTGCCCCCCCCCCCCCCCAGAGTATTGCCCCCCCCAGAGTATTGCCCCCCCCCCCAGAGTATTGCCCAGCATTGCAGAGTATGTGCAGCAGGGATGGCTGAGCAGGGAGGGATGGATGGATGGATCTGTGACTACATTTGTCACAGATCCATCCCGCAGCACTGGCGCTGCCATCCGCTCCCTCCCCTCTCCTCTCACACTGTACCGATCGGTACAGAGAGAGGAGGGAGGAACCGGCGTCATCAAATGACGCCGGTCTGTTTACATCTGATCACGCCGTCATTGGACGGCGCGATCACGTGGTAAACCGCCGCTATCAGCGGCGATTTACCGTGATTCGTGACCCGCCGGGTCCTCTGGACCCGGCGGTCACGGACATTCCCGTGTGCGCGCCCCAGGGGGCGCGCGGGAGCGCGACTCTGGAATCACGTTATATAACGTGATCCCAGAGTTAAGCAACCACCTTGCCGCCGTTATTTTTCGGCAGGTGGTTGCTAAGTGGTTAAAGGGACTCAGCCTTAGATCCAGCAGTATCTGAGTCAACCTTGGACTCCGGCGAACGGGCATTGGTGTTGCAATACTCACAGGTTTTCCTCAGTATTGCCACCTCCCAGGCGGAAAAAAAAAAAAAATGTTTTGGAAAAAAAAAAAAAAAAATATATAGATATATATATACAACATTTTTCATTTTCCTCAGCCTGTTCTCATATTAATTACTCCTAGCTACAACAGTCAGGTGTTGGCTATAGGGGTGACTCAAGGTTGTGCAATGGCTCCAAAGGGATCAGGACCAGCCAAGGCTGCAAAAGGTGCCAAGAAACAAAAGGGGTCTCCATCGGGGTCAGAGGATTTGGGCCAGGCTTCAACGGCCCCACCCTCACCAGTTAGACCACCGAGTAGCATAGTACAAGAGCCATTGGGGGTGCTGGGGGCAGAGGCGGCCCCCGATCCACCCATTCCCGTTTACGTAACGGAAGAAATGCTAGCGACCACCCTGGGTGGGCTAGAGAAAAGGTTAACTGCTTTGTTTGCCCGCCCTTTGCCAAGTAGCAAACGGGCTAGATCCCCCTCACCTAGTTTGGTGTTTTCAGATGCGGAGGTCTCCTCTTCGGAGGAACGGGACCCACAAGGGGATCAAGCAGACCCAAGTCCCGACGGTTCAGACATGGAGGGTTCCACTGTAGATGAATATTTTTCGGCCTCTCAAGCGGAGAGCCTGTGGATCCAGTCTTTGACCGATATGGTTCGCACTGCTTTTAAACTTCCAGTGCCAGAACTAGTAGCCCCTGTGGTATCCTCATTGGGTTCTTTAAAGGCTCCATTAACTTGTGTGTCTTTTCCGATTCACCCCCTTCTGCGGAACGTGATTTACCAGGATTGGGCTCGACCTGATAGGATCTTTATCCCTCCTAAGAGGTTCTCTATTCTCTATCCTATGGAAGAGGAATTTTTAAAGAAATGGGCACTCCCCACAGTGGACGCGGCCATTTCCTGCGTGAATAAATCCCTGACCTGTCCGGTTGAAAATGTCCAGATGTTCAAGGATCCGGTCGACAAGAAATTAGAGACCCTACTGAAAGCCGCTTTCACCTCAGTAGGTGCCATGGTTCAGCCAGCGGTGGCAGCCATTGGCGTTTGTCAGGCCTTAAAGGATCAGGCAAAACAGATATTAAAGGACATGCCGGCTCAGCAAACTTGTGAATTAGCAGATTTCCCTAGGGCTCTCTGCTTTGCAGTAGATGCTATTAAGGACTCCATCCAACAGGCATCCCGGTTATCTCTGCTGGTGGTTCACATGCGTCGTCTTTTGTGGCTAAAGAACTGGTCAGCAGAGGCACCCTGCAAAAAGCTTTTAGCAGGGTTTCCCTTTCATGGGGGAAGACTATTCGGTGAAGACCTAGATAAATATATCCAAACCATATCAAGTGGTAAAAGTTCTTCCTTACCGGTCAAGAAAAGGCCGCGTGGGCCCGCGTTTAAACGACAGGCCTTTGCAGGCTCGGCCCCTTCGACTGCCCGTCAGTATCGACGGCCTCCCGGGCGTTCAGCAGTTAATAGCCGCCCACAGGGACAAGCCGCGGCAAACAAGAGGCCCTGGTCTCGCAAGCCGGCTAAACCAGTCATCAAGTCAGATTCATGAAGGGGCGCCCCCACTCTCTTGGGTGGGGGGAAGACTTCAGTTTTTCTCCGAAGTCTGGAAGGCCAGAATTCCCGACTCTTGGGTTCGGTCCGTGGTAGCCACAGGCTACAAACTAGAGTTTCGAGAAATCCCCCCTCCTCATTTTCAGGGGTCAAGTCTTCCAAGCGACCCGTTAAAGAGGGCCTCTCTCGTAAAGGCATTGGATCGCCTCTTGCTCCAAGGAGTAATTGTAGAAGTACCAACCCAAGAAAGGGGTCTGGGATTCTACTCCAACCTTTTTGTTATACCAAAACCCAATGGCGATGTCAGGCCTATCCTAGACCTCAAACGCCTAAATCGCTTTCTAAAGATTCAGACCTTTCGTATGGATTCCATACGTTCAGTGACAGCCAGCCTGCATCAAGGCGACTTTCTAGCATCTATAGACATAAAGGATGCATATCTGCATGTGCCGATCTACCCAGCACATCACAAGTTTTTCGTTTTATGATAGATCAAAGTCATTTCCAGTTCGTAGCCCTCCCTTTCGGGTTGGCAACAGCTCCGCGGGTATTCACAAAGGTGTTAGCCCCGGTGCTAGCCGTCCTAAGGACAGAAGGCATTTTGGTCCTGGCATACCTGGACGATCTCCTGGTTATCGAGAGATCAGCTTCCAACCTCAATCATGCAGTAGTCCGCACAGTTCGGCATCTACAAGAATTCGGGTGGGTTGTGAACCAAGGGAAATCGAGGTTGCAACCCACAAGACAGTTGGAATATCTAGGCCTTCGGTTAGATACAGAATGCCAGAGGATATTTTTACCTCAAGAAAAGATCAGGTCATTGACTCAAACAATTCAAATAGTCCTAGGCAAAAAGAGGCCGTCTATTCGCCTATGCATGCGACTGCTGGGAAAGATGGTAGCCGCCTTCGAAGCAGTGCCCTATGCCCAGATCCATACCAGAGTTCTCCAGGCAGCTATTCTCTCTGCTTGGAACAGGTCCATACAGGCATTAGACTGTCCTTTAGGTCTTTCCCCAGGAGTCAGGCGCAGCCTGTACTGTTGGCTGGTCCCTCAAAAATTGTCAAAAGGGAAAACCTTTTGACCCATCACGTGGAAAATAGTAACCACAGATGCCAGCCTAACAGGTTGGGGGGCAATCTTAGGAAAACGGACCCAGCAGGGACAGTGGTCAGAGGCAGAAAGTCTGCTTCCCATCAATGTCCTAGAGATCAGAGCTGCTCGGTTGGCCCTGGTCGCCTGGACTCTCCCCCTGCAGGGTCTGCCAGTAAGAATACAGTCCGACAATGCCACGGCGGTGGCATACATAAACCACCAGGGGGGCACAAGGAGCCTAGCGGCTCAAAGGGAAGTAAACCTGATTTTCTCATGGGCCGAAGCCCATGTACCCTGCATCTCAGCAGTGTTCATCCCAGGGATAGACAATTCTCAAGCAGATTTTTTGAGTCGTCAACAGTTACTCCCGGGAGAGTGGTCTCTTCACCCCCAGGTATTCCAAGAGATTTGCCAAAGATTCGGAGTTCCCGATGTGGACATCATGGCAACAAGATTCAACAAGAAATTGGACAAATTCGTATCCCGAACCAGGGACCCCTCGGCCTACGGGACCGATGCGTTGGTTTGCCCCTGGCACCAGTTTTCTCTCCTGTATGCGTCCCCTCCACTACAGATGATTCCCCGCCTTCTACGAAGGATCAGGGTGGAGCGCAGGCCGGTGATCCTGGTGGCCCCAGCCTGGCCTAGAAGGGCTTGGTACGCACTCATCGTGAGGATGTCAGTAGGGGCACCGTGGCCACTCCCCCTGCGCCCAGATCTGCTGTCTCAGGGCCCGATCTACCACCCTGCTTCACAGCAGCTAAATTTGATGGCTTGGCGGCTGAATCCCTAATTCTTAAGGGCAGAGGCCTCTCAGCCCAAGTCATATCTACGTTAATTCAGGCTAGAAAGCCAGTCTCTAGAAATATCTATTACAGAGTCTGGAGGACCTATGTGGAGTGGTGCGAGTCTCAAGGAGGGCATCCTCGCAAGTTATTTATTGACAGGATCTTGCGATTCCTCCAGGTTGGCGTTGACAAGGGGTTGGCTCTTAGTACTCTAAAGGGGCAGGTGTCTTGCCTTATCGATATGGTTTCAAAGGCCTTTGGCCACGCATTCGCTTGTGAAAACCTTCTTGCAGGGGGTCTTGCATGTGAATCCCCCTATTAGAGCTCCCCTCTGCCCCTGGAATTTAAATCTGGTCATGTCAGCTTTACAAAAGCAGCCGTTTGAACCTGTGACAGAAATCCCTCTTGTGCTGCTAACCCGAAAGTTGGTTTTCTTGGTGGCTATGGCTTCGGCCAGAAGGGTCTCCGAGCTGGCAGCCTCGTCTTGCAGGGAACCGTACCTGATTCTGCATAAGGACAGAGTGGTTCTGCGGCCTCAACCTTCTTTCCTTCCTAAGGTCATATCCAGTTTTCACTTGAATCAGGACCTAGTCCTACCATCCTTCTTTCCTACTCCCCAGTCCAGAGAGGAAAGACTGCTTCATACTTTGGACGTGGTCCGAGCCATGAGGGTTTATCTCAAGGCTACAGAGAAGATTCGGAAAACAGATGTGCTTTTCGTTCTTCCGGATGGCCCCAAGAAGGGTCAGCCGGCTGCCAAGTCTTCCTTGGCTAGGTGGATTAAGCAGCTGATTTTTCAGGCCTATGGTCTGAAGCGCGTTCCACCTCCCTTATCAGTTAAAGCCCATTCTACGAGGGCCATGAGTGCCTCTTGGGCGGCACACCATCAGATCTCTATGGCACAGGTTTGCAAAGCGGCAGCCTGGTCTTCCGTACATACGTTTACTAAGTTTTATAAGTTGGACGTCACAAAGGCTACGGACGCAGCATTTGGGCAGGCGGTCCTACGGGCAGCAGTATAGAATCCTCTGACCCGGTTCACGCCCCCTTTTTTTCTGTTGGTGGAGCTATTTTACCTCCTAATGTTTTTTTGTTTGGCTATTTTTGGCCTTACGGTCTCCCTCCCTTCATGGAGCATTGCTTTGGGACATCCCATATGTAATGGCTATGCGCTCTGTGTCCCGTGATGTACGATAAAGAAAAAAGGATTTTTAATAACAGCTTACCTGAAAAATCCTTTTCTTGAAGTACATCATGGGCACAGAGCTCCCACCCCTCTTTTGGGGAACATTGTGTAACCTCGGAGAAATTGCTTGCTACAAAACTGAAGCACTCTCAGTGGGAGGGGGTTATATAGGGAGGAACTTCCTGTGAAGTTGATTACACCAGTGTCCACACCTGAAGGTACCCATATAACCCATATGTAATGGCTATGCGCTCTGTGTCCCGTGATGTACTTCAAGAAAAGGATTTTACAGGTAAGCTGTTATTAAAAATCCTTTTTTTTGTTTATAGTGGAAAAAAATAAAAACTGCAGGTGATCAAATACCACCAAAAGAAAGCTCTATTTGTGGGGGGGAAAAGGATGTAAATATTGTTTGGAAGCCACGTCGCATGACCGCGCAATTGTCAGTTAAAGTGACACAGTGCGGAATCACAAAAAGTTGCCTGGTCTTTGGCAGGAAGATAGGCTTACGTGGTTAAATACATCATAAAGAAAGGATGGAAGACATTTCTCAGGTTTAATAATCATGTCAACTTTATTGTAAAGTTTTGGATTTCAAAACAAACATAAAATTAGTGGTACAATCTCAACCACCCAACAACGCTAAACTCCTGACAGCAGTAATAAGGTACAGTATTATCATACTGTACATCAGGTTTAAGTTATGAGCTAGTGGGGGGGGGGGTTCAGAGTCATACTTCTGCATTGCATAAAGGATCCCACCCGTGGATCCCGCACCCAATGCCATCAATCACAATTATACTGCCGAGCACTACTCCAAAGGCCTCCGCCTCGAAGCGCTCCCACGCTGCCTAAATTTTATGAAACTTTTTAGACCAGGCTCCTCAATCCTCAGAAAACTTTCAACAATCTCTTTTTGATCGATCACATGTGTGGCGATTGTGATTAATTGCATGAACCAGGAAACCAGCTCCAATCCTTTGTATATATCTTCACTCCAAACATCCACATCTGCAAAGCAAGCTCCACCAAAAACAGCTAGGGAAGGCAGATATAGATAGAGTCACTTACGAGTTTTCCAGCATGGGTGTCTATCAGCATGTGAGGAGAATGTAAAGCGGTGGAAGTCCACCAGACAGCACTCTCTGACCAGCGGTGTAAATGAATGCATTAAAACACCCCCCCAGCGGAAGTGACATTGTGTGCAAGTCAGACCTAGTTGCTATACATTTTGCGTTTCGGCACAAGTCATTAGTGCTGGAACACAAATTCCATAGCATCTAGATCTGACAGAAACAATGTCATTTCCGCCGGGGGGGGGGGGGTGTTTTAATGCATAGTTTACACCGCTGGTCAGAGAGTGCTGCCTGATGGACTTCCACCACTTTACATGCTCCTCACATGCTGATACACACTCCTGCTGGAAAACTTGTAAATGACTCTTTTTTAGACATGTGCAATTTGTTTAGTTTCTAAATAGTTTTTTAATGAAAATTCAGAAATTCGCTAATTTCGAATTTTCGTATTTCCGAAATTTTCGGACTTCCGAATTTATGAGTTCTCAAATTTCCGAATTTTAAAATTTTCAGACTTCAGAAATTTCGAATTTACAAATTTTCGTATTTCTGATTATTTGAAATTTACGAATTTTCGTATCTCCGAATTTCGGAATTTTTTGAGTTTTCGAAATTCAGAAATTTAGATTTTAAAATGTTTTGTACATTTTGAAATTTTTGAAATTTCTAATTTTTTAAATTTAAAATTTTTCTCATTTTGAAATTTTCGAAACTTTCAAATTCCAAATGTTTTGTATTTCCGAATATCTTTGTATTTCTGAATTTTCGTATTTCAAAATGTCAAAAATTGAAAACTTCCAAATGTCAAAAAGTGAAAACCTTTCACATTTCCGAAATTTTTTGTTTCATTCGTATTTTCTTCGGAAAATACTTTTTTCCATTTTATTTGTTTTTTGAAAAATTCCAGAATTTCCGAAAGAATAAAAAAACGATTGGAGCTGGTTTCCTAGTTCATGCAATTAATCACAATCACCACACGTGATCGATCGAAAAGAGATTGTTGAACGTTTTCCAGGGATTGAGGACCCATTTCATGCCTAAAGGTCATTTGCTGGCCCCAGAGCTATCTAGTGAGTCTAGTGAGTTTTGTTGTTTGAAAAGTCATGACTATGATTTTAAGCACAGTGTTTAAAACGTCACATGGTGTTGGAGCAGAATCATTCGATTTGGACTTTTTATCACTTACTGTTTGGAGTATTTATGCACATGTGTAAAGTGAAACAATTTATGAATACACATTTATAAGATTATATAAGGTTCACACAGTTTATTTGCATTTTTAGTGATTTAATATTTTTTTGACATTATTATTTTTCATTTGTTTTACACTGATTTTAGGTGCAGCACCTATTTAACACGTATATTTTTTTATTTATTTTCGCCAGGAATATATATATATATATATATATATATATATATATATATCACAGCCTGATTTTACTTTTCTGTGATTGCATTGGGCCAGTGATGGTGAACCTTGGCATCCCAGTTGTTTTTGGAACTACATTTCCCATGATAATATATATATAAATAAATTGTATCATGGGAAATGTAGTTCCAAAAACAACTGGAATGCCAAGGTTCACCATCACTGGCCCACTGCAATCACAGAAAAAATAAAAAGTAAAATCAGGCTGTGATAAAAAAAATAATGGCCCGCATTCACGACGGACTTACGCCGACGTATCTAAAGATATGCCATTGTAAGTAAAAATGTGCGCCGTCGCATCTCTGCGGCGATTCACAAAGCTAGATACGTCGTAAAACAAAGCTTCAGCTGCCCGACGTAACTCGCCTACACTGGCGTATTGTGGACGCATAGTTACGCTAGGCGCATTTGGCGTACCCATGTTAAATATGCAAATGTTTAAGATACGGCGATTCATGAACGTAGATGCGCCAGGTGGAAAAGATACGTGGTTTGCGTAAGGCTTACATCCGGCGTAAAGTTATTCCCCATATAGGAGGTGCAACCCATTCAAAAGGTATGGACCAGGGAACAGCCATCGTATTTTACGTTGTTTACATAGTACTAAGTGAATAGGGCTGTGCATAGGTTACGATCACGTCGTAGGCAGTGTATTGACGTATGTTAGGCAGCTATTTCGACGTTACTGTGAGCATGCGTCCAAGAAGCTCAGCCCATCATTTGCATGGGGTCACGCTTCATTTTAATATAACACGCCCACTTCCACCTACTTTGAATTACGTCAGCTAATGCCGCGTACACACGGTCGTTTTTTGTATTGTAAAAAAAACGTTTTTTCTCATGAAAAAAAACAAAGTTTTTCAAACTTCATTTAAAAAAACAACGTTGCCTACACACCATCGTTTTCTGAAAATGCTCTTGCAAAGCGCGGTTACGTACAACACGTACGACGGCACTCTGTTCCATTTAAGCTCGCGTCATAACTTGCTTCTGAGCATGCACAGGTTTAAAAATGTCATTTTAAATGTCATTTTAAACATCGTTTTAGCCCACACACAATTTTTTTATGGCACAAAAAACGACATTTTGAAAAACGACAAAAAATTGAAGCAGGTTCAAATTTTTTTTTGGTTGTTTTTCAGAAGACCAAAAACGGCGTAAAGCCCACACACGATCATTTTAAATTAAGTTTTTTAAAACGTTTTATTTCATCACAAAAAACGACCATGTGTACACGCAGCATTACGCCGACAACTATACACTACGCCGGCGCAACGTTAAGCACATAATTTTTTGTGCCGGCGTAGCGTAAAAAAGATATGCTACGCCCGCACAAAGATGCGCCGTTGGCTGTGAATCTGGGCCAATGTCTCTGGGTTGATCAAAGTTGACCTTGCTTGCAAATGAACACTCCAGATCTAGGTGAGCAGAATGGAGGCAGCAGCTAAAATGAAGAAACGTATAGGGTTAGAGAGACAAGACATTTCCAAGCAGTCTTTAATGTATTTTTCCAGGCCTTATTCACATTACACCAACTTTTAGATTACCTAAATGTTGCCATTGACAATCTAAGAGAGGTAAACCAGTGATATTTAAAAGCACCCAACTCTTAAAAAACCCTACATGCTCTCACTGCTGTTTGACATTTAGGATGGGTCTGAATATACACTCTACCAAACAGAATTCCTGGACATCTCTATTAACTCAAGGATATTGAAAGTGTAAAATGTCAATAGTGCGCCAATTAGGGTTGTCCTCCAGGAACTCTAACTCCTCCTTACTACACCAGCTCTTCAGCCACTTGTTTACTTCCCTAATCTCCCTCTGCCTTTCTGGTGTGGCTCGATTGTACCGGTAGTATTCCTGAGAACACTACCTTGAAGGTCCTTTTCCTCAATTTAGCTCCCAAGTCCCTAAAATGATTCTTTAGGACATTCCATCTGACTGTCATTGGAGCCAATGTCCCCAGCCCCTCCCAGTAATCTGTCCACCAGATCCATGATGTGCCCAACCTGAGCGCCCGGTAGACAACATACAGTTCGGCGCTTCAGGTCTTTGTTACAGATTGCCCTCTCTGTCCTTCTACCCCTCCCCTACCACCAGAATCTGTCTTTCCTTTCCTTTCACTTCCCCCCCCCCCACTTCTCACTGGAGGAGTTCTTCCCCTGGCAGATAGGAGAGTCCCTTAGCTCCATAAGCTGGTCCCTGACTGGTTTTACAATATTCACTCAAAGGAGCTTACTTATTGTGATTCTCCAGCCCTAGATCGGCCTTCCTGGCACTTCCCCTCTACCCTTCCTGACTGTCACCCATCTACTATATTGTCTAGTGCCTACACCTCTGTCTCCACCCACCTCTGTTCTGGCCCCTGCCATCACCTGCAGGGTACATTTCTGGCTCTCCTTTAGTGTAGAGGGTCTTTCCAGTGCTGACAGTTGCTTCCCCAGATTCAGAACCTGGGCTTCCAGGGAAACAATGTGCTTATATTTTGCACAACAGTCATCTCCCTCAATCAGATGATCAAGGAACGCATACATGCCACAAAATGTACAATGTACACAGTTACCTCGCCATGCCTGCCAGGCATCGTACCTATTAATTTAATGAGGATTAGAGATTATACCCTGTCCAAATTATCTAACAACTAGCTTCCTGACACTACTACTTAACCAAAAAATACACAGACCAGCGTGCACTCGCAGGCCCACAGACCAGCGTGCACTCGCAGGCCCACAGACCAGCGTGCACTCGCAGGCCCACAGACCAGCGTGCACTCGCAGGCCCACAGACCAGCGTGCACTCGCAGGCCCACAGACCAGCGTGCACTCGCAGGCCCACAGACCAGCGTGCACTCGCAGGCCCACAGACCAGCGTGCACTCGCAGGCCCACAGACCAGCGTGCACTCGCAGGCCCACAGACCAGCGTGCACTCGCAGGCCCACAGACCAGCGTGCACTCGCAGGCACATGGCAGAAAACAAGCTTCTAGAAACAGATAACCTGAAAGGGAAGTGAAAAATGTGGATTAAAGAGGCCAACTGAGTCTGAAGTAGCAATGTTGCAGTGCCCTGCCCTGCTCCAACAAAGCTCAACCCACAACCTAGGAGCAAATTCTACCCAGGAACTTCTGACAGAACAAGAACTTTGCTCTTAGACCCCAAAATCTAAGGGTTATGATAGTTATGATTAAAAGCTCATAACTCTGGTGAAACCTAGTAAACCAAGCTGGACTATCATCCTAAATCCATTTGTGGGTCCACACAATGTCTGGTGAAACTCTGGTGAAACAGTCTCAGAACAGCTGACCCTTTACTTGTAGAGAACAGGGGTTCTCTGTAGATTTTCCCAGGAGGTTTCAGAGTAAAATTAATGCTCTACCACCTATTCCTGTACATGGCAGAATAAAGCTCCTAGAAACCGGTAACCAGCAAGGGAAGTGCAAAATGTGGATTAAAGAGGTCAACTGAGTCTGAAGTAGCAGTGTTACAGTGCCCTGCCCTGCTCCAACAAAGCTCAACCCACAACCTAGGAGCAAATTCTATCCAGGGACTTCCAACAGAACAAGAACTTTGCTCTTAGACCCCAAAATCTAAGGGTTATGATTAAAAGCTCATAACTCTGGTGAAACCTAACAAACCAAGCTGGAGTATCATCTTAAATTAATTTGTGGGTCCACACAATGTGTGGCTAACCCAAGCCAAGAGTTAGAATAAAATCTCATAGAAGCCTCTATGGCAGGGATATGCAATAAGTGGACCGCCAACTGTTGCAGAACTACAAGTCCCATGAAAACTCTGCTTAAAAGCTTGATACACAAAAAAGTTTCACTTAAAATGTCCCACAGATTACAGCATTTATAGACTGAATTTTATACATACCTCTCCGTTTACTCTCAAACAGCACAGTGTTGCCATACTTCAGCCTTGATGATCATCTCGCCAGCTACAAAATAAAGATAAACTTTGAGATCACATGAAAACATAAGCAGCAAAACTGAGGAATTTGGTGTTGTCGTAATGAACAGATATTGACAAGTGAAACAGTGTGAAGTTAGCCAATGCATTGAAGTATTGCCATTTTGTGGGAGCGGCAAGTATCAAGACCCTTTTCCCCCTAAGGAGAGAAGGATTCTGACTCAATACCTAAAGTCTGACCCAAGAATAGAGAGTATTGATTTTGGCCTGGCCAAAGAGTTTGTTAAATGTAATATGGTGCCCTCATACACCAACCAAGAAAAACTTAAAACCATTCCAAAAGCAAGTCTGTATTCCCAGGAAGAAAGAATGAACAGTTATAAGAAAATCTACCATTCCCACTGTAAGCAATAATTAAGCTTCTACACCAACTGCCAGGAAGCACCGGAGCAGTGCAGGGCCATCTTAATAGCATCATGGGCCCCTGGGCAAAGTAATGCTATGGGGCCCCTACAAGGTTGCCCCAATTTACGCATCTACTCTCAAGAATCGAGGTACAATATTTATACTTTTCAGTGTGTCACTTGCCATCTTCCCA